>CAVLJG010000004.1:3812472-3960960 GCA_963669975.1 Acanthoscelides obtectus | reverse complement strand
AAAACGTTTTAGATACACTCTAGTCGTAAAAAATACATTTGAAATCACTTAGACCTATAACTAATAGAACATCTGAACAAATAAACAATGCGCGCATAAATGCGCGAAGTTAACAAAGCAACAATTGAAAGATTACCATTGCGCAACATCACCTTTTATTTATTACGGCTGAAATTCTTTGGGGCATAGTGTTAACCAAGTTTTGGCAAAAATTTGGTGTAAAACAATCCCATATTTCTTGAAGCTTTCGTCTTAGGTCGGTGATTGTACGAGCAGGATGTTGTCGTAGGACCTTTTTCATCTCGTGCCACAAAGTTTCAATAGGTGACAGATCTGGACTGCTAGAAACCCATTTCAAAAGTGATACATTATTTTCTTCCATCCATTTTATAGCCTTTTTTGAGGTATGGTACGCTGCACCATATTGCTGAAACACAAAATCTTGGCCGGATGTCAAACATTCTTCCATCACTGGTAAAAGCGATTCTTCTAAAATTGCCAAATATTTGTTTGTATCCACATTTCCATCAATAAAATGAAGTTTTCCTACTGATTTTGATGACATACTGCCCCAGACCATAATGGATGCTGGAAATTTCACTTTTCTCTTCAGACAGTCAACAAGGAATGCTTCATTTTTTTTGCGAAAGCTCTACTGCGACTGTCACCAAGACAAACTTCGAATCGGGCCTCATCACTCCATTGTATTGCACACCATTGTTGAGGTGTCCATTGTCTATGTTCTTTAGCCCATCTAAGCCGATTTTTCTTTTGCAGTGGAGTTAATAGTGGCTTTTCTTTGGCCTATAAACAAGTTGTGCAAGTTGTGGACCTCGAAATTCTCCTTCCAACAGTGTCACTCCACAGAGCACTTAATTGTAAATAATTGGCACGCCTGTTTTTCACGATTTTTTTCTTACTGCTTTTCGGTCGGCATTTGTGATATTACTTTTTTTCACATATCGTGGCTCAATATTAACTAAATCAGTTACGTTATATCTTCTAACAATATTTCTCACACTGTACCGCGATAAGTCTAACAAAGTTGCAATTTCTGAGTTTGATTTCCCAGAATTAAAATCATTTTTATTATTTGTGTTTGATAAGAAAAAAACTAAGGTTTCAGAGGTTGGGCCAACTGAAGTGGGAAGGGGCTCGTATATGTCTCTTAAGGTTGGTGTTTGACACTCGCTGAAGTAGAAGCAAAGTTTTCATTCCATGGCCAACTTATTGTTAGGATATCAACTTTAAAATAGGTGATATTGTTCGTTCATTTTCAATACTTTATTTTTCAGGTTTCCACAATAATAACAATAAGAATAATAATAGTTTGTTGCACAAAACGTACTTACACAAGTCAATATCATAATAGAAGCTCAGTAGCAGAAGAAAATAAATGACAAACGATACAAAAAAACAAACACTACAGATACATATACATGGATAAAAGGGTGACAATAAAAAGTATAAAATGTAAAATGATAACAGACTATGTCCAATCAATAAATAAATGGTATAAGAGATAAAACAACAATAAATATACTAAGTGACATATAAATCCGAACACCCAGTTTAAAAGGTTTTATTTTAATAAAATTTTGTATAAGTACTTAATGAAGCATAATAAGTAAATGATAAAAATTTCAAAATGATTGCACTGCTTTAAAGCAGTTTGACCTTTAATAATGTGTGGATGCACCCTGATGTGCTACGCATTCTCCAACGCGGCTAGGCATGCTTCTGATCAGGTGGTCAATGTCCTCCTGTGGTATCTCATTCCAGGCAACCACCAACTCCTCTCGAAGTGCTTCTAGAGTCTGAGGAGGACGTTGCAAATTGAGCAATCTCCTACCCATCATATCCCACACGTGCTCAATTGGGATAAGTCGGGAGATCTTGGTGGCCATGGTAACAATGTGACATCATTATGTTGAAAGAAGTCTATTGTGACTCTTGAACATGTGGTCGGGCATTATCTTGTTGGAAAGTTGGATCTGCCAGGGTGTCAAGATAGGGTAAAAGATGGGGTTCTAGAACTTCGTGGATTTAACGTTGCGCGTTCATGTTACCTCTGATGAAGATTAAAGGTGATCTGGAACCATAAGCTATAGCACCCCAACCATAATTCTAACAGTGTGATGAACATGTCTTTCAACAAAAACTGTGGATTCCTCCTTTCACCAGTCGCCTTCTAACCCTGGCACGACCATCGTGCATGCCTAAACAAAATCGAGACTCGTCACTAAAGACAATACTGTTCCATTCCTGATCCCAGAGTGACCGTTGTCTGCACCACTCAAGGCGATTACGTCGGTGTTCTCGAGTTAAAGGGAGGATCCAGTGTGGCCGGTATGAAAACAAGCCAAAACTTCTCATTCGTCGGTAAACACTTCGCATGTCAATAGGTCTTCCGTGTTCTGCAAACCATTCATTTGCAATGGACCTGGTAGTGGAGAAACGGTACCTTAAGGCCAATAATCTTAGGCGGCGATCTTCACGGTCTGTTGTTCTACGGCGGTGTCCAGTGCCCCTTGCTCTTTGCGTACGGCCTTCTCGAAGCCATGCCTGATAACACCTAACCACAGTGTCTACACTTCTTTGCACTCTAACTGCAATTACCCGAAAAGAAAGTCCAGCTTCCCGAAGTCCCACTATACGGCCTCTATCAAACTCACTAAGTTGACGAAATCGTACAGGTCTCCGTACTCTAGGCATCGTAACCTATCGTAAAGGATGTCAAGAACCAAAATCCGCCAACGTTGATTCTTTACTGCGGCTGAAATATTCATTCTTATAGCGTTAGGAATTAAAAAAAAGCAGTATAAAAACCGGAATGTCCAACTGATGAGGCTGAAATTTTTCACTTCTATTTACAGTAAGATAGATACATTCACCAACTTTTATTAAAATAAAACCATTTAAAACCGGGTGTTCGGATTTATTTGTCACTTAGTACATTTAGAGATTCAGTCACTGCGAGAACTCGTGTCAGTGTCGAAATCTAGACGAAATCTACTAAAACAATCATTGTTTTTTACTAGTTTACGTTGCAAGCTTACGAGGAATTTTTATTTGTCATTAATAGAAAATTGTTACTTGCCCAGAAAAGAACCTAGAGAGAGGCCCATATTTTGGGTTTAGCCTCTAGATTTGTCTTCTAGGTCAAGAATTCCTTAAGTACTTTTTATGGGTGTTTACTGCAGTATACTGTGTAAGGATCTGTTGGTCCTTCTAGAAGCTTCTATTACACTGATCAACAGCCCAAAAATATCCTAAATAAAATCAACAAAATATTACTATTTTTAACGTTCTAAAACCGGAATGAAACTTATTTTTTCAATATTAGTTCAAGTTTTAGAGATACGGTAATTATATGTGTTCCTGCTGTGACAGTGTTAATATACTGTAATTCACAAGAATGCACGTGCTACAGTTTTATATTCGGCAAGGAAAGATGATGTAATCGGCATAATTGTGTTACGTTATACATACGTGTACATTATATTGTTTTATATTAGCCATTTTTTCCTCAGTTGACTGACAGCGTTCATGCAAGATGTCTCGAAAGAGTGTAAACAATCCAGATCAGTTTTGTTACGTGTGTGGTGATGTGACTTTTGCGTCTCAGAGACAAGCCACAGGTATGTCCAAGAAAAAAAAATCGGTTATTAACTACCCAGACATACCATCTGCGATGAGACCTGTGCCTCACAGTTACGGCTTACTGGCGGCTTTAAATATAAACTATAACCCAGAAGAATGGAGATTGTTTATAAACAGTTCAACATTGAGTTTAAGGCAGTGTTATTGCATATTGGAAATATTTTACCATCTCTTCCTGTAGGGTATGCAGTTCACATGAAAGAATCATATGACAATATGAAGTACCTATTTACTTGGGCTGCAGCTAGGCTACACAAAGTTTTGCTGTTTCTGTGTGAATGGGACAGTCGGGCAAAGGCACTTCATTACACCAGACAAAACTGGCCTGTTTGTCAATTCCTAGAGCTAGGTCAAAAAAATGTACAGCATATGTCATTAGTAGATTCGAAAAAAAATTTATTACCACCACTGCATATCAAGTTGGGCCTAATGAAAAACTTTGTCAAGGCACTGGATAGAGATGGGTCAGCTTTTCAATACCTGCGTCAGAAATTTGCAAGACTAAGTGAGGCAAAGGTTAAAGAAGGTATTTTTGTTGGGCCACAAATTCGAAATATTTTGAAAGATACACAGTTTGAAAACACTTTAACAGGTATTAAAAAAACTGCTTGGAATGATTTCCGTCTGGTGGTCACTAATTTCTTGGGAAATAGAAAAGCTGAAAACTATAAAACCCTTGTCAAAAATATGCTGTCATCGTATCAAAAGATGGGCTGTAATATGTCTCTTAAGATACATTTCCTACACTCACACCTGGACTTTTTTCCTGACAATTGCGGAGCCGTAAGTGATGAGCACGGCGAACGTTTTCATCAGGATATTTCAACAATGGAAAAAAGGTACCAGGGAAAGTGGAATCCTTCCATGCTTGCAGACTACTGTTGGACTCTTGGTAGAGATGCTCCAGAAACGATCCATAAAAGAACAGCAAAAAGACAGCGCATATAGTGATTCTTATAAGTATATGAATCTTGTTACTTTTTTTAATATATCCTTAAAACTAATTTTTTTTTCTAAACCGCAACTAATTTTTTTATTTCATTGTCATTTTTGGATTCAGCGCCCCAAAATTAACAAAGAAGTGCACTTTTCCCACAAGATACAATTAAAAAACTAAAATTTGTTGTCCAGTGTTCGATAGACCGGCTTGACCGGGCGAACTCTACGCACTCTAGGTATTTTGAGAAATCACAAAAAGACTTCTCAACAAGCTACACCACATTTAACATTTAAGTCACACCGTGAATGTACGAAAACTGAACGCTTCTTTATCACCAAAAAATACACCCAGCCACCACAAAAACTTAACAGAAGAACTTGTCCATTTTATCACTTATTGTTCATGGCATATGTAAAAAATTGTTGAATTCTAATAAATATAATAACATATTAGTTATTTTGAGTAATGGTCCTTCTATGATTGCGTTAATAATTCACCACCGTTTAAAATGTGCGTTCATTGCTCTTTGATAACGTTACCGGTCGAGGGCTTAATGTAAGCTTTGCTTTTCAATTTTAATGAAATTCTGCCATTTCCTGCTACCGGCGAACTTTTCCAATCCGATTAAAAGTATTATAAGTTTTCGGTTTTTTTGTTACTGGCAGTCAAATAATTTAAAGTCGACGTTGAGGCAACCTTTCCCGAGTTGTAGGGATGAAAGTTTTCTCCTATGTTCTAGGAAAAGTGAGCTGTGTCCCATTAAAGTCGCAGTGTATAGGACTGGTCTTGTGAAGCATGTTGACAGCGTGATAAGTAGACCAGTATAATCAAAGTTTTTGGCATTAGAAAAAATCAATAGATTAGAACTCGGTTAGAACTTTAAGGGCCGATTTCACCAACATTAATATTATGGGTCAATGGGAAAATACCTCGAAATGCAATTTGACAGAAGCTGTCAAACGTCTCTGAACATTAGTGATTTCTATTGAAATATTGAATGAAATCGTGAAATTTCGACTGTATTATAAACAAGACCAATTTTTTATTCCAAAATGATGCTTTTGTACAGAAAAAACAGGACAACTTTCATGTATGTATTTTGATATATGTTATATGTTTACATTTAACAATCAGTTCTCCCCTTCAGCGAATGGAAATGCGGAAAATAATAGGTCGATTTTCTAGATGTTAAATTTGGCAGCAGACTTGGACGTTTGTTAATGCATGGCACTCTCGAATTTACCAACTTCAATATACTGAAAGTTATCATTACATACCTGTTGAATAGTGTGGATTTGTCTGTATTTTGCAAGAAAATAGAATATAAAATACATTCCATCCAATTCCTTATCTTCCTTTACGTCATAATAGTAATCATTTATTAATTTATGGGTTAATGAATTTCTTCAAAGCAATAAAAACATTATGTCCTCTCCATCCTAAAACACAGATAATATGTGTAAGACGTGTCAATCCCTACATCTCCCTGATGCATAATGCAATTACTATGGACATAGACAAAAAAATATGAAAAATGTTTCACAAATAGTGTCTTTTAAGTGCCCCTTGCTCTTTGCGTACGGCCTTCTCGAAGCCATGCCTGACAACACCTAACCACAGTGTCTACACTTCTTTGCACTCTAACTGCAGTAGCCCGAAAAGAAAGTCCAGCTTCCCGAAGTCCCACTATACGGCCTCTATGAAACTCACTAAGTTGACGAAATCGTACAGGTCTCCGTACTCTAGGCATTGTAACCGATCGTAAAGGATGTCAAGAACCAAAATCCGCCAACGTTGATTCTTTACTGCGGCTGAAATATCCATTTTCAGAGGGTTAGTGAATTAAAAAAAAGCAGTATAAAAACCGGAATGTCCAACTGATAAGGCTGAAAATTTTTTCACTTGTTATTTACAGTAAGATAAATACATTCACCAACTTTTATTAAAACAAAACCATTTAAACTGGGTGTTCAGATTTATATGTCACTTAGTATATATATTATCAAAATATTCGTTGTTAATATTTTAAACCTATAATACCCTGCTACATTTTTATTATTCGTGTTTGATAAGAAAAAAACTAAGATTTCAATAGTTGGGCCAACTGAAGTGGGAAGGGGCTCGTAATCTGCACCTTTTTTGTTTGACAATTTCTGACGTATCTCTAAAAATAAAGTGATTTGGGTATTCAGCGGTTTCCGTGAAAAACACCCTGTGTCTTCCAAACGACTGAACCAATTTTAGCAAATCTAGAATAGTTGAAAAGAACTACTTTTGGGCTACAAATTTTATATATTTGGAATTTTGTTAGCTTCAGATGTTGTCTCCTGGAAGGCTCTTTTCGACATTCCGGTAGAGATGTTTAACTTTCTCAAAAAAAATTAAATATACTAAGTGACATATAAGTCCAAACACCCAGTTTAAATGGTTTTATTTCAATAACAGTTGATGAATGTATTTATCTTACTGTAAATAACAAGTGAAAAAATTGTCAGCCCTATCAGTTGGACATTCCTGTTTTTATACTGCTTTTTTTTAATTCACTAACGCTCTAAAAATGAATATTTCAGCCGCAGTAAAGAATCAACGTTGGCGGATTTTGGTTCTTGACATCCGATCGGTTACGATGCCTAGAGTACGGAGACCTGTACGATTTCGTCAACTTAGAGAGTTTGATAGGGGCCGTATAGTGGGACTTCGGGAAGCTTAACTTCCTTTTCGGGCAATTGCAGTTAGAGTGCAAAGAAGTGTAGACACTGTGGTTAGGTGTTGTCTGGCATGGCTTCGAGAAGGCCGTACGCAAAGAGCAAGGGGCACAGGACGCCGCCGTAGAACAGCAGACCGTGAAGATCGCCGCCTAAGATTATTGGCCTTAAGGGACCGTTTCTCCACTACCAGGTCCATTGCAAATGAATGGTTTGCAGAACACGGAAGACCTATTGGCATGCGAAGTGTTTACCGACGAATGAGAAGTTTTTGCTTGTTTTCATACCGGCCACACTGGGTCCTCCCTTTAACTCGAGAACACCGACGTAATCACCTTGAGTGGTGCAGACAACGGTCACTCTGGGATCAGGAATGGAACAGTATTGTCTTTAGTGACGAGTCTCGATTTTGTTTAGGCATGCACGATGGTCGTGCCAGGGTTAGAAGGCGACGTGGTGAAAGGAGGAATCCACAGTTTATTGTTGAAAGACATGTTCATGACACTGTTGGAGTTATGGTTTGGGGTGCTATAGCTTATGGTTCCCGGTCACCTTTAATCTTCATCAGAGGTAACATGAACGCGCAACGTTATATCCACGAAGTTCTAGCACCCCATCTTTTACCCTATCTTGACACCCTGGCAGATCCAACTTTCCAACAAGATAATGCCCGACCAGATGTTGCAAGAGTCACAATAGACTTCTTTCAACATAATGATGTCACATTGTTACCATGGCCACCAAGATCTCCCGACTTATCCCCAATTGAGCACGTGTGGGATATGATGGGTAGGAGATTGCTCAATTTGCAACGTCCTCCTCAGACTCTAGAAGCACTTCGAGAGGAGTTGGTGGTTGCCTGGAATGAGATACCACAGGAGGACATTGACCACCTGATCAGAAGCATGCCGAGGCGCGTTGGAGAATGCGTAGCACATCAGGGTGCATCCACACATTATTAAAGGTCAAAGGGCTTTAAAGCAGTGCAATCATTTTGAAATTTTTATCATTTACTTATTATGCTTCATTAAGTACTTATACAAAATTTTATTATAATAAAACCATTTAAACTGGGTGTTCGGATTTATATGTCACTTAGTATACTAGCGGTTAAAGCTGTTCCGATTTGTTTTCATGGTGGACCAAAAATTAACTCTATCTTGATCATGTAAATTATTATATTGTTCGAGGGTTGTACCTTTGGGTTCTACCATCAGGTTAGATCAGGGACTTTCTGCTCTCGGTTGCCTAGCGGTAAAAGCCAAGCACCTGCTTAGGTAGTTTTCCTTTTTTATTTTAATATTTATCGGAAACCATTTAACTAGGGGATAATACACAAATTAATTCTCTTTAGTCTGTCTTCCAGGACTATTTTTTTTGTTCAATAAATGCCTGGGTGCCTTGTGAGTTTATGTCTCCTTACCTCCAGGGACCCACCAGTTGTTACTTTTTATTCCATTTCCTAGTTTTTGAAACTAGGTGGTAACAGCTCTGCATCCAAAAACCAAGGTACAAAGAACCTCACCTTGAGACCTCATAACCACCGACTAATCTTGTTTTGACCGGATAAAAAAGTTCCTACATGTTTGAAGGGAGGTAGAAGGTTGAAGAACTTAGATATCCAGCATTTAGGGCGTAAGTGCCTTTTTAGTTCGTTTTGCTGAGTTGACCTTGAGATGTAAAAACAAGGAACATCGACAACTACAGGAGCTAAAAAAAGTAGAAGGTTGAAGAACTTAAAGGTCCAGGAAGCATTTAAGTGCTTTCATTTCTTAGATTGAAACAAAGACCAGGTACATATAAATGCTTTCCGACAAGAATAACCTTTTCTGAATATTATAGTCATCTCTTTCTGACTCTGAATATTTGTCGTTGTCATTATTCATTAATATGTTGTGTCATTTATTCCTATGTGTTCGGACTCATACAAGATTGCATATGCATCTAGATGGGTTGAAGCCGGATGCACATAAAACAAACGAAGCTGACGTCATTGACTAAAGTAATAATAATAATTATAAGTATAACCAATCTTCAGAGTGTTTCCCAAACGAATGACGGCGCTTGAGGATGCAATTTTTAGGTCCACCGTAAGAAGAAATTTTCAAATAAACATATGTTGTGAATATTTTCAAAAATAAATCATTCATTATGCATATCTCTAAATATAACTTTAGATATTTTAATGAAATTTGACATACATGTCCGTGTATCAAGAGATATTCTTAATCTATGTGCTACATTTTTATTAATTTCTACCTGTGGCGTTCATACGGAATTTCACCTGCCTATTCTGTCAGACATCAATGTACGCCTCCGATTTTGCTTAAAATAAAAAAATATTTTTGTAATATTCAGTTATTTCTAAGCAAATAACACTCATCATTATCACCAGTTTGACAATATCGTCCTTCAGAAAAGTATCTTTTACTTTTAAGGGTAAAAGCCGTGCGATGGACTAAAAAGGCAAGAAATCAAGTCTGTTTATATGTAATTTTTATTTTTTGCTTATCACTGACACTCTATTTTTGCGCTCTGTATCTTTAAGGTTATGACATTTAGGACATATGGTTACGTGAAGTTTTCTTCTCAAAATGTACCAAAAATCGCCCAAATTTTATCGACATTCAACTGGGAAACACATTGTGTAATAGTTTCAATAAAGCGAAGCACTGAATTATTCTGAACAAAGCGTTCCCAGTACGCGGCTTGCTCTGTGCATATATTCATCTTTCGATTGGAGCTGTAAGCCAAAATCCAATAAATCACACTTTATCTAAGACCTCAGGGTAGATAAAGCCAAACACACCTGCAATTTACACCCCTTTCTAATATAGATACGAATCATCCCTTTGTTCTAGGGGGTATGCCGCAAGTGTTGTCGATGATAGAATTCGAGCATACTATTGAGTATTGTGGTTAAACTTTTCAAGACCGAATCCCCTTTTCGCTGACAGAAGATTCTTTCTTCAAACCCAGGAGGTTGTGGTGAAGCTTTTCTAATAGTTTCTTCTTCGCATTGACGGCTGGTGGCGAGGGGCCACTAACTGTGAATGGGTGCTTCCAGAAATCTTTCTCACAGAGGCCTATCATCGGTAAGAGATAAGCAGCTTTGAGGGTAAGTTGAAAAATGCTTCTCCTCTTGTGTACTTTTGTACGAAATAAAGCCCATTTATTGTCATTACTTCTTATTATTAGCTTCTTATGAAAGTGTGCTGTTCCAAAACTTTTTGAATAAAAATAAAAGTTTAAGGGATTTTCGTGTAAAACTTTCTTTAGCTCAAATTTTCAGTTAGGCACAAGATATCGAGACGGAGTTTTAATGAGCTTGCTTAGACAATATTTAGCTACTTTTAAAAAAAAAATGTAGCAATATATAATAAGTGACATAAAAATCCGAACACCCAGTTTAAATGGTTTCGGCATCGTAACCGATCGTAAAGGATGTCAAGAACCAAAATCCGCCAACGTTGATTCTTTACTGCGGCTGAAATATTCATTTTTAGAGCGTTAGTGAATTAAAAAAAAGCAGTATAAAAACCGGAATGTCCAACTGATAAGGCTGAAAATTTTTTCACTTGTTATTTACAGTAAGATATACATTCACCAACTTTTATTAAAATAAAACCATTTAAACTGGGTGTTCGGATTTATATGTCACTTAGTATATTCTTAGCGCAGGTGTATGTTCGTATTCCTTTCCTTCACATCTCAATGTCAATCTAGCAAAACGGAATAAAAACGCACATGCAATGCTCTTCAACGTCCAACCTAACTTCAAAAAGGAGAAACTTTAATTGGTAGTTTTTTCTGCCCTTTATGTTCATGTTCCTGTCTTTCGCGTCTCAAGGCCGACTCGGCAAAACGAAATAAAAACGCACTTACACCTTACACGCCGGGTGCATATGCACTTCAGCTCTCAAACTTGGTCTCCGTATTCCAGGTGCTTTTTCATTACTCCCGTGGTGCCCTTTATGTGCCATGTTTTCTCCTTACTTCTGGAGGATGCAAAAATGAACGAGTCCCTGTTCAGGAATAATGAAGCTGCTTGAAATAATGATTTCCAGAACGTTGCGCGGTGGAAGCCTCCAGTGGCGTGTCTAGGGCCCACATTTATAGCCGACATTTGGGGGCTGAGTGGCGATTGGCGGTGAATCAACATTTAGGCTTCAACGGTGCAAGAAATATCTTCGCATCTGTCCGGAAAAGTATTTTGATTCGAGTTTTTTTCCATGGTCTTATACAAAAAGAGCCCCTCATAGATAGACAAATAGATATACATTTATTTTCAACAGTAACAAACTCGCCCAATAACAGGAAATGTCTCAACAAACTAAATTTTGTTTCGTAAATGACAAAAACAAATAGTCTTATATGATAATAAACAATTGAATAACACAAAAAACGTTATATACTAAGTGTGATCTGAAAACTATAGAATGTCTAGTGTTACGCTAATGGACGATACAGGTAGTTTTACTTAACAAAACTTCAGATATTATATTTCCATGGACCAGTTAAGGCTGTTGTTAGAAAAAAAGGCTTTGTGTTCACAGAAACAAAAGAGTAATCAAATCCTCGCTCAAGAAATTCACCCGTACACCATGTGATATAGATATTCAAAAATTTCAAAAAGCAAATCTAACAAATTATATTTGATGCTCAAATCTGAAACCCCCAGTATACAGGGTGTCCACAAAGTTGTGGTTTTTCTTTACACGACGTGTAGATCTTGAAAACATAAGCAATTTTTCTTAGTACCATATATACCAATGTCTTAAGGGAACCGAGATAAAGGGCTCTGCAACATCAAAAATATCTGAATACCGTCCTGTAGCCGCGACATCCCCGGGTGGTACTAGGACACTAGCTCAACCCGACGACAGAACTGGGTCGGGGTCAGTGTGTCAGGTCAGTATGCAACCTTCAACCGACGGTTACGGTCACGCGTGTAGAGGTAATCGCGTAGACGAGAATCCCTCAACAAGCACTAGAGACGTGGCTAGAGAAGTGCAAGTATCAAAAACTAAAGTGTGGCAAACGCTGCGTGAAGAGGGGCTGTATCCATTTCACGTCCAACGTGTACAGGCCCTTCAACCTGACCATTTTCCAGCAAGAGTGCGGTTTTGTGAGTGGTTGTTGCATCAACATGACAATAATCCGGACTTTTTGAAGTGCATATTGGTGACAGACGAATCTACGATCACGCGTAATGGGGTGAATAACTTTCGCAACACTCATGTTTGGTCAGTAGAAAATCCGCACGCTGTACGTCGGCACATTTTCAACAAACTTTTTCGGTGAATGTTTGGGCTGGCATGGTGAACGGTATGCTCATTGGACCATTTATTTTCCCAAGTCGATTGGACGGGATGCAATACCTAGACTTTTTACGCAACATTTGCCTTCCTTGTTTGCCTGCGTCTGCTCGGTAGCGCATCAGCTGATTTCATTTTCTGTTGGAGCGGTATGATTTCGGGCAGAGACGTACTTAGCCCTTCTCGTCAACTGGAGAGTGAGTACTTTTTCCTTTATTTTTTTTTACTTGGTCGCCCTCATTTCACTACCTTTGTTATTTCAAGGGTAGTTGTTTCTGAAAAGGAAGACCCCAACTTTGCGGACACCCTGCATAGTTCCGCCATATTTCTACATATAATTTAAATCGTTTATAGTTTATTTGTACACTAATGTGGATCTTGTATTCAATGTGTTATTTTTCTTTAAATTTTGAAGGAATATTTTTTTAAAATTGTTTTCATTATTCTAGTGCTAGTCATTTCCAAGAGTTATGTGGTGGAATAGCTTGATTAGCAATTAAAAGAAACGGCGTCATGTAGGTTGACTTCCTAAGCAACGCCGTTATCAGCTTATAAAAGTTAGTTACAAACATGTGCAGAGGCAACGTTGCCCCTCCCTGAGATCGAACCGCACGAGGCGCCACTCCGGCAGTAATGCCAGGATATTTGCCAGGACCGATATGCCCGTCGATAAACCCAGAGAGCAGAAGCACAGACGCGAAGAGCAAATAGGTGCGTAAAATTGGGAAACAATAAGCGTACTAACATAAAAAAATCAGTCACCAGTCACCTACAACCCCCAATACCCCAAAAAATTTTTCAAACATGATCAGGTTGCTCTGAAACATAAAAATACGAAGTTGGTAATTTTTTTTTGTTTTTGACCTTTTTCTACGTCGCCACTGGAACGATTTTCCAAAAACTAAACTAAAAGCTGTCTCATCCTTGTCATAGTAGTCAAAAAAATTCCAAAAAACGCGTCATTTTTGAAAAAATTTCGCCAAAAATAACCTATACAATGCTATGGCATTCTACTAATGAATGCTTGAAGAATCTTTAGCCATATTAAAATCTTTGTTTTTCATTTTTGTCTCCATCACCGACACCGCTGGTTTTCAAAATTTCCACAAATTTTAAAATTTCTATCTTCATAAGAATTTGTCAAATTTTCAGAATTTTGTAAAAAAATGGTCCCCAACGTTGTCAAGATTACTAAAATTTTCAAGAAAGTAAAATATCTTATGAGACGTATGTTAATAATTTCCAAGATTCTTAAAGTTTTCAAATTTCAAGAACTAAAAATTTTGTGTATTGGAAATCTTAAAGATTGAAAGTTTACAAATCCTTGGATATCTTAAAGTCTTCGAAATTTGAAAATATTGATGAATATAAAGATGTCGTTGATTGTGGTAATCGGGCACGTTATTGTTCACTGCTGAATGTTTTGACTCTAATGTTGAATATAGCGTTCCAAACGTCTTAAGTGTATCGATTTTCAGCATCTTTTAGCAAAAGACGAAAAGGTAATTAATTTTCAACAAAGTCCTATACTACAATATATACTAAGTGACATATAAATCCGAACACCCAGTTTAAATGGTTTTATTTTAATAAAAGTTGGTGAATGTATTTATCTTACTGCAAATAACAAGTGAAAAAATTTTCAGCCTTATCAGTTGGACATTCCGGTTTTTATACTGCTTTTTTTTAATTCACTAACGCTCTAAAAATGAATATTTCAGCCGCAGTAAAGAATCAACGTTGGCGGATTTTGGTTCTTGACATCCTTTACGATCGGTTACGATGCCTAGAGTACGGAGACCTGTACGATTTCGTCAACTTAGTGAGTTTGATAGCGACCGTATAGTGGGAGTTCGGGAAGCTGGACTTTCTTTTCGGGCAATTGCACTTAGACTGCAAAGAAGCGTAGACACTGTGGTTAGGTGTTGTCAGGCATGGCTTCGAGAAGGCCGTACGCAAAGAGCAAGGGGCACTTTACGCCGTCGTAGAACAGACCGTGAAGATCGCCGCCTAAGATTATTGGCCTTAAGGGACCGTTTCTCCACTACCAGGTCCATTGCAAATGAATGGTTTGCAGAACACGGAAGACCTATTGGCATGCGAAGTGTTTACCGACGAATGAGAAGTTTTGGCTTGTTTTCATACCGGCCACACTGGGTTCCTCCCTTTAACTCGAGAACACCGACGTAATCGCCTTGAGTGGTGCAGACAACGGTCACTCTGGGATCAGGATTGGATAGTGACGAGTCTCGATTTTGTTTAGGCATGCACAATGGTCGTGCCAGGGTTAGAAGGCGACGTGGTGAAAGGAGGAATCCACAGTTTTTTGTTGAAGGACATGTTCATCACACTGTTGAAGTTATGGTTTGGGGTGCTATAGCTTATGGTTCCAGGTCACCTTTAATCTTCATCAGAGGTAACATGAACGCGCAGCGTTATATCCACGAAGTTCTAGAACCCAATCTTTTACCCTATCTTGACACCCTGGCAGATCCAACTTTCCAACAAGATAATCCCCGACCACATGTTGCAAGAGTCACAATAGACTTCTTTCAACATAATGATGTCACACTGTTACCATGGCCACCAAGATCTCCCGACTTATCCCCAATTGAGCACGTGTGGGATATGATGGGTAGGAGATTGCTCAATTTGCAACGTCCTCCTTAGACTCTAGAAGCACTTCGAGAGGAGCGTGGAATGAGATACCACAGGAGGACATTGACCACCTGATCAGAAGCATGCCTAGGCGCGTTGGAGAATGCGTAGCACATCAGGGTGCATCCACACATTATTAAAGGTCAAAGGGCTTTAAAGCAGTGCAATCATTTTGAAATTTTTATCATTTACTTATTATGCTTCATTAGGTACTTATACAAAATTTTATTAAAATAAAACCATTTAAACTGGGTGTTCGGATTTATATGTCACTTAGTATATTTGCAATGCGTATTTGTGAGCATCCCTGATTCATTTTATTTTATTTTATTCATATATTTCTCAGCAGATACAAGATCCAGTTACAGAGAAACACTATACAAGTGTTGAAAAGCAAATAGACACACATACAAAAACTAATATCATGGACTAATGATACTAAAAAAACCCTAAAATAGATAAAGAATAAGATTAAAAGATACTGGAAAGCTTAAAATAGTTTAAACCGAATATAATGATAAAGGGTAATGGAACAGTTCAAAAAACAAACTACCTAGCCTCGAGTGCAGCTCACAATATCGGGGTACTGCCACCATAACTATATTATCCACACTCGATGCTATTCAGGGGAGCGCTGTTCAACTGATCGATGAGTCTTCTCTAACGGACAGTCTCGGGACGCTTGGGTTGTCGGCGATTTAGTTATCTTCTACCGCTATGCCACCGGGCTTTGCTCCCCGGAGCTCTCGTGCGTGACGTCGCATCGCTTCCATCCTAATCGTATCGAACTTCGTACAGTCAGAACCGGTCGATACGACCACTTCTTTGTCCCTAGGGTGTCGGGATCGTGGAACAATCTACCTGAGGAGGCTTTTCCCAGTTCAAAAATCAAATAACAAGGTCACTTCAAGCTCCTAATAGTAGTCGCGGTGCCCCAGCATTTAGGCTTCTACAACTAGTCTTTCCTTAAATACAATGAATGTTGTGTGCGCCTCTTTCATCTCCACGTCTCTTCCAAGCCTTACTTCAGAAAATCTCGTATTGGGCTGTAGATGTTGACAGTCGCGACAATGATATACGAGTAATAATATGGAGCTACAAGCTGCTTCACGGGTGCAAAACAAAACTTCAATCTCGTACAGTGCACGTAAACGCTTTCGCGTTTCACTCCGTTTCTTGAATACAATCTTGTTTTGCTTTCTTATATTGCAGCACCGATGGAAACGTCTTATCCATATGAATTCTTATACAGGAGTCGCGGTGATAAAATTTGGGAGAATAGGGTCAAGTTGGTTGACTCTGCAACACATCACCTCATAAAATCCCATACAATAATTTCATAGTCCTCAGCCGTTTGACAACTTTGAGGTCTATAAACGATTACCCTGCTCCACAGACAGTAATATTTGACTAGGCTTTAGCTATATCAGTACGCGATGAGCGTGCCGGCCTTGTCTATGGAGGCGGTGTTGCCAAGCTGCCATAAAATGTTTAAGAAACGCTACATTTATTCTAAGCAAAAAAAGTTCGGCACCTCCCCCCCCTTCCCCATGAATAAATGTGCAAGCAAAGGTAAGTTTGAACGAAGAATGCCTACAAGTGATGGTCGATGAATTTATGCAAAAAGAGGATAATAATGATAGTAATAATACCAGGGTGACTCATTAAGCCCATTGTGGTTCTGTTTTGCTCTGAACCCTCTTTCTAAACAGCTTAAGAGATCAGAAACAGGATACCTGAAGCCGTATGCGGATCTCACGATGAGCCGAACGAGGTCATTATGTTTGTTGAAAGATTTTCCAAAGATATCAGTATAAAATTCGGAATGGACAAATTGATGTTAAATAATTAACATAGTAGAGGGTAGCTGTCAGAATGAGAAAAAACGACTAGCAGAACAAGGTCTAATAGAGTCTATGAGTGATGACGACGTATCTAGCTGAAACGACTGAACACGCTGTGATTAAACAAAACCTTCTGAAAGAAGTCTTAACCCGAGTTAATAAATTATGTCGAACTGAGCTCAACAGTAAACACCCTTTTAATAATTTTAGAATATCATTGACTGAAACAGATTTAGAGAACATTTGCAAGAAGCACGAGAACGATCTTGACACAGCATAGAAAACACCACACTGCAAAAAAGGTATTTTGGAGGGAGATTCATTCTTGAAAAGAAAGAAAAAAGTTTCTATTAACATGGATCCGGAAATACATTTTTCAATATACAGGGAGAAAGATACTTACTCGATTATATTGGAATATGGCAATATTATTTGTTGTATTAAGAGGCCAATTTAGCCCTAAATAGTGTAGCGTTTTTCTGGGTTCTTTTGGGTGTGAATTAAAACACTGGATTCCACGAAAATAAATGCACTTATTTATTCAACTTGATAAAACATTTATATATACCACTATTTATGTCTGACTAATTCTTGTGTCGTCATTGACCGCACTATACTCTACTCCGCTCTGCTAGTCTACCGTATTCAGTACTCTGCCTCCCGGCCGCCGAAAATTTGATTTTAATCTAGTAATTTTACACTGCTAACAATGTCAGCTTAACGTCAAAATAAGTCATAATAAATCAAAACAACTTCTGTTTGCAGTCATGGCTAACTATTTATAATCAACAATTCATTTAAATTCGCAGTCCATTTCCTATCATGTGACAAATTTTATAGTTTGATTTTTTTTAAAAATGGCACAATTTATTGATATTCAATAGAAGTACCTTTTTTTATGTAGAAAACCCTAAATTTTCAAATTCTAAAATTGAAATCCAAAAATAGAATCACAAAAAAATGTTGGGGCTAAAATAACCTGAGTCCGTCCCTGTTACACACGCTTCCAAACAAAACTGTCTAAAGTTGTTAATATTTTTAAATCCAGCATAAAAAACTAGGCTAGAATACCAAATTTTATGTCTTTATCTCAACACGTTTCGGAAATATTAAGGAAAAACCATCTTCAGGGGGGCACCTTTAGGCCCTTAGGGGACGTTTGTCGACCTATGTTTATAAAAACTTTTCTTCCTATTTTAAGCTCTAGAAACCAGTGGTAGAATATTGCACACTTTTTTCGGTATATAGTCCCCCTTACTGCTTCGAGAAAGATCTGGTCAACCATAAAGCGGCATCTAGAATATTGGAGGTCACTTCGCGTCGATCTAGAAGGTAAGTCACTGCCACGGTCCTCATAGACGCCGTCAAGCGGCTTGTGCGGTCGTGGTTAGCGTAAAAGCAGAGATCGGCCATGAAGCTCTGGCGAGTAGGAGACTCGCCCAACAGATGGCGCCAACATTATTATTTGTCACAATAGACTAAAATTATTCGGTCCAGTGGCGTCCCGGGGGCACCTTAGCGAACATTTATGGGAAAAAATGTTTGCCACTGCCTTTTTTGTAACTTTAACATCAGTCAGTTGATTAAGCATCTAAAAATACAACTTCTTTACCTCTTGTATTGATTTCATATCTCACTTCCTGGCTTATTAATTTCTGCTAAAAAACTACAAGTGCCTTAGAAAACAAAAAAACCATTTCTGCATCGAGGTTTGACATTTGCGCGTAAGTTTTTCTAGAAAGAAATTATTCACGTGATTTAATTTGCGAAATTTAATTTAAATTAGTAATTGCTCTGCAATTCCGGGCCCATGTTTATAGAAACTCTTTTTCATATTTTTTAACAAGGAATCACCTTCTAAGATATCTCTATCTATTTTTCGAACAGACACAGCACATCTGTTATTTTTGACGTATTCAATTGTCGCTTCTAATTAAGAAACCTTCGCAAAACGAAGTTGCTCAAGACCCGCTTTCTGTAAAAGTCAAGAGCTCGTCTGAAGTTTTCTACACGACCCTTTTAACTTAGAACCGCCAGAAACGCGGTGTAGACAGCATTCCTGTCTCCAAGCTGTCGGAACAGCAGAATACAACGAGACAGAGACGCACTCTTGTATTCAAAAGGTAAACAGCGCTTTATGGCGAACGGCTCGAGATGTTGAATACGTTGCGAACGAATGTTTTGATAGGTAAACGTCGTTATCCCAGATAGCTATATTTCTTTCCGCATAAGTGTGCTCTCTAACAAAATAAACATTTTCAACTGATTCGCATTGAGTTATGTGCTGCTTTCCGACGAAATGGAGTGATTCTGAATGAGTAAGATATATACGGAGCATGGAGTTGGCAGCAAAGTGAGTCGCAACTTTGGCCTGGAACGAGATGGCTGCAGAGGTATCTCGTATTTCAGAAAGTGACAATACGTCAATTTTTGACATTATATAGGCATTTTGGCCGATTAGAAGGCGTTTTTGAAGCAATACATTTAACGATTTGTGCGTGTGTAATTACATATTAAATCAAGAATTTTCTTATAAATCATCAAACTTAACTTCAGAAGCCTACTTTTACCTCGCGGGGCAAGCACTGATTTTTTCCCTTTTTGCATACTTTGTGTTGTGAATGTCTGTCATATTTCATAGATTCAATTCCCGTACGCAGTATAGCATTCATTTTCTCTTCAATTGTTATCAAAACAATCTAGTTGCCATTGACGGGTGAGGAGTCCCGAAGATACCCTATTTCACGAGTATCCATCACCGCTTTGACGACTATTGAGGTATCAGCTGATCAGCAAGTGACATTTTTGGGTTAGTCTTGACAATAATGAATCGGGTGTAAATCTAGTAACACCTGTTTGTAGCTTTTTGTTTTTTGTACGCAAATGAACTTTCAAAATGAAAGAGCTGTTATCAAGTACAAAATACCAAGACAAAATACGGTCTGACGTTGACGGATCCGTCAGAATTATGTGTAGTGTGCCGATATGGGGAATTTTGAGATACCACTAGATAACACTGGACAACAAATTTTAGTTTTTTAATTGTACCTTGTGGGAAAAGTGCACTTCTTTGTTAATTTTGGGGCGCTGAATCCAAAAATGACAATGAAATAAAAAAATTAGTTGCGGTTTAGAAAAAACCTTTTTATTTTTAAGGATATATTAAAAAAAGTAACAAGATTCATATACTTGTAAGAATCACTATATGCGCTGTCTTTTTGCTGTTCTTTCATGGATCGTTTCTGGAGCATCTCTACCAAGAGTCCAACAGTAGTCTGCAAGCATGGAAGGATTACACTTTCCCTGGTACCTTTTTTCTATTGTTGAAATATCCTGATGAAAACGTTCGCCGTGCTCATCACTTACGGCTCCGCAATTGTCAGGAAAAAAAGTCCGGGTGTGAGTGTAGGAAATGTATCTTAAGAGACATTACAGCCCATCTTTTGATACGATGACAGCATATTTTTGACGAGGGTTTTATAGTTGTCAGCTTTTCTATTTCCCAAGAAATTAGTGACCACCAGACGGAAATCATTCCAAGCAGTTTTTTCAATACCTGTTAAAGTGTTTTCAAACTGTGTATCTTTCAAAATATTTCGAATCTGTGGCCCAACAAAAATCCCTTCTTTAACCTTTGCCTCACTTAGTCTTGGAAATTTCTGACGCAGGTATTGAAAAGCTGACCCATCTCTATCTAATGCCTTGACAAAGCTTTTCATTAGGCCCAACTTGATATGCAGTGGTGGTAATAAAATTTTTTTCGAATCTACTAATGGCATATGCTGTACATTTTTTTGACCTGGCTCTAGGAATTGACGAACAGGCCAGTTTTGTCTGATGTAATGAAGTGCCTTTGCCCGACTGTCCCATTCACACAAAAAACAGCAAAACTTTGTGTAGCCTAGCTGCAGCCCAAGTAAAAGTGCAACAACTTTCAAATCGCCACAAATATGCCATTGGTGCTCATCGTATTTTATGCATGTCAATAGGTACTTATATTGTCATATGATTCTTTCATGTGAACTGCATACCCTACAGGAAGAGATGGTAAAATGTTTCCAATATGCAATAACACTGCCTTTAAACTCAATGTTGAACTGTCTATAAACAATCTCCATTCTTCTGGGTTATAGTTTATATTTCAAGCCGCCAGTAAGCCGTTAATGTTACTGCAGAAAACCAAGTTATTCTCCATATTGAAAAACGGTTCTAAGTCTTTGTGGCGTTTACGAAAAATACATACCGAAACATCGTCTTCTAACAAGTTCCACTGCTGCAGTCCTGATCCAAGTAACTCTGCCTTACATTTTGGAAGTTCTAAATCTCTTACAAGATCATTTAATTCTGACTGTGTTATTTTGTGCGGTTGGTGGCATGACGTGCTTGGTATAAAATCAGGATCTCTTAACGTTGATGGCATATCTTCTTCCTGACGAATCACTTGATCGCCATGATCTGATTCGTTTTCTGATTCGCAAGTGTAGGATTCTGGGGGTTTTGGAATAGGATTTTCGTCACTGTGAGGCACATGTCTCATCGCAGATGGTTGGGTAGTTAATAACCGATTTTTTTTTCTTGGACATACCTGTGGCTTGTCCAACACAAGGTACCATGCAAAACTAACAATCATTAATATAATTTGTAGGCTCTCTCCAAACCATTTTGACAGCAAAGCGCATAGGCCGTTTTTTGCCATTTAACCAGCTCCTCAGACTTGAAGCACATGTATTACCGCAGATGTGGGGTGCCCACTGTTTGTCTTAATCACCTAGTTTACAACCGAAATAAGGCTGATATGCCTTTGTTATTAGTGGAGTAATAGACCGTCTCTGAGACGCAAAAGTCACATCACCATACACGTAACAAAACTGATCTGGATTGTTTACACACTTTCGAGATATCTTGCATGAACGCTGTCAGCCAACTGAGGGAAAAATGGCTAATATAAAACAATATAATGTACACGTATGTATAACGTAACACAATCATGCCGATTACATCATCTTTCCTTGCCGAATATAAAAATGTAGCACGTGCATTCTTGTGAATTACAGTATATTAACACTGTCACAGCAGGAACACATATAATTACCGTATCTCTAAAACTTGAACTAATATTGAAAAAATAAGTTTCATTCCGGTTTTAGCACATTAAAAATAGTAATATTTTGTTGATTTTATTTAGGATATTTTTTGGCTGTTGATCACTGTAATCAGCTGTCATTCGATCATGATGAATACTCGCAAAAAAGCGTCTAGTTATGGACTTCTAGATGGCGTTGTCATCGCAAAATACTCTGATGAGCGAAACACTATTCATACAGGAGCAACTCCGTGTGTTCGGCCGCACCTCAGAAAAGATTGCTCAAAAGGAATTTTACTAATGTGACGGCAATGAATTTACGGTAATGCGAAATCGATAGGTCCCCCGTTTCCGAGATTTGCATAATATAATATTTCAAGGAAGGCGACAATTTACATATATCTTTCAAACAAGCGCTTTATTCCGCAATACTGTTAGAAGCAGACGCCTTGTTATTTCTCCGATTGCTTTGATCTTTCTTCAGCGAATGCAATCGCGTCTTCTCTTGAAGACCTTGAGAAAAATCAGGCCGCGGAACTGAATAATTAAATGTAGATAAGCTATTGAGTAGGAAGATGGTATTTTTAGCTCGACTCACCATTGGTTAATTAGGGCCAAATATGCGCATACAGGTAACTAACAAAATGACACTTAGGATGTTTTGCAATGTCTAGTACTTAGGTAGATAGACAAAAGAAACTGAATTTCTTGAAAATCGTTTCTATCTTCTCCTCTATAATATGACATAAATTCAATGTAATAATATACAGGGTGTCCAAATGGTGGGCCAAGGCTGAATATCTTCGTTACCATTAGAGTTGCAGAAAAAAGTTAAATACAAAAGGGGCTATATAAATTTTTTAAATGGGTCAACCTGTATTTCTGTTGATTTTTGAAAGCGTCCTTTCTTGGTCATTCTGCCAATGTATAGTTTCGGGGGTTAGTACCCGATATTTAGGAATATATGGCCACACATAGCTGACGGATGTTTCCCTACTAATTCCAAGATTACGGTTTTCACTTCTAAAACGTGTAATAACTCAGAAAACAGTAGATTTTGATATAGGCAATGCTTATTAAAACTACTTATTTATGGAACACCCTGTATAGCTGAAAATAGTTTAAGGTTTTAGCCTGCCTACAGATTTTATATTCAACTTTTTTCTGCATCTCCAATAGTAACGAAGATATTGAGCTTTACTATTAAGATAAGTAAACCAAAATCATATTCTGATTTAAGACCAATTAGTATTTTACCTGTTTTGTCCAAATTATTAGAAAAAGCAATGTACGCCCAAATTTACGATTATCTCTCTAAACGCAAAATTTTGCCTCCCAAACAATGCGGTTATCGAAAAGGATATAACACTGCAGCACTATTAGACTTAATCGATAACATTGTTAGAACTTGGGATAAGTATATGACCATATCATTAGTTTTTCTTGACTTCTCTAAGGCATTCGATACTATAAATCATCGTCTCCTAGTAGTGTAAATATTTCGGTTTTTCTGATTCTGCCTCAAAAATGATTCAGAGCTTCTTAGGAAATCGATATCAAGGGCTACAGATTGACATGGTTCTATCTTCAAAGTGCCTCATTTAGTCCGGAGTGCCTCAAGGGTCTGTACTTGGGCCACTCCTATTCATTTTCTATATTTCTGATCTCCACTCAGTTGTTAAATATTGTAATATCCAATTATTTGCCGACGTTTCACTGATCTACGGTCATTTCCATAATCACGACATTCGAAATGCTGAATCTGAGGTAAATGAAGATATAACATCTATCAGTATGTATGCAAAAAATCATAACCTTCAGTTGAACCCTTTAAAATCGAAAGTCATCATTTTTTCACCAAAATTATTTAGAAGTGATTCCAAAAGAAATTCTAAAGTAAAATTAAATGGTGAGACTATAGAAGTAGGTGAGTCAGTGAAAAACTTGGAAGTAACTTTAGATGAATGTCCATTCTAGGGACATTCGATTCACTGAAACACTCACAATGCTCGTTCAAAGGACATCATTCTTTCGTAAATTCTTGACCTACAACGTAATTATTTTTTACAAATTTATTTTGAATAGAAGTGTATAAATTAGTTGATAAAATTTATATGTCACCTCACACAAAAATATTACCAATATAGCATTCCTTTGTCTTGTGTAACTGTTACAATTTTATACTCTTAAATCATGAAATATTGAAAATAGCCTTCACCCATAAATGTTATATACATCATACTTTTTATACATCTACATTTTTAAACTTCTAACTTATCAAATGTATTTATGTTTTTTGTATTGTTTTTTCAGTTTTTCTTTTTGGCAGAGTAGCATTATGCTAAGCTTTGCCCCCTAAATAAAGACGATTTATTATTATAATTATATAGTTAGAAAATATTCAAAGGCTCATCTGCTCAATGATGCTTTTTAAAGTTGTTTTTCTGCAGCATTATATATATATATATATATATAACTTGAGACGTGGTCATTGTCGTCTAGACCAGTTAGGTGAAAAATTAAAGCTTCCGCCTTTTGTTGGGTACTTCGACAAAATTTAAGCAAAGAGGACTCTTTATACTTTTTTTAATTCTCTCTAGCTTTCAATGGACTTTGCCATCATCATCAGGAGCTGCAATTACAATGATAACAGTAGCAACAAAAGTGTAAAATGAATTTAAATTGAATCAACTTACAGTAGTATGTGAGGATGTTGCTAATTGTTGTTTTCGTATAGGATGAATGAAACGTCCAGTAACATGGTGAGAGCTGGATACATGGTACAATGGCTAAAATTATATAAAATATGACAAGACAAGTTAAAGAAGGATTAAAAATTATTTAGAAAACATTAGAGCATTACGTCGTGAAGCCACTTGATGATTGCACAAAATGGTGGTCATGGAATAATGAGTGAGATGAACCTTTGACAGAAGGCCGAAGGTTGTCAATGTCTGTGTTGAAAGATGGAACGAATTGTGGGCGTGTGCCAAAACGTTGCCAAATCACTTCAGATGATGTGATTTTCAGAATGTTATGTAATATATAATAATATATAATAATATAAACCGCATTTTTTCAAAAATGAAAGACAAAGTCCCGCTGCTTGGCTTAACTAACACAGTCTACTCCATCAATTGCAACAACTGCAACCAAATATACATAGGTCAGACCTCCAGATCTCTTAAAGGAAGGATTACATCACACAAAAGTGATGCTAGGCTTCATCCTGAAAGATGCGCTCTAGCATCTCATGTTAACACAACAGGGCATTCTATGAATTACACAAGTATCAAAGTTCTTGATAAAGAAAAACACCTTTCCAAACGTTTATTCCTGGAAATGTCCCACATTTTCATGAATAACAACTGTATCAACAAAAAGACAGATATTAAACAACTGAGTGTCATTTACGCATATTTGCTAAACTGCGAAAAATTGGAGAACATACATTTCTCCCCAAATTTCGACTTTTCACAACCATAAATATAATCTGTGTTTTGGCCGATTCCACCAACAAATCTCATTCCACTCAAAATCTAATAATTCTGTTCTCACGATTTATTAATAATTGTTAATTTAAAATTCCCATTAATTAAAATATAGTTTATTCAACTGCCTCTGGTCGGTTTAACAATTTCTTACATAACATTCTGAAAATCACATCATCTGAAGTGATTTGGCAACGTTTTGGCACACGCCGACAATTCGTTCCATCTTTCAACACAGACATTGACAACCTTCGGCCTTCTGTCAAAGGTTCATCTCACTCATTATTCCATGACCACCATTTTGTGCAATCATCAAGTGGCTTCACGACATAATGCTCTAATGTTTTCTAAATAATTTTTAATCTGTCTTTAACTTGTCTTGTCATATTTTATATAATTTTAACCATTGTACCATGTATCCAGCTCTCACCATGTTACTGGACGATTCCCTCATCCTATACGAAAACAACAATTGGCAACACTCTCACATACTACTGTAAGTTGATTCAATTTAAATTCATTTTACACTTTTGTTGCTACTGTTATCATTGTAATTGCAGCTCCTGATGATGATGGCAAAGTCCATTGAAAGCTAGAGAGAGTTAAAAAAAGTATAAAGAGTCCTCTTTGCTTAAATTTTGTCGAAGTACCCAACAAAAGGCGGAAGCTTTAATTTTTCACCTATATATATATATATATTTGTTTAGGCTGTGATCAGTTTGTTGCGAATTTTCCTCCTTTCAATTTATGCGTAGTACAGCTGTAGTTTTCTACAACCTAACATTTTCTCCTCGAGATCTTCATTAAAAAGATACGGGGTGCCGCACCTTAAAAATAAACGACAATTTTTTAATATCTTCAAAACCGTTACCTGGAATGAACTAAAATTTGGTATGTGGATTCACCTAAGTATTGCCCACATCCAGAAGTCCTCACTTAAAATCAACTTGCACCAATGGCGTAGATAGAGGCGATTAGTGGCATTATCTTCATAAATAAAAATAGTATGGCATTGTTTTTTTTTTCGAAACGCGTAATTTCAATGTACTACAAGTAATTACTCTTGTGTTTCTTCCTGTAGTGCGTTGTTTTCGTAAAAACATTATCCATTTGTTCTTGCAACTGATCAGTATTAATTTGTTCAGTATACACTATTTTTCAAAAGCGCCCCTCAAAAAGAAGTCCAGGGGGTTCAAATCAGGAGACCTCGTATGCCAATGTACCGATCCGCTTCTGTCAATCCATCGTCTAAAATGATCATTTAACCATCCGCTTACGTCACGACGAACATGCGTGCCGATACCACATTCGCGCTCTCGTTGCTAACGGAACATCATCTAACACATTTTGTAAGTAATTTTCTAGAAAAGCTAAGTATGAGTTTGCATTTGAACGTTGTGGCAATACGTGCATAAACAGTTGGCCACCGAAAATGCCGCACCAGACATATATAGAAAATCTGTGATGAAACGAGTAGATTCTCACAGAACGGGGATTTTCTAACGACTAAATAAGTTCATTATAAGAATTAAAGGATCCACTCATCGTAAAAAGCGATTTATCTGATCAAAAAACCAAATCAATAAAATCTGCATGTCGATACAGATATTGCACATTTTGCCAATGGTAAGGATGTAAAACTTCCCGATTTAAAATTCTCCACACAAGTCTATGGGAACATAGTAAGTGGGCTGCAATCTACCTAGTACATGTACTAGGATCATCCAACCCCAAGTTTATCACTGCCAGTGAACTTGAACAGCTTGCCGCGCACCACGGTCTCTAGCTCCGGGAAATTTAGCAATTCTATATTGCCGGAGTCTTTGAAATGAATGCGTAAAAACCTTTGGGGTAGCTTGGCGTCTGTTAGGAAATCTACGTTGATACTCTCGAGAATTTTTTACAGAACCCGTACACAAAAATCATATCGGCGTACTCATCTGTTGTAAAGAGTCAGTGGTAGGAAGCAGTTGAAGAACAACAGCAGCCAACGCACGCGCGCGGATCGCGGAACGCGGAAGCCCGGTATACACCTGTCGCGTATCTACACATTCATCTACAAGTACTCAATAAACTGTTCTGAACCGAAGACCACTGCGAGTTCAATTGCTTTGCTTACCTATCCTCAACATCATCATTGTTAAATTCCATTTCACGACACTCAAACATGGAAAAAAGAAACTTTTGTCTTGATTTTTGGTGGTAGTAACGATAACAACCGTATAACAAATAACTTTGACAAACTACCTCCCAAAAACCGTCAAGCTGGTATCAAGGCCTCCTATTTTATGTTGAAAATAATTGTATCTCGGCTCTTAATGAATCGTCTAATTTGCTTTATAGTATATAGTATAGTAATATTATTATAGGTGATACATGCATTATACGTAATTTGTTTTAAATAAAAGACGGTTTATTATTATTATTTCGTTGATTAGGCTGTTACTTTTTCCTAAAACCTATCTACCCTACGTCCTGCGCAAGTAGGAATGTTTTGCTGTGTACGTATTCGCGTCAATACACTCTGAAAAACCCCCGTAAGTGAATGCTGAAAGCCGAATCCATAATAATGGAAATAACGTCAAAAACAAAAGCCGGTGGTCGTTTAGATAAGTACAGATAGAGCCAACAGCAGCAGAGGCATGCTTTGGCGCCAAATTTATTCCCGCGGACGGTCAAAGCCGCTAATGACATATCCCCCCCTTTCCTCGGTTCCCTTTTTTGTATTAAATATCTTTTTTATCTTCAGGGTGGAATTATGAATGGCAGCCAGCGAGAACAAAGGACGAATTCAACGCCGTTAAACGTGGAATGAAACGAGCAGAAAAAGTACGTTCTCGTAAATGGGAATTAATGTTACGCTTTGGAGTCGTTTGATCTGTAACAGACCAGCTTTGTTGTTCCTAGATCTGGTTTGTTTTATCCTGGGCAAGGGTAACAGATTCGGTGTACTGAAAAAATGTAACTTTATAATAAAAGTATCGTCACGTGAACATTCAAAACCAGAAAGTCAGACATGTCGTTCATGGAAGTTCAAGGGATGATTTCTTCTTGGATTTTGAACAAACGGTAATGCCTTCTTTGAAGGAAAACAGTTAATTATAAGAGGCCTTTACGAGGGATGTCCTTTAAGTTTCGCATATAGACACAGTACGTCAGTACTGAATCTTAACCTCACTCTTTAGTAAACTTAAATTCAAAGTTTCACAACAACCGAGAACATTTTCGCTCCATCATTTATTACAACCTTCAGAGACAATTATCTCAACAAGAATACCTTGCTGAGTTAGTGTCTGTTTTCGAAAACAAAGCGCCACATCAGTCGACCATTTCCCGTTGGTATGGAGAATCCAAACGTGAACGCCGTTTTGGATCTGCCAGCAAACGAGTAGAATAAGTGCTTCGAAAATTGGTTCGAGCGCATGCAGGTGTGTATTAATCTTCGTGGAGAATACTTAGAAAAACAATAAAGTCATTTAAAACTAGCTACCGTGTTGTTTTATTTCGATATGCAAAACTTAAAAGACATCCCTCGTATTAACCTGATAGGCATTCAGCTTAATAGCTACTCTCCAATTCCATCCAAGGCAGAAAAAATACCCGAAATACAATCTCAATATTATTCAACCCGATACGGATGTGGTTTGAATTAGGGCAGAGTTACACACTTTGACCTGTCAGGGCTAGCAGTGTTGCTGCTTTCCTTATCCGAATATCCGCAGAGGTCAGAGGGAGAGAACAACTACAGTATCTCAAGTGGGGCTATATTTCGGTTGAGATGGTTACAACTTGTAAACGCAATTCAAAAGCCAACTTATGCCTGCATCGTTAGTTCTGATAGCTGACTTGTAGCAAATCAATTATATCTTAATCCTTTATCAAACCGAATAGTGACAAATTTCAAGGTAGAAAAACGGACATATCTTCTTCCCGCCTATCGTAATCTGAGCCCACAATCATATGATGAATTGTAGACGCTGATCGGAATGATAGATTTCCATAGACGACAACCAGGGACAGCTGCAGAATTAGCGGAACAAGGTTCTGGGACCATCCACCTGGATTCAAAGGCTTCACACTTGGCGTTACTTCTAGAAGCGAGATTCCAGGGACATCGAACAAGTGGACCAATATGAGTACGGTGGGAGATGCGTTTCCACGTCCCACTGACACAAAAACTCATCTGTATCAGCACTACTCCTGGATCTTATATTTGACGCGAGGGCAGTGACATTTCTCTCTTTACACAAATGTCAAAGCTCTCCCGCAACCTGGTCCAGGCGTGAAAACTGGGAGCTCCTCATTCTGTTGATGTACGATATGGTTGTCGCATGATCAGTAGGGTATAACTGAGACTTTGTAGGCTAAGAGCAGGAGAGGAGGAAGTTGTTCTATTTACTTCGACGAGGCCGGAAACATAATATACAAGGTTAAACGATATGTTGAAACCATTGAAAACGAACGAATTTTAATTTTGTAGGATTATATCGGCGGACTTATTACAGTAGCTGGCATGTTATTATTGTTGAGGATAGGTAAGCAAAGCAATTCAACTCGCAGTGGTCTTCGGTTCAGAACAGTTTATTGAGTACTTGTACATGAATGTGTAGATACGCGACAGGTGTATACCGGGCTTCGGCGTTCCGCGATCCGCGCGCGTGCGTGGGCTGCTGTTGTTCTTCATCTGCTTCCTACGAGTGACTCTTTACGACTGACTGCATTAGTGATGTAAGAATACGGATTAAAATAACGGTACAATCCGAATATTCATTTATTCCGTAATATGCCGAATATCAATTTATTACGTATTATTTTTAATACGGAATGTGTGTGATTTGCGTTCTTCGTTTTTTGCAATGAAATTAACAAGGCAACAACAACAACAACATACAACGGAAAGTTAGATTAGAAGTCCGGAAGAAACTTCCATGGAAGAATAATAATACGTATGATTTTTAATAGGAGTTCTCATTTTCATCCGTATAAGTATGCAACATGCAGTGCACACCGCACGCAGACGTTAATCGCCAGTGGTGGCGCAGATTTTAGGTATTTAGGTCAGGTCGCCTAGTTACAGTTAATGTTTTCTTATTTTCTGCAATTAATATTAAATGAAAAAACTATATCTTCAATTTTTAAAAGCGGAATGAAACAAAGAAAAATAAACAATAAGTTTTATTAATAATATTAAATTAGGTACCTTATCACAGATATGAAAAATTCAAATAGGTCACGTCACTGGTGGCGTTGATCACAGCTCGAACCTCGAACACGAACGCGAGACGCAACAGACAACCAACAAAACAAACCACTTTCTCACGTCAGAATAAAACTAATAACTAATCATAACCAATCGTCCCTTGTTCCGTATTATTTCAATCATCCGTATTCCGTGTTGTCAGGTCGCATAAAACCGCATGTATTTGCCGGATTGGCTCCACCTGAGGCACCTGATATTATGGATGATACGTAATATTATTACGGATGATTCATCCGAATATTCTATTCATCCGTTTCCGTGTAACCGGTTATCAAAATATTCCGAATATTTACATCACTAGACTGCATTCCTGCCTGGTGCGGCGCGCGTGGACCGACGGCTGTTACAAGCTTCAAGGTTAGGCGACGTGTCTGGTCGTTTCGCCAGTAGCGGCGCGGCAGGGTGACGCTAGTACGCGTTCCAACAATTATATTATGAAGGAGAAAGTTTTCTTCAAAAATATTGTCTTGTATGACGGCATATTTAGTATATGTTCTACATATCGCAAATTCAAGTCATGATACTGACCTCTAAAAGACAATTTGCGGTCATCACCACAGGTTTTCGAAATTTGGAGCGTTTAAAAGTTTTTTACATTTCCAAAATTTTCAAGACTACAAAGGTGTGTTATTCTCAAGATATCTCAGCGATAGAGAGCAATTTCAGTTTTATTCAATCTGATAACCGTTATTTTATATAGATTAAGTTATATGTTACGCTTATGGCTTATAAATAAACAATAAGAAAATTCTGTTTTTGAAATCACTCAAAAAAGAAGCGTCAGGTTGGTTGACTGCACTTTCCACTCAACTTTGTCATCATAAAGAATTCGGCATAAGTTATTTCCTCTTAAAAAACGGTTGGGAACGAAAAAAATTGTATTTTGAATTAAATCAAAGTTTATTTTTATATTTATTCAAGGATTTCAACATTGACCTTGAAATTTTACACTGCCTCAAAGAGGTACTGCTGGTTATGAAAAATGATTCATGAGTAAATTTTCAAGGTTGAATCCAAAGTTGCCATAGGAATGCTTGATAATGTTAAGATTTTTTTCTAAGAATTTGCCTGCACATACACATTTGACCCTCATTTGGCCTTTAAAGGTGAACTTGATCTTAGATTCTTGTAGCAATAGTAGTAATAATTTATTTTTTGTTAACGCTGCTCACACACGTTAGAAAGATGGTATGGTTAAAAGAAAAATAGATAAGTTGATAAAAATAAAAATACCTCAAAACAATACAATACATGAAATAACATAAAACAGATGAGTGAGAAATAAAACAGTACAGGTGTGTAAAATGGCGTAACTATATAAATATGAAAGAGTGCAAAATAAGATAGAAGAATGATAAAATAAAATGTGTTCGCATATTGCAAAACACAAACCAGAACGATGTAGATTAGTCAAATTGTATGAGAAGATCACATCAGTAAAAACAAAACGATACAGATTTGTAAGAATATCACAGAGATCATCATTTATTAATATCTCCAATGGCCAAAAAGCTTCTTTATGGAGGAACGTTTCAACTTTTTTTTATGATAAATGTTAACATTCAATGATCTTGTGGAAACTGTATAGCCAAAGGTGCGAAACACACATATTATTTTTGTTTTGAATGTCATGAAGTTGTACTTGACTATAAGTGATGTAGACAGTAACGCTATTTTTGATGTATAACATACAACGGCAAACACTCTGCATGTAGGAGAAGTGTCACCATATTAAAACCTCATGAATCATCTTCGAGTCAAAGTATGGATGGTAACTTGCCATTAAGATTTGATGAAATACCTGAGGTAAATTATATTGGTTAGAATATTTGCAACATAATCAGCATGACCCCAGGACAGGATATTCTTAATAAGAATACTCGTAATGCTGATACTGCTTTTACTAACACTGTCTAGCAACTTCTCTATGTTCTGTATGTTATTCTTTCAATTTCTCTTTTCATCCCTTCGTTTTTACAAAGCAACAAAGAGACGTTGACCATCCTTCATTTTCCCGGCAAGGCGTAAACAGAGACATCCTCCTGGAAAATTTTCAAAAGTCACTAAAAATCCTTATATTTGATAACCAAATACAATATGTGACCATGTGCCGATTTTCGAAGGATTTGTGTCTAGTTTGACCTGGCTATTAAACAACGGTTAAAAATGCTGCACGGCCAATCGCATAACGAGCTTAACGCCGTTATTCAATTCTATGGCTATAAATAACCTCCCAGCAGCCGAGTAACTTAGTTTACTCATAATTTCGTTTACAGACATTTTAAGGTCTCGTCCAGCATTCGTACCCGGCTTATTTGTCGCTGCGAAAGATCGTTGGAAATGGTTAGTTCGAGGCCCACGATCTTTGCGAGTAGTCTAATAATAAGGATAATATCTTAAGGGTAGATGTCATCAGGAATGTCAAATCAACAGTCCTTTATTCTCCACCTATAGGGTAACAGTCCGTCAAATATAGCGAATGAGCTTCAAGTTCCAATCAACAAATATTAGCAACCAATAGCTATGAAATGTTGAAAACAAAATACTGTCAAAGTATGAGATGACAGCTTGTCATTGAAACATCACCAGCTTGTTAAATATTAAGAAATTACATATAATTCACTTAAAAAAGTCTTCGATCTTTGAATAAAATTCATGTTTTTATTTAATATTGTCGACTGTTTATTCATGTTTATATTGTTTTCTTCAATCGATAGCGATTTGACTGATTCAACATCACCTACCGTGTGTTCTTTTCCTAAAAACTCCTTGCAGATAGCCACAAGCACCTACTTGATGACAGACTCTACCAAAAATTTCATAGATATTATTTACAGCGATTAAGAAATACTCAAATGTATGTCGTAAAGCTACCGGCAAACTTAAAACCTGCAAAAATGCAACAGAATTTTCAATTACTTTCTTGATTCATTGAGTACACATTCTAAACTGAATCCAAATTCAAGATGAGATGTAAATAATAACAGTTAGCGCGTGATCTCTCGGTAACAGTTGGGGACAACGCCTCTTATTGGTCAAGTCGCCATTAAATTTCAAGCGGTCGCCTAGCGGAATAATGCGCGGGGAAGGGGCAGGGCAGGCAGAGTTGCACTCAGGCCACCGTCCGTCGCGTGTATCACTGCGTGCTCGTATTTTCGTATTCACCTTGCTTGGTTGTTGCTGTTGTTGTTGTTAAGTGTATTTGAGTAATTTGTTAAGTTTCCGTTAAATACTGTCATTTTTGTTTTACAACACGTTGGTGGTAGTCCATCATTCGGAGGTAGCCCTGAATGCGGCCCTGTACGCGGTCCTTGCTTTTTGGAATCACGCATCCATTCTATCTTGGGTGTAAATATACTATAGGTTATATTTATTACACATTATTTAAATGACAGCTGATTATTACATTTCACAACTCCCCACCGAGTGACACTTCTGTGGGATCCGTCAACCCTTGGTCCCAGTGGAGTAAGCTCCGCCAACTGTTGAAATATACTCTACTACGCTATATAAGATAGATTTTTTCCAAAATCGTTGCACAACACTTGAAAAAATGCAAATGAAAATTTAAAATTATTCCCATAACGCCCCAAAATAGCTGCGTCGGTACCTCAGGTGATACATCTTGACAGTGGGGATGTTCGATACGATCCTATATTTAGAAGTATCGATACTTTTGCTTCCCATACCAGATATTTTTATATATCACTTGGGTGTATCGATACATTCCACGAGTATCGTTATCTTTCGATCCGGACTGTGTCAGAAAGAGTAACTAACTTCAGATTAATTTTCTTCTGTGTTTCCTTCCAGTGGATATCGATAATTTTATTCCAATATTTTAGAATATCGATACTTCCTAAAACGATGAGAATCGATACGTAACGATACTTTTCGTGGATCTGAACATCCCTAATCTTGACAGCTTGTCGTTCTTGTCAACAGGACTGTAGGGTGCTAAAATCTTATGACAAATAAAACCTCCAAAGGAAATATTGACGAATATGAACGGATATGCATAGAACTTAGAATATAAATTCATATTGCAAATTTCAGATTGTCTATGCATGAACTTTAACCGGATTTTTCGGTATTTTTACCGAAAAGAGAATATTTACCGATGACATCATTCTCCGCAATTTTTCAAAATAATAAATATTGCAATCATACTATATGCGTCCATTACACATTCTCGTAACTGCTGCTGGGTATGCTGATTAACTTGGTTTTTAACAAAACCTCAAACAGAAAAGTCCAAAGGAATTAAATCTGAGCACGCGCTTGTCAGGACACGTCACTTGAGGTTCCACTCCACCTTCTGGAAAATCGCTGAGAAAGATACACTCGAACTTACCTAGAGTTATGTGCAGGTCTTATTGAAACATACAGCTGTTAACCTGTGCCAAAGGTTTTCCAGGCAGTCTTCTAGATCATGCTGCAACAATTGAAGGTTCCGTTCTGCAGTTAATGAGTTGTTGTAAATGAACTGGTCCCTAGTGTTCCACGGCACATATTGAACCCAAAGCATTCTTGATGTCTGGATGTTTTTTAGCCCGCATTTGAGTTTTGTTAGCACCAGGCTGTGTGCTCTGAGTGCAAGTTTTGATATGCTCCAATGCAACACTGCATTTTACTTTTTTTTTTTGGATCGCATCTGCATGTGTTTAGACATTGTCATATACTACTATTACTATTCGTCATTATTCGTCAGAGCGGTCCGGTGGGCCTTTGCTCTTAGTTAAAAGTCTCGTCGGTCTGTTAGTCTGTCAGGTCTGGCCACCCAGACACCAAACATGTTTAAGGGGAAAAGGGAAAGAAGGAAATAAGAAATAGAGCAAAGAAAAGAAGTAAATCATTTGAAATAGCTTAAGCATTATTGCTTTGACTACCCGAATTATTTTGTAACTCCAAAAAATAATTTTGATCGGTTTTGTATTCTGAAATAATTTTGGCTGATCTGGACCGGTGTCTTCGTTGCGAACACAATACAGGTGCTTGCCAGAACGAGGCTGGCGTCTGGAGCGTGAAGGTATTTACAGCTTTTGTTGGCTAAGTGGCGAAGAGGTTGAGTATTGCGGCGCTCCTCAGACGATGTACATTTCGTTATGGGAACAGACAGGCGACTGGCGGACTGGAATGTCAAAAACCTACCGGTCAAAACAAATTGGAAAGCAAAGGCAACCAAAGGCTTTGTCTGTTGTTACTTTATATAACTTAGGCTGGTCTACGTTTACGACCTTGGTATTAACTAACAGTTATCCATCGAAAAGGGTTTTTGAATATCATGTGGAGGAAGGATGTGTTTAAACATTAATACCTGACGTTTGTTGGTGTTTATTTAAAAATGCACACATCCATATCAATTTATCGTTAAACACAATAAATTGTTTATTGTTGAAGATAGAGAAACAAAATTTGGGCGTTGCGTATTATAGACGAACTTACATTTTTTGAAATGTCTTTTTGCTTTGACGTACCTCCAGTTTGACCGGAAACCACTCCTACATTAATTTATAAATGGTTCACCCTATATATTTGTACTTATTTCGATCGAGAACGAAATTCCTAACTCGGAAACGCATCACTTGTCAATATTTGACAAATTAGCTCATTTTATTTTTATTTTTCGATCTAGAATGTCATGGATGGTAAATCTCTTCATTTTTGATCAAGTACATAACAAGAGGAAAAATACGATATTGAAGCCAGCGACCTTATGGTCTTTTTGAAGATTTTCGTACGTCTATGGAGTAAGTCCTTTCTAGTAATCCGTGACAAACAGTTGAAGGTGTTGCTAGGGTTACTTCAACAAATACCTAAACTAGGTTATTAAAAATCTGTCTGTTTCTCATTTTGCATCCTTGGGATCAAAATTGAAGGTTCTAATGTGAAAAAATCAATTTGACCTTGAATTAACCTTCAAGGTCATTGCCAAGGTCAAAATGAAGGTCGCCATCAGATGTGCCGTTGAGTGTCCCGCAATTTTCGCAATAAACTTCTTCTTTAAAATTCCCCTTTTTCCAGCTATCCGCTGCTTCACAGCATTCCATGAAAGAGAAACAGTTGACCTTGAAATAGCATCTAGGTATGATTTTTGCTCCCAACATACCTATATCGTTGCAAAGGGAATCTTTGGCTTCCTATTTCTGCAATAAAAAATAGGGGTTCACTTTGAAAAAATTAACTTGCCCTTGAAATAACCTTCAAGGTTAATGTCAACGTTGAATCTGAGTTCATCACTATTTGATTTCTTGAAGCTTTTCTTTGCAAACTTTCTTTCTGGTCCCTTAGTTTCTGAGACATTTGGATGTGTCCATACTTTTGAGACACCCTGTATAATAGAGGGTATTGTTTCTACCTGCATAGCATAATTGACAGAATCATGAGCGGCTTTTCGTAATCACAAATGCCGCATACGTTAACGTTAACATTTGCATTTTTTTGGATTTAGATCAATGGCTTATTAGAGGCAAATGTCAGGTTAACATTAAGCTTTATGTATGTTATGCGGTACTTGTGACAACAAAAAAATTGTTAAAATGGCGTCGATTAGTCTGACTCTGCACATTTTACAAAAAGCTATTATCAGCCCATTGAAGATCAAGTTAGTCAAACAGGCTCATACAATCGACACGCAAGTGTCGGAAATGTTACTCCATCATCGGAGATTTTAAGCTAAATTACAGGTTGTCATTTTCCGGTGGCAGCCACATTTGATTTTAAATGACGTTATTTTGTATAATGTGCTTCTTTCATCAACTCCTTTTGTTTGATAGTCATGTCGAAGTTATTCTGGAACACCCCGTAGTATATACTGAATGGTGTAAGAACGTGCTTTCTCTTGAAAGCAGGGACGCGTGTAATCCTCGTTGCGCGCCGATGCTAGAACCGGCCACAAATTCGCGACGCGAACATAATTTGTCATTTGGACCTAGCCATCCAGAATCCTGAGCAGGTCATAAATTAATAGCGACTTCAGAATACGTCGCCCAAAACCGAGACCGAAAAATCCGGGTCGCTCTTACAAGCAGCGGGCCCTGGATAAATTCTGGAACGCATTAGGGATATAGCTGTGTATGGTGTATCCCATGTCGGGTATCTGCTACGTCGCTTCTGTCAGTTAATGTATTTTTCGCGGAATGCATTGGAATCAGACAGCACAAAGCGCCATCTATTACCAGAATTGACCGCTGCAAAAGTGAAAAGCAGTTGTTGATGGGAACCAACGGACTCAGGCTAGGTAGAAGAAGCCAGTGTAAGATTTGTACGTCTGTAGAGAGGATCAAGGTGCACTTATTATAAGTTGATTTATCGACAGTTCCGTCATCGAATAGGCAGTTTTAGTGTTATTCTTTTGAAGTGGGAATGTTTTCAGATAATTCTAGTGTTAGATGACTTCAAGAAATGCTACTTACATAATTTGCAAAGAACAGCGCAAGCCTAATGAAGGTAGATGTTTCCACCGGTAAGTATCAGTGTTATGTTGATACTTGATATTTGGTTTTTTAATAGTTCCATTACGATTAATCAAAAGGTGATTAAGATCGTGTTGGCGAGTTTTGTATTAAACTTTTTCCGTTGTTTCTTGATTTAGGTATAAGTAGTTGAACAGTGTGTTAAAGAAATCAATCTGTGCTATTCGATATTATGAAAGAAAACTCATCAGCGTAAACCACGTAAAATTCTTAGAAAAAAATTGTATTTCATTCCTTTGACCATAGTATGAAAAGTATGGGACCTAAAATAGATCCCTGAGGAATGCCTATTTTTACCTATAAATTTGAAGATTTTACCTGACTAACACTGTGTTTTCCAGCATCTTCTGTGAATATAAATTGGCATCGACTACCTAAGAGGCTATTTAACCAATTCAACATTTTGTGATTGACACAATCAAAAGCACGCAATACGTCACCGCGAATGGAAATTACCGTCATTAAGATTATCAACATAATTATAGTTGTAATACTCCAACAAAGCAGATATTGTTGACTTACCCTCTTGGAAACGATGTTGCTTATACTAAGTGCCATATAAATCCGAACACCCAGTTTAAATGGTTTTACTTTAATAAAATTTTGGATAAGTACTAAGTGAAGCATAATAAGTAAATGATAAAAATTTCTAAACGATTGCACTGCTTTAAAGCCCTTTGACCTTTAATAATGTGTGGATGCACCCTGATCTGCTACGCATTCTCCAACGCGCCTAGGCATGCTTCTGATCAGGTGGTCAATGTCCTCCTGTGGTATCTCATTCCAGGCAACCACCAACTCCTCTCGAAGTGCTTCTAGAGTCTGAGAAGGACGTTGCAAATTGAGTAATCTCCTACCCATCATATCCCACACGTGCTCCATTGGGGATAAGTCGGGAGATCTTGGTGGCCATGGTAACAATGTGATAGAGTGACCGTTGTCTGCACCACTCAAGGCGATTACGTCTGTGTGCTCGAGTTGATTCTTTACTGCGGCTACAATATTCATTTTTAGAGCGTTAGTGAATTAAAAAAAAAGCAGTATAAAAACCGGAATGTCCAACTGATAAGGCTGAAAATTTTTTCACTTGTTATTTACAGTAAGATAAATACATTCACCAACTTTTATTAAAATAAAACCATTTAAACTGGGTGTTCAGATTTATATGTCACTTAGTATATATCAGCTCATCGGTACTGACACGTTTTTTTTTATTTTACAAAAACTGTACCACCAGTGATGCCAAATCGTATGGAAGGTATATTTTAGTTCGTCGCCCTCCTGGTTGCAATACATTAGTACAATATTTTACGCTAGAAATATTTTACCGCTTTAGCGAGATGGCAGTATTTGAATTGCCTACATACAGCAAAGTACTTCAATTAATTATCAGAGTACACCGAATTGGTGATTCCGTGATATAGTCAAATATTTATACCGGATCCACTTCACTATGTTCAGCCACCATATTTCATTTATTTAAAATATTAGTTTTCCGGTGCAATATATATGCAGGCTTCATCGCAAACTGGTGAATCGGATGAAATAAAATACCCCAGGAACTTAAATTTGTGTGCCATTAGTTGGTTACATCTATAAGCATTGACTGCAGAATACAGAGTATTCAAAAAGTTTCAACCGCTCTCTATCTCGGAAAATACTGAACAAATAAAAAAAAGTCTAAACAAAAACCCGTAAGTACACAATACACATTATTCAAAAAGTTTCCAACTGCCCTTTATCTCAGAAAAATACTGGACGAAGAAAAAATAGTACAGTGCCGCTTTTTTCTAATGGTGACCTTGACCGTGACCTTGATATTAACCTTCAAGATTATTAGTCAACTTGAGTATTGAAGGTGGAATAGTAATTTATGACCCTCATGTGTTCGTAGTTGATGTTCAAAGTCGTTTTGGAGGGTGACATTTTTCGTTCTTTCCATCGCTGAGGTCAAAGAGATGCGGGTTCACTTATTATTTTCAAAATAACCTCTAAATAACCTTGAGCATCATTGTCAAGGGCATGCCCAGGACTGACATTAGATTTTTATCTCAAATACCTGCAACCATTCTTCAGCCTTTATTTTCTAAACTAATGGGGCTCAGCAATCTTTAAACATCGTGTGTGATTAGACCAAAATACCTCCCAAGCCGACCACCGTCTTTAGGAGTCATGGTCGCTTCTTCTATGACTGTTGCCATTTCTTGAGAGTTTTTTTTATATACCTAAGCACCTACTTCCTACCTGTAGCAAATTTCCCCGTCTCCAAGCACTGGTAGCCTCCAGGTTTCATCAGAGAGGAGACTACTGCTGCTCTTCTTTTCTCCATCTGACCTGCAGATACCTGCTTGAAACTTCATATTCCTGTATGCAGCAGCAAACGTGACGATCGGGTTGATCGTACAGGAAAGGGGGTCGTTGATACATCGGAGAAACGAACCTTGTGGAACACCCGAATTGACAATGTGGGATGAACGATAGAACCTGTCAAAATAGGACCAGAAAGTTAGCCAACCATCTGCAAAGCTTCTCTGGGATGGAAGTTTGCATATGGGGCGCAGCATGCCAAAACTGATCGAACGCTTTCGTGATATCAAGAGCAACGACATGAGCCTCACCATAAGGTTAGGAGGTCCCAGGTGGATCGCTGGTGCTGGAAATCGTACTACCTGTCGCTCCAGAAGCTCGCGATTCCCTTTATCGTGATTGAAAAATGCCTTTTCAATGTTGATGCCAAGTTTAAGAATAAATCGCTATCTCTAAAAAGAAAATGAAGTCTGTTCCACTTACTGCGATCCTAGACACGAGATAGAAAGCTATAAAAATGGAAATCGGAAAAAATCAGCTATGGATGAAAACCACTCAGCCGCTGAAATTGCATTTCGCTTATTATGTGTCTTGTTTTTTTATTGCAAACTTTAATTTGTCCAGCAAATAACGAAAATCAGCACCCGACATTCGAAGAAACTTTTTATAAGATTCCTTCCCGTTCTAGTTGTTCTAATAATGTTCCAATCCAATCTCTCACCCAACATTTTTGAAGCCTCTCGTTTACAGTAGGAGACTGAACAGCAAGATATCATTAACCCGCAATTATTTGATAATTATTAATACTTTTATTATGTACTTTTCGCTGTTTTTTCACACGTAGGTACTGTGGAAATAGCTGAGCTTATAGAAGAACTGTCTCATATGAAACCAAAAATTCTAAGTCGATAGAGAAATCCTCACATTCTGCGCAAACACATCCTAGATAAATTTCTCATGAGACACAAAACTCTTGAGATCCCAATCTCCTGGTGGACACTTAGCCTTAGACTACTTTTCTGCGATAGTTGGTCTCAAGTTTCACCAGAACAATAATTCCAAACCAAATAAGCGATGTGAGGGCGTTCGCGACAAGGTAGAACACGTGGATGACTGAATAACGCCCGCGTATTTTTCGAGGGCCAACAATACAGAAAACGGTTTTAAACGTATCTGATAACGTGTTCCGAGAAGATATATGTATCCCTTTCTTTCTGAGACGCACGCCGCCAGAATCCTTTTAGGATCATAAAGGGAATTGGTCCTTCGGAGATATATCTGCAGTATTTTTACGGACGTAGTAATGAAAATGGAGCATGTGGAAAAGGTAGAAAGGACTGGCGTTTTTACGGTTTCGGATGCACACGTCAGTGAATTGAAATAAAAGATATACGATACGCTATCACGAAGACTAGACAACTACGGCGTCACATTTGACAGCAAACGGTTTTCTTAGAATATGCTCGTGATTCATTAACAGAATTGAAAATCAACAAAGCCGAACAGATTAGAACCATCCAAGCCCATAGGCATAACAGTATAGAATTTGCCTTGCTATACAGGGTGTAATTCAATTGATGTCTGAAAATACAGGATATGATTCCTTAGCTCATTCCAGGAAGAAAAGTTTATATGTACATAAGCCCCTTAACTTTTGGACCTTAGGAAAAAATTCGTTTCCACTTCATAACTTTAATACTTTTCTAGATATTGTGCACCTACTAAGCACCAATAGGCATATTTTAAAATCCTCATTTATGTTTCAATAAATTTGACCTCTTGACTTTATTTTGAACTAGAAGGCTGGTGCTCTATTCTGCTTTTAAACTAATGAAATTTGATCAATTACGTAGCGATCTTATTTTGATAAGCATTCATAAAAGTCATAGTTTTGTGCACTGTGAAAGTTTCTTTAATCAATAACAAAGAGGGAATAAGTAAACTCTGCCAAGAGTTACAAAATCCGAGTTAGTAGATATGCATTTTACCTTCGGGCTTGCTGACGGCTAGGCTCTTTTTGAAAGGGTTCGCCATTCCATGTGAAAGAGAATATTGAAGCCTGTATTCTAGCAGGAGGACATTCTCAATAATTCTTGTGATAATTTATTTAAATAGCATCAGTTAATTTGATCTACAGAAATTGTCTAAGCTTGTTGCAAACTTGTTTTTCTTTATTTTCGTGCATTGTAAAATTTCTAAAATCTCACGTGGTAGTGTGTAGGTAGGATGTTTTTTTGTTTAATTTTCATTCAGTTGAATTAAGATAGCCAAAATTGGTTTTATTTTCTACGCGAAAACGATGCATCGGATGGAAAAAAGCCACGTGACGAAATTTGTTGCAAAATAAATGGAGACTCTAGAAATGATTTTTATTTTCGGGAAAAGCATTGGTTTTCCATATTTCTTTTAAAAATCTCCAGTGTACAACCCATACGAACGCCACTGGTAGAAATATTGAAAAATATCCTAGATAAAAAAATGCATATTGATAATCAGTAGATGCATGCAAACTTCATGCAAATGTCTTAAACATTATTAAAGTTATGATAAGAAAACGATTTTTTTCTTAAAATTTTAACTCTCTGTTAAGTGGTTTAGCACATAATTATACTAAGTGACATATAAATCCGAACACCCAGTTTAAATGGTTTTATTTTAATAAAAGTTGGTGAATGTATTTATCTTACTGTAAATAACAAGTGAAAAAATTTTCAGCCTTATCAGTTGGACATTCCGGTTTTTATACTGCTTTTTTTAATTCACTAACGCTCTAAAAATGAATATTTCAGCCGCAGTAAAGAATCAACGTTGGCGGATTTTGGTTCTTGACATCCTTTACGATCGGTTACGACGCCTAGAGTACGGAGACCTGTACGATTTCGTCAACTTAGTGAGTTTGATAGGGGCCGTATAGTGGGACTTCGGAAAGCTGGACTTTCTTTTCGGGCAATTGCAGTTAGAGTGCAAAGAAGTGTAGACACTGTGGTTAGGTGTTGTCAGGCATGGCTTCGAGAAGGCCGTACGCAAAGAGCAAGGGGCACTGGACGCCGCCGTAGAACAACAGACCGTGAAGATCGCCGCCTAAGATTATTGGCCTTAAGAGACCGTTTCTCCACTACCGGGTCCATTGCAATTGAATGGTTTGCAGAACACGGAAGACCTATTGGCATGCGAAGTGTTTACCGACGAATGAGAAGTTTTGGCTTGTTTTCATACCGGCCACACTGGGTCCTCCCTTTAACTCGACAACACCGACGTAATCGCCTTGAGTGGTGCAGACGACGGTCACTCTGGGATCAGGAATGGAACAGTATTGTCTTTAGTGACGAGTCTCAATTTTGTCTAGGCATGCACGATGGTCGTGCCAGGGTTAGAAGGCGACGTGGTGAAAGGAGGAATCCACAGTTTTTTGTTGAAAGACATGTTCATCACACTGTTGGAGTTATGGTTTGGGGTGATATAGCTTATGGTTCCAGGTCACCTTTAATCTTGATCAGAGGTAACATGAACGCGCAGCGTTATATCCACGAGGTTCTAGAACCCCATCTTTTACCCTATCTTGACACCCTAGCAGATCCAACTTTCCAACAAGATAATGCCCGACCACATGTTGCAATAGTCACAATAGACTTCTTTCAACATAGTGATGTCACATTGTTACCATGGCCACCAAGATCTCCCGACTAATCCCCAATTGAGCACGTGTGGGATATGATGGGTAGGAGATTGCTCAATTTGCAACGTCCTCCTCAGACTCTATACGCACTTCGAGAGGAGTGAGTGGTTTCCTGGAATGAGATACCACAGGAGGACATTGACCACCTCATCAGAAGCATGCCTAGGCGCGTTGGAGAATGCGTAGCACATCAGGGTGCATCCACACATTATTAAAGGTCAAAGGGCTTTAAAGCAGTGCAATCATTTTGAAATTTTTATCATTTACTTATTATGCTTCATTAAGTACTTAATCAAAATTTTATTAAAATAAAACCATTTAAACTGGGTGCTCGGATTTATATGTCACTTAGTATATGTTCATATGAGCTTTTTCTCCTAAGGAACCATATCCTGTGTTTTTCATACCTTAGCCTCATACTAATAACACCAGTGGAAACGTCTACCTTCATTAAGCTTGTGCCATTCTTTACAAAATATGTAAGAAGTACCACGTCCTGGAATCTAACACTACAATTATTATTATTTGCTTCCGATTATAATAAGTATAAATAGTTCTGAATACGGTCCTGAATTTAAGCAAAGCTCCTGCTCCTTAGCGGGATGATAATACTAAACTTGTACTCGAGCAGAGAGCTGAAGCTTTGCCAAAAATCAAACGTGATCGTACAGCCGCCTCTTGGCAACAGTATACATATTTTAGAGATCGTGCATTAATACTCGGGCTGAAAGGAAGAAGAGATTACCTATAAGCTGTTCAAAATCAGGATATATATAAAATAAATGACCCATTTATTTCAATGTTTGAGCACAGTGATTTGAGGTGTGCTTATGAAATTGTATATTACCGAGCTAATAACAGTAACTCAAAATCCTAATTCTTTACCTTGGAGCCAGACTAGGTTAAGTCCAAGTAAGTAGTTTTGAGATAATTGAATTTGAAATATTTTTTTTGTATTGTTGTGTGCGACTTGACGTGAGTTAAAAAGTCGTAACTTCCTTATCATTACAGATAGATGGACCCTGCAAGTAGCAAATGAAAATTCACTATGTTATCATAGGCTTAACAGACTGAACTCATTTTTGACAAAAATGGATTTAACCTAGTCTGGCTCTGGGGTACAGAATTTCAATTGAGTAATGTGAATATTGGCAGCGTTGTCGTAAAGTGAAATCAAATTCTTGTGATTCAGATTGAATAACTATGCATATATTGCTACTATGTATATCTGATATCAATGTGTCCTCAACACGTATAATCAACTGCTGTTTAGAGAGGGAATATTTCCCAGATCATTAGAAACACTAACTGGTCAACTGAGACCGATCGGTCTACTGCCTATTTTCTCAAAAGTATTGGAACACCTTGTTTAAGAGCAGCTACTTATATTCTGACAAAAGTATCTCTAAACAATCTGGATTTGGACAAAGTCATAATACAGCACTCTGTGATTCAACAGGCAATATAACAATGGCGCTTGTTAACCAAAGAGCAGTAACCCTCATACTTCTTGACTTTACTACAGCATCTGACACAATTAATCATTCACTTCTTGTGTCTAAATGCAGCTATTGTCGATTTTCTGAAAAACCTACCTCAAAAATCGGTTTGAAATAATTCATCTAAATCAACAGTACTATGTCGCACAAAGAAATTGTTTAGGTGTACCACAGGGATCTGTTTTAGGGCCACTGTCATTTTCATTATATATCTCAGATTTAGAAACAGGGGTAAAATCATGCAGCATACATTTTTTTATTCATTTAGGAGTAATGGAAACAGCTAATAATAAAATTAATCATGATCTTGACCAAATTTAAAAGATTAGCAGTAGTCATAATGTTCGTTTGAACCTTCAAATGACAAATATTTTTGTATACGCAAATAAGAAAAGCACATAAACATAAATTTAAAATGTACCTGTGGATCATTTGCAAATAAGGCTATATGACATCAATCTGCAAAGTCGCAATGTTGTCTCGCTTGTTTTCAAAAATATCGTATTGCTTAATGGTTTACTGTCCCTATTTAGATACTATAACAAGAAATCGCATTTAAAGTATTATGAATACATGTTGACAGACTTGTAAATGATCTCAGAACATATGATCATATATCAAAGGCCACTAATGACATCAAATGGGTGAAAATTGATACATAAATACTAGCTCCACCGTCATATTCAGTAAAAAAATTCATATATGGAGGAAATATGTATGGCGTGATATAGAGAGACTTTTCAATTCCACCCCACAGCACATCTCTATTCCAGAATACATATATTTACAATGCGATCGAGTTATATAATTCTTTAGGCCCAGAAAAAAGAGAAAGAAATTCTACTTGATCATCAGCGAAATCTGTTGTAACCCATAAATGTTAGCTGACCTTATGTTTTCTTTATGCGTTATACTTTATTTTGTCGGTATTAATTTCTAACAAATTTTCAGTTTATGTACATTTCATATTGCTAAAGGGGTTGGGTGGTAGAACAGATAAAGTATCTAAATCTTGCCTCCTGTAATGTTATTATTATTATGTTTATCCGATTCGTTATTGCCAGCACTATATGCTTTAATACACTTTCGGATAATCTGTTCATTTCAGTAGACGTCAAAACCTAATGGATACTCCATAACTGAAAGCTGCGTCCTGCTATTGCTACATTATTTATACTCTGCTGACTTCTCGATCTATTTCTTAAATTCGTTTATGTTCGTTGCTATATTGAGCAGATGATTTAGAACGTTTTCCAGCCCCGATCTCCTGCAAATTCTGCCAATTACGCTTCCTACCGTTGCGTTGTACAGGCTCGTTGATGAACGTGAAAAAGTTAATTAAATGATTGTTCAAATTTGATGTGATAAAGCCATCGATACCGGCACCGAGCGACGGCTTCCATCGACCGACCGTTGACAATCTGACACTCTCAATTTTCGATATTCGAATTTCACCGCTCGCCAATACATCGGTACAGTCAAACTGGATCGTTAGACGTTGCATATGGTATCAAAAGATCGGATAAGACCTGGCAAGGAGTGCTGCTCACATCTTTAGGGTGATGACGCTCTGACTACGCTGCCGATACTCGCTGCTGTTCATGAAGGGTTGTTGGATTGGCCAATGACTCTTCTCTACGTACTGACCTTGCTCTCTTCTATCGCTATTCCAACGAACTTTGTCCATCAGAGTCCTCCACGATCAGCTTCTATCTCCCATCTCAATTCAGTCGAGCATCGTACGTCGAGAACTGGCCGGTACGATCGATCCTTCGTCCCTAGGGTGTCGAGGTTATGGAACAATCTGCCTGGAGATGCTTGTCCTCGCTCTGCTAACCTTAGACCAGTTCAAATGTCGGATTAACTAGGTATCTTTAAGTTCCTTACAGTAATGTTCTATTAATCACAATGATTATTGACAAGTAAGATACTGAAGCAAAAATAAATAAAGATGCAATGAACAGGTAGTCCCAAAAAACTTGGGCTCAAAGCCTTATCATTATTACATGGGTTGCAGGTTGAGAATTAACTTATTTGAGCGTTTTTGTCTATATGGGCATGGGTATTATGATATTTGAAAGGTAAGATCGTGTCGATTTTTGTTGACTGTCGTCGTTGCACAAAACGAAAAATATCGTAATTTTGCCTTCAGAAAGGACAACAAATGAATAACCCGTCGGCCACAGCTAATAGACATGCTTCATTGGCAGCATATTCAGTAATAATTTTCTCATACAGCGAATATCACTGCAGACCAATACACATAATCTATGTGCGATCTTGCTATTGAACTTTCTTCTCAGAGATGAAAACTACAGATTACACGGCTTAACAAAACATATGCAACAAACGATGCGTCTAGTCGAGTCATTCCTCCATAGATGGCGCTCATAGCGGGCAAACGTGGAATGAGCTATTTTCACCCTAAAAACTACTTAGTGTACAAAATGCACTTTATTTTTTTTTACATAGTACATGTGCGAGGTTTGGTCACAAAATAGGGGACAACGTCAAATTCTAGTGTATGTTTGAATCATTGAATCCTCTTGGTCACTCTTCAAAATTACAATACAAACATACAAAAACAGTAAAAAACTAATACGCACCAAATTTTATAAAAAAAGGTTATGAGGCTTCAATCTTTTCAGTTGATACAAACTATTCAAAGATGCAGCGAAACTAAGAAAGACGCATACACTCCAACATAATTGAGAAAGCATAACCCCGAAGCATAAGCCGCCCATAAAAAAACAAGATCTTGTGCGATCTGCGCATGTCAGAAACGCCGAGTCTAGCCAAAATCCTGTGTAGTATTTAGACCGTGTGAAAGCAGTTTCCAAATCTAAAATTGATTTGCTGAAAGCGCGGCGCGATACAACTGATAGCCACAACATTTGTGACATGACAATTTTTGGGTGTATCTTATGTGTTCTGATAACTTTAAATCAAATCTAAAAACAGAATTTTTCTATAACACACAGATTTTCTGAGTTACAATACGTCACATCTCATGTTGCTGCATTTCTCGGCGTTTGTGCGATGACGCACATATATAATGTTAAGACCTGTCTATTCCTGTTTATTATATGCGAGCTCTATGTTTAGAGAGCGTATTGCGTTTATTAGTAGACTAATAGCAGTCGAGCCAGTTACGTTTTTGTGCTGAAGAGTACTGAGATGTTCTGAGTACAGTTAATTTTTGTTAAAACGGTGTGTTGTTTTTAGTTTATTGTGATCGAGACTAGCTTTATGGTCAATGCCTAGAAATTGTGTAAATAGTACGAACAGTTCTTGTTATGTGTGCGGAGAGCTAACTTTAACACAACGGTAATAAATATCCATCTGTACCTATAGCGCACGCAGTTCTTATGAAGGAACCATATGAAAATCTGCGAGTTCTGTTAGAGCAAATCCATTATAATGAATATGGATGGGCCATACGTGCAGATTTAAAGGTAATAGCCCTTCTTCTTGGAATGCAACTGGGATATACCAAATATTGTTGTTTTCCTTGTAAATGACGACAGTTGTGCACGAGGTCGTCATTATGAACAGAAGGAGTGGCCACTCCGGGCCTCAAAAACGTTGCTCATGAACCACTAGTTGATCCCAAAAACGCCTTGCTTCCACCTTTGCATATTAAGTTGGGACTGATGAAAAATTTCGAGAAAGCTATGGATCGAAATGAAAGGGGGTTTTGCATTTAAAACAAACATTTCCGATACCTATTGAGGCAAAAAGTGAAGAGGGCATATTTGTGGGTCCACAAGTATGGAAACTCATGAAGGATGATGTATCTCACAACGCTATAAATGAAACTACGATCTTGGAATGCTTTTAAATCAGTTACTGCAAAGCAATCAATATTTTCACAGCACCATCTAGTTGCCAATATACGGAACTATTTTTAGTATGGTTCAGCTATGTTACTACACATATTTGACATTTTAATTTAGGTCACGAACCCTTTGCCTTTTCGTTTGACTTCATATGAAAGATCAGCAACCTTTATGTTAGAGATATTTGGGTTGGCTTTATTTTATTCCGAGTATGAGGTGTCGCTTTCCTACGCCGCGCGCGAGCGCTGCTAGGACAATAAAAAGAAGAGAGATACTAGCTCATAGTGAGACCACATATATACGTCGCAACCGCATATAGTGAGACCACGGGTCTACGCAGCAACCGCATATAGTCAGAAATCGCATATACGCAGCAACCGCATATAGTCAGAACCGCTTCCACCGCCGCAATCTTCACGCTCCTGCATCACCGCTACGCCAGGAATCCGAACCAGAATTAGACAGAATACCGGATCAAAGGTGAGCGACAACCACATTTCATTCTTGAACCAGCCGCTGTACAGTCCATTGAATACTCTACACCTTATATACTATTAGAATCTAGAAGCTGAATGAACTGTAAAAAGTACCCGTGCATCACCGTATCAGGATTTATTGATACGAAAATATGTAAAACAAAATTGTGCGTTCTGGTGACCTGAAAATATGTAAAACAGGACCGAAACTCAAATCTGCTGCATAGGACATAGGTAATAAAAATCATTTAGCTCGTTTTTATTTGTGATGTTACTGAAAAGTGTAACATAAATATGATTTATCGGATGAATAAATCTGCCGTTTAGAAATAAAAAATAGCGATGATAGTCGAAAAGTGCGGAGTGTTGGGTATAAACACCAGCTGGGTTTTTACTGAAACAACACTGGAAGTGGGGCTAGAAGTTGGATCAATAGGTTTTGGTCATGAATCTCAAAGAATTCTGGAATTATGTAACTATACGTTTTAGATGGGTCTTGAAGATTCCAGTTCCCACAATTTGGAAACATAATCCTCTAAAATTTCTACTGTTCTATGACCGTATGCGATTCTGAACGGTTGTTCTGAGACTGACATGTCTTGCTGACAGTCTACCTCTAATCTTGTCACTTGTCATTTACAACGACGAAAAGGAGAAGACGATGACATCGACTTTGAGCGATCTTTCTACCTTCCCTTCACATGTTAAAAAATTAGTATTTCCAGTTTGTTCATTGCTCCAGTGTTTTCCATAAATTCGTGACTATCATTCTCCTTTTTTATGCTTCAATGTCTATAGCGTTGTCTTTTATGCGATTGACGAGGTAGTTCTTTATGCATCTTGAGCAGAAGTGTACTATCATTAAATAAATTGGTGGATATGTATGTAGATATTCGATGTTATACGAGTATTATACATTCAGTGACATTAGCAGTGTTACACCCAGAAATAACAATTTATTCGACTTGTTGTTTTGGCAGCATAATGACTATATTCAAAGCACAACAGCTATCCAGGCCAGGTCTTTGGTAAATTTCAACGAACGGGTTAACGGTGATCTTGAATTTGATCTTAATCCTCATCTTCAAGGTCATTTCAAGGTCAACCTGATTTTGTTAATTTAATCGCTATTTTTGATACTGGCAATCGAAAGAACGGAAAATTTCACATAAAAGTGCGTAAAGTTCGAGATTATGACCGCTGGAGGTCAAATAGATTAAATCAAGGCCAAATATGTGCTGCTAGGAAAACTTCTAGAAATCTCGCAGAGAATATGACGAAGGTAACTGGGAAGTCAGGTCTTACAATTTTCACACATAGCGGTACCTTTGATAAAACCTTGACCTCACCTTCAAGGTCATTCCAAGATCAACTTTGTTTTTCCAAATAGAAACGCCTATTTGTTGCCGACAATTCAGAGACCCGGATATTTTATGTTCAAGTGTGAATTAGAACTCAAGGTCAGGTAACCAATAGAGGTCACATGAAGGTCCAATGTATGCTACTAGGAAAACTTCCAGAAATCTCGCAGAGGTTATGACGAAGGTAACTGAGAAGTCAGGTCCTACAATTTTCGCACATAGCGGTACCTTTGATAAAGCCCTGTACTTCACCTTCAAGGTCATTCCAAGATCAACTTTATTTTTCCAAATAGAAACGCCTATTTGATACCGACAATACAGAGACCCGGATATTTTATGTTCAAGTGAGTATTAGAACTCGAGGTCAGGTGACCAATAGAGGTCTCATAAAGGTCAAATGCGTGCTACTAGGAAAACTTCCAGAAATCTCGCAGATGTAATGAAGAAGGTAACTGGGAAGTCAGGTCTTACAATTTTCACACATAGCGGTACCTTTGATAAAACCTTGTACTTCACCTTCAAGGTCATTCCAAGATCAACTTTATTTTTCCAAATAGAAACGCCTATTTGTTGCCGACAATTCAGAGACCCGGATATTTTATGTTTAAGTGTGTATTAGAACTCAAGGTCAGGCGACCAATAGAGGTCTCATAAAGGTCAAATGTGTGCTACTAGGAAAACTTCCAGAAATCTCGCAGAGGTTATGACGAAGGTAACTGGGAAGTCAGGTCTTACAATTTTCACACATAGCGGTACCTTTGATAAAACCTTGTACTTCACCTTCAAGGTCATTCCAAGATCAACTTTATTTTTCCAAATAGAAACGCCTATTTGTTGCCGACAATTAAGAGACCCGGATATTATATTTTCAAGTGTGAATTAGAACTCAAGGTCAGGCGACCAATAGAGGTCTCATAAAGGTCAAATGTGTGCTACTAGGAAAACTTCCAGAAATCTCGCAGAGGTTATGACGAAGGTAACTGGGAAGTCAGGTCTTACAATTTTCACACATAGCGGTACCTTTGATAAAACCTTGTACTTCACCTTCAAGGTCATTCCAAGATCAACTTTATTTTTCCAAATAGAAACGCCTATTTGATACCGACAATACAGAGACCCGGATATTTTATGTTCAAGTGAGTATTAGAACTCGAGGTCAGGTGACCAATAGAGGTCACATATAGATCAAATGTGTGCTACTAGGAAAACTTCCAGAAATCTCGCAGAGGTTATGACGAAGGTAACTGGGAAGTCAGGTCTTACAATTTTCACACATAGCGGTACCTTTGATAAAACCTTGTACTTCACCTTCAAGGTCATTCCAAGATCAACTTTATTTTTCCAAATAGAAACGCCTATTTGATACCGACAATACAGAGACCCGGATATTTTATGTTCAAGTGAGTATTAGAACTCGAGGTCAGGTGACCAATAGAGGTCACATATAGATCAAATGTGTGCTACTAGGAAAACTTCTAGCACTCTCACACGGATAGTAACGAAAATAACTGTCAAGGTCATATCTTTGGGTAAATTTTAGCGAGGGAACTACGGTGCCCGTCACAGATGATTTTTAACCGATACTGTTCTTGCAGGTTGTATTTGAAAAAATTTAAGGTGGAAATGACCTTGGAGGTGAGGTTCCTAAAGTTGATCGTAGATTAGCCTTGAAGGTACGAGGGATGTCTTTCAAGTTTTGCATATAGAAACATTCCGGAAACTCAAAAAATGTGTACAGCATTGTTAGTGCTGATGAATTGTGGATTTAATGTTATGAACCAGAAAATAAACGATAGTCGGCTGTTTGGGTGTTCCAAAGTGAAGAAAAGCCAACAAAAGTCATCCGTTCTCGAAGTGTTTCGAAAAAGATGGTCGCGACATTTGTGTCAAAAGCGGGTCATATTGCAACAATTCCTCTTAATGAGCAATGAACTGTTACTGCGGATTGGTATACCACCATTTGTTTGTCAAAACTCATCACCGAGCTTCAAATAATCAACCCCGAAAGAAGAATCACCCTCCACCACGACAATGCAAGCTCGCATACAGCCCAAAAAACAAGACAGTATTTAATGAAAGAAAACGTGGAATTATTGGACCATCCTCCATATAGTCCCGATCTAAGTCCTAACGATTTCTTTACCCGAAACATAAAAACGGACTGCGTGATCAAAGGTTCCAGTCACCAGAAGAAGCAGTTGACGCATTCAAAAATGCCGTTTTGGGTCTGCCAGCAAACGAGTGCAATAAGTGCTTCGAAAAACAATAAAGTCATTTAAAAATACCTACCGTGTTGCTTTATTTCCATATGCAAAACTTAAAAGACATCGCTCGTAAAGGTCAACGTTATATTCAAGGTCACCGTTGAATTCCTCTCTAAAAGTTACTGAAGGCTTGACCTTGATCTTTTCCAAAAATACCTTATCCGAGAAAATACAGAGCCGTTCCTCGACTCTTGTCTCACTCTGTATACGACTGTTTAATATGAAAATACCCATATTCTGAAAAGCAGGTGGATCATAATGGTGTGCAATGAAGATAAAACTGCGCTTTAGGTAGTTGCAATTTACAGGAACCTGACATAATTAAATAAACTAATTTGAAAACTTATAATATCGCTTCCATTTCGTCCGACCTTTCATGCACAACGCTGTTTCACGCTTATTGGCAGTTATCGATACGCTCTAGATGGAGCAGTGATAGAAATCATGGCAAAAATAGCTTCCATCAGAGGAACGCAGTCCATAGAAATGCGACGTACAGTCTATCACAGTTTGAACGTCGTCTGCAAAATTTCCCTGTACTATTGAGCGAACATCCCGCTTTCCATTCAAAGGATTATCGGGTGGTCCGATTCCGTGGAAAAATTCGAAAACTTGGATTATGTCACGTTAGCTGGATATTTTCGTACCACGTCAAATGCGTAAATTGGTTTTCAACTGTTTGAGGTTCCACGGATTACGTATCAACAGGAACGTTACTTTTTTCAATTTTAGTTTTGAAACGCTTGGCTTTATTGAGAACATGAAGTGATTGGATTCAGCATTGTTTGTATACATTTTACGCATGATTACAGAGAGATACTCCTTGATTCTCTTGCCTACTGGAGCTAGCCTTCATTCACTTCTTGTTCACTTGTAGCATCTGCTCCACAGATGGCGCTAGAGATGTCATTCTTTACTATATAAGTCGTTGTTGCATTCCGTGAGGGCTAGCGGGATGATGTAAGCCTCGAGGGGGCGGGACTGCGATTGAGAATTGAAGAGCTGGAAGGTACACCAAGATTTCACACATGCATGAGAAAGAAAATCATGACAATTCGGAAAACCTCAAGGGGGAGTTCACCTAGAGGTGTTCTTCCACTCAACCCTTGCCAATAGTAGCATACATGTAAAAATATATCCTAACCTAACACTAACCATTTGTAAATTCTTTCAAAAAGAACTGTCCTGTGAGATAGTATATTGTTTAGGTACTTAAGTCTCGTATCAGCATTAAAGACACCTGAGCGAAATGACACCTCTTGGTAGACAGTATCTTGTGAAATAAACATGAAACAAACAAGCTCAATCTTTTATCCATGTTAGTCAGTTCAATTCCTTCAATCTGTGAAAAACCTGCTCACACTTTTTAATCCCGTATAAGAATCGAGTGGACGAGTTAGATTTCGGCACTCTCCTGGATCCGCAGTCGGTTCTTAATGCTAATTTTACTAATAATTTTCGTGTTAATATTCATGCTGAGTGAAAGGCGAAAAGCATGTTATCTCCACGTCGCCCAGCCAGTAACTTATCGACCCTCTTTTTCCCGAGCGTACAGAAAACAATTACCTTTGGCCGTTCTGTGGGAGAAAAAAACTTTCCACAACTCAAAGTAATCCCAACTGATAAGCCCTTTATTACGAATTCGCAAAGGGGCCGCCGGCGAGCTTGTTGCGATTTTGTTGCCGGGGAAAATGCAAAATGGATTTGCGCATACATACACGGGATAACTTTTTCTCGACATTTACATATCTCTTGTATTGTAAGGGTAAACGTGAGTGTGAAAGTTTCGGCATATTTTCGGATCCTATTTATGGTACGGAGCTTCTTGCTTCATAGGCTTAGACGAAGCTAGCTAGCAAAAAATCGATCCTTTTTTGATGAAGTGGCATAATGTAGTTTGACTTTTTACGTCTCGCCCACCGCTGTCATCAGTTCGTATAGGATTACCAATTCACAACATTCACAAGATTCCCAAAATTCACAAAATTCACAAAATTCACAATTCAAAAAATTTCACAAAATTCACAAAATTCACAATTTTTACAAATTTTACAAAATTCATAAGTCACAAAATTCGCAAAATTCACAAAATTCACAAATTCACAAAACTCACAAAATTCACATAATTCACAAAACTCATAAAATTCACAGAATTCACAAAATGCACAAAATTCACAAAATTCACAAAATTCACAAAATTCACAAAACTCATAAAATTCACAAAATTCACAAAATTCACAAAATTCACAAAATTCACAAAATTCACAAAATTCACAAAATTCACAAAATTCACAAAATTCACAAAATTCACAAAATTCACAAAATTCACAAAATTCACAAAATTCACAAAATTCACAAAATTCACAAAATTCACAAAATTCACAAAATTCACAAAATTCACAAAATTCACAAAATTCACAAAATTCACAAAATTCACAAAATTCACAAAATTCACAAAATTCACAAAATTCAAAAAATTCGCAAAATCACAAAATTGACAAAATTCACAAATATCACAAAATTCGCGAAATTCACACAATTTACGAATCTCTTGTATTATAAAGGTAAACGTGAGTGTCAAGGTTTCGGCATATTTTCGGATCCTATTTATGGTACGGAGCTTCTTGCTTTATATAGACTTAGACCAAGCGAGCTAGCAAAGAATCGTTTGTTTATGAAATGGGGTTAATTAGGTTGACTCTTCACGTCTCACGCTCTGCTGTCATCAATTTGTAAGTGTTCAGGTTCAGCCCAAGATTATCCTCTTGAGAAAAAAAGTAACTACGGCCGCGTATAACTAAAAGTCAAGTGGATCAAGTAAGTCAAACAGGCTCATGCAATTAAAGTTTCTATCTTTAGCACGCTTTTGTGTATAATTTTGGGATTTGCTCCTACCCCCTCCATTAGTAAATGTGCTCTTCTATTCTTCAAATAGTTTCGAGGGCAGATACGCACAAAGTTATCTCTTGCTGTCATCCAACTTTAAGAATATCAGCTTGGTCGTGTAGTTGTTCTACCGCCCAATAGAGTGCGAAACATGTTCCTGTTAACAGTAAGTGTGTAACTTTATTATTTACTCTACGATTGTTACAGAATAGGCATTCAACTTTAACTTCATCAGCCAGGTACAGTCTCTGAGATCCAGTTAATAGCTTGTTGACTTTATCTCCTTTACGAAATGAAAAAACAAATGAGCTGGACTTACTAGAATTTATTGACAGGTTTTTTTTTTTTTTTTTTTTTTTTTTTTTTTTTTTTTATACTCCAACTACCACGAAGGCCTAAGGCCTAAGCACCCATCGGGTACCGTGGGGCTATGGGGGATACATGGGAAAGGGGGGACGCCACACGGACTCTGGCGAGGGAACACGTGTGCATGCAACATGCACACATTCTGGCTCCGCCTACGAGAACCGCCGGGTGGTACCTCCGCGTTCGACAGTCAGAGACCATCTACCACCTACGGACAATCACAACATCCATGGCCAAGAGAAACATTTCTCCTGGGACGGGACTCGAACCCGCACAGCGCACGGCGGCTGATCAGGAGACCGAAGAGTCTACTACTGCGGCCACCGCTGCTGCCTAAAACAAACACACAACATCCATGGCGAAGGCGAGATTCGAACTCGCGGCCCGGCCGGCCGGCTGATCAGTAGCACGACACTCTGACCTACGCGGCCAACCGAGGTCCCAGGTTGAAGTTATCCCGCATTTCATACACTTTCTGAATAATCATAGTTTATTGGTACCTGCGTCATTTCTATTTTCTATATCATCAGTATCAAAAAGTTGGACCAGTTGAGTATCGTCCACGAACAACTGGAGTTCACAGAAGCTCACAGTTTTATCTATACTAGCGCATATTATATGTCACCAACATACTGTGCATCTACATGGGAAGCATTGAAAAGGTCAAGTTTTATTATAAAAATGTGTTGTGTTCCTGAGATGCCAGCCATATGTCGGTCTCGCCGCGTGTTGTATTCTGCAGTCAGTTTCTTGTAAATATAAAATTTTATTTATTCATATATGGATCGCCAGGGAATCTGAACTCCAGCTGGCTTCAAGGGATTGAAAAATATTTTTCCATTGTTTCCAGACAAGACGCATGTGAGAAAAACAGAGAAAACGGAGAACCTTGGTAGTCTGAATGTTTTTCAATTCCTTATACAGGGTGACCCAAGGAAAAGGTAGCACCCCCACTGGTGTATTTTGGAAAAAACGCTCAGGCACGTCAATTTTGATTTATAGGGGGACGTCTTTTCAACCATAGCCGTACAATAAAGGGCGATAGTAGTTTTGATTACTACCTGGTGATCAGTTGGATATTTCATCTAAAAAAAAAAAACAGTAAAATATGACAGCTCGCATATTTGCTGTCCTGACAGGTAGATTGGGGAATTTTGTGTTGAACGTTCCTATTATACTCAATTTTAACCTACTTCATCCATTTTCTTGAATATTTCGGATTGTCAGAAGATGGTGGCCAAGAATCTGAGCTTCCTTACGAAACACTTGAACAAAGAAAGTCCTGTCTAACAATGTTTCAAACCACGATGGCGTTTCTATGGCTCAACGTTAGAAAGGCCGGGCGAAAATTTACTCTTGCCGGCTCATAATGCTTGGATAGCTTTTTGCAAGCGTGAGAAGATTATTTCCTCTGTTTTCCTGTAGGGAAAGGTTTACGTAAAGTACAAAGGGATATTAAGTGAGTTTGCTTGTAAACTGAGTTGGATCGGATTATGGTGGTGATTAACCTTGAGTGTTTTGTTTTCTACAATCCGATGTAAAAGTTTATAAGTATTAATAGACACTCCGGAGATCAAAGCCAACTCTCCTAAAATTGAAGACGCAAAGGATTTAAGCAGGCAGGAGTCTCGTTTCGTAATTTGCTGTGTAAAAGGGGGGAATTTTCCGTGTTTACAACCCCTAAGACTTATTAGACAATGTTAAAGGACACACACAAAAGTGTATGTTATTCGGAGGCATCTGGCGGCTGTTTTAATTTTTAAGCAAGGCCAGTGAGACGTACGGGTACAACAAGCTTCATGTAATATATTTGGTATAACATACGAATACTCACAGAAAGATAAAGATTCTTTAAAGGGTAAATTAATGAACATTGCAACAACACTGCCAACTAATCTTACGTAATTACAGTTATCAGTGATAATAAACATAAACATTGCAAAATTCGCAAAATTAATAAATTCACAAAATTTGCAAAATTCACAAAATTCACTAAATTCACAAAACTCACTACATTCGCAAAATTCACAAAATTCACTAATTCACTAAATTCTCAAAATTCACAAAATTAGCAAGACTCACAAAATTCACAAAATTCACAAAATTCACAAAATTCACAAAATTCACAAAATTCACAAAATTCACAAAATTCACAAAATTCACAAAATTCACAAAATTCACAAAATTCACAAAATTCACAAAATCCACAAAATTCACAAAACTCACAAAATTCACAATAGTCGTAAAATTGGCAAAATTCACAAAATTCACAAAATTCACATAATTCACAAAATTCACAAAATTCACAAAAATCACAAAATTCACAAAATTCACAAAATTCACAAAATTCACAAAATTCACAAAATTCACAAAATTCACAAAATTCACAAAATTCACAAAATTCACAAAATTCACAAAATTTACAAAATTCACAAAATTCACAAAGTTCACAAAAATCACAAAGTTCACAAAATTCACAAAATTCACAAACATTACTAAATTCACAAAATTTACCAAATTGACCAAATTGACTAAATTGGGTAAATTCACAAAATCTTCAAAATTCACAAAATTGACAGAATTCCCAAAATTGACAAAATTCACAAACTTTACTAAATTCACAAAATTTACAAAATTGACCAAATCGGCTAAATTGAGTAAATTCGGAAAATCTTCAAAATTCACAAAATTGACAAATTCAAAAAATTCACGAGATTCACAAAATTCACAAGTCACAAAGTTCACATAAATCAAAAAATTCACGAAAATCAAATTTCATAAATTCCATGAAATTTGCAAAATCCGCAACATTCTCAAAATTCACAAAGCTCACAAATTTTACAAATTTAAAAAATTCTAAAAACTCAAGAAATCCATAAAATTCACAAAAATCACAAAATTTGCAAACTTCACAAAATTTACAAAATTCGCAAAGTTACAAAATTCACTAAATCTGCAAGATTTCTTAAATTTCCAAAATTCACAAAATGTCCAAAACTCAAAATTCCATGAATTAGTAAGCTTCCAAGGTACCGAAGTCCCAAAGGTCTAAAATACCCACATTTCCAAAAATTCACAAAATTACCAGAATTCCCAAAATCCCACAAATTGCCAAAATTCTCAATATCAGATGCAGGTACAATAAGCTACAAATAATATATTTGCTATCTGGTGGGAGTACTTACATAATGATAAAGATCCCTTAAAGGATGAATTGGTAAACATTGCAACAACATTGTGAAATAAGATTACATATGTTAACTACAGTTATCAGAGATAATAAATTCAAACGTTGTAGTCAACAAAAGGTATGGAACTACTGAAATGCTAGAACTCATTAAGGGAGAAATTGTAAATCGAGTCGTTATTTTGCCGTATCAAACTAAAAATACGGGGAAATATAAGTACTTAGGATGCAGAGTTGAGCTACTCGACACAATTCAAACACACTGGTAGAGAACCTACCGCAGGATTTCCTTTATCTGTATAGGGTGACTATCGCATGAATCAATCTGTTTTGGAAATCCGTTACGTAGAATAGCGAGATCCTTCAGGGTATGACAAAAATACGTATGAATTTAAAATTTATAAAATTGTTTTTGGGATTTGTTGGTTATTTTTTCACCATAACAAAGATCATACTACACAACGAACTGCATCGCAGGGTTTCGTATATCTCCGTTCCAGGTTATGAAGTTCTAAACTAGATTATGAGGGTAGTTTTGGCTAGCAGATGCTAGTATTAATGTGTTTTGATTTGAAACAGAAGCACAGTGTAGCAATGCTCAAGTCTGGAGTGCGTATTGTGGAAAGGAATCCTTTGTATTCCCGTTTCGGCTTGTTACACATGCTTTTCGCATCCTCAGTCGATAAACCCGAATCTGACCAAACTGACATTGTGTTTAGAATCTTCAAACCCGATTTGCCCAGAACAGGGTCATGCACAGTACAAATGCACAAGAAATATTTTATAGTACACTCCAACATAACCTTATCTTGAAAACGGAACGTAGACTCCAGATTCGGATTCAGTAACTCAAAAAACGTGTTGCTGTTGCAAATCTCGACGCAAGGTGAGCTGATCCTCAATGGCCGCGTGAAAGTTTGTTGTATCCCTAGGATTTATGGTGTAAAATGAGCCGGAAAATCCCAACAGAACTTCGCCCAAGAAAAGTTTCTTTGTTCTTCTCGCGAATCTAAAAGTCGGTCGAAAAAATATATGGCGTGCGTGGCGTGACCAAGCAAGTAAAACGACATCGGAGTGAATAACCCGATTTCTTGCATGTCAACGATACGGTGATTATGAACGATTGAATGTGGAAAATGGCATGTTCCTGCATGACTATAAACCAGTCACCATAAAAGTAATTTTAAGCAAGAGTCCAAGCAAAAAAGGCATGTGAACATATCCACCTACAAGGTTACAAAAGCTGGCCCCCATGCCCCCTTATACAAACTTCCGTGAAATTCGTAAATTTCGTAAAATTCTAAAATTCGTAAAATTCGTAAAATATTTAAAATTTGTAAAATTCGTAAAATTGGTGTAATTCGCAAAATCCGTAAAATTCGTAAAATTTGTAAAATTTGTAATATTTGTAAAAATCGTAAATTCATAAAATTCGTAGAACTCGTAAAATGAGTAAAATTCATAAGATTCGAAAAATTCGTGAAATTCGTAAAATTCGTGTAATTCGTAAAATTCGTCCAATTCTTAAAAGTCGTAAACTTCGTAAAATCCGTAAATTCATAAAATTCGTAAAATCAGTAAAATTCGTAAAATTCGTAGAATTCGTAAAATTCGTAAAACTCGTAAAATTGGTAAAATTCGTAGAATTAGTAAAATTCGTAATATTCATAAACATCGTAAAATTTGTAGAAGTCGTAAAATTCTTAAAATTAGTAAAATTCGTAAATTCTTATATTCGTGAAATTTGTACAATTCTAAAATTCGTAAAATTCGTAAAATTCTTGAAATTCGAAAAATTCGTAAAATTCGTAAGATTCGTAAAATTCGTAAAATTCCAAATATTCGTAAACTTCGTAAAATTTGTAAAATTCGTAAAATTAGTGTAATTCGCAAAATCCGTAAAATTCGTAGAATTTGTAAAATTTGTAATATTTGTAAAAATCGTAAATTCATAAAATTCGTAGAACTCGTAAAATCAGTAAAATTCGTAAGATTCGAAAAATTCGTAAAATTCGTGAAACTCGTAAAATTGGTAAAATTCGTAAAAATTCGTAATAAACATCCTAAAATTTGTGGAATTCGTAAAATTCGTAAACTTCTTATATCCGTGAAATGCGTACAATTCTAAAATCGTAAAATTCGTACAGTTCTTGAAATTCGAAAAACTCGTAAAATTCGTAAGATTCGTAAAATTCGTAAACTTCGTAAAATTTGTAGAATTCGTAAAATTCGTAAAATTCGTAAAATTCGTAAAATTCGTAAAATTTGTTAAATTCGTGAAATTCGTAAGATTCGTAAGTTCGTAAAATTCGTAAAATTCCATGAAATTCGTAAAATTCATGTAATTCGTAAAATTCGTCAAATTCGTAAAAGTCGTAAAATTACTAAAATTCGTAAAATTCGTATATTCGTAGAATTCCTGGAATTCGTAAAATCAGTAAAATTCATAAAATTCGTAAAATTCGTAAAACTCATAAAATTGGTATAATTCATAGAATTCGTAATATTCGTAAACTTCATACGATTGGTAGAATTCGTAAAATTCGTAAAATTGTAAAATTCGTAAAATTCGTAAAATTCGTAATATTCTTATATTCGTACAATTCTAAAATTCGTAAAATTCGTAAGATTCGTTAAATTCGTGAAATTCGTAAAATTCGTGAAATTCGAAAAATTCGTAAAATTCGTAAAATTCGTGAAATTCGTAAAATTCGTAAAATTCGTAAAATTCGTAAAATTCGTAAAATTCTTAAAATTCGTAAAATTCGTAAAATCGTGAAATCCGTAAAATAAAATTCGTAAAATTTGTAAAACTATTAAAATTCACAAAATTCACAAAGTTCCCAAAATTGACAAAATTCAAAAAATGCGCAAAGTTCACACAAGTATCAAGTTACATAGAATCACCAAAATTCACAAAATTTCCGAAACTCCTGAAATTCCCTGAATTCCTAAATTCCAAAAATTCACAAAACCCACAAATTTCCCAAAATTCACAAAATAGCCGGAATTCCCATAATCCCACAGACTACCGACATTTAAATGTCACCAAAATTGTAAATATAAAATTCACGAATTCTGAAAAATGTCCAAATTGTTTAAGGTGACAACGTTTACAAAATTCCAACATTTCACAATATTCCAAAAGTGCATCCAAATCCTGATATTTTCAAAGTTCCCAAAATATCCAGAGCGGCCGAAACTCCTATATCCCAGAAATCTGCAAAATTCCCAAACGTTCTCTAACTTCCAGAAGCTTTCTAGGATCTCAAAGTTCCTGAAATACCCAAAATTTACGAAATTTCCGACATTCTCAGTTGTCAAAATGCACAAAATTCAAAAGAACCGAAATCCAGATATTCAAAGTTCTCGTTTTGCCGCGTCTGTGTGGCAACTTCAACGTCCAATCTTAATGCTGCTTGTACTGCTAGCTTTACTGAACTGTTGGTATCAAGTCACGCGCTGCTACTACAACACCTGCACTATTGGAGGTCATATAGCGTGTTGTAGTTGAACAAACGTCATCCCGTTTTATGGTAACAACCATGATGAGGAAAGATGCGATCGACTATAACAGTATTTTGGTGTTTCCCCGCAACCAAAATGTCACTAACCCCATAGCGAAACACGAAAAGACGTCGGAATACGTGCGGTAAGGGTGGATTAAGGGATTTACACTGGAGAAGGGGAGAAATCGTAAAATTTTGTGATGATATGATGCCGAGGAACAAGGATGAAGTTGTTTGTTCTGAAGGGCGGACGAGCCAGCGTCATAACCCCGCAAATTTTCACGTTTCAAGAGGGCTTTTTATCGTAAATACTTCAACGGTGCAGGTGCGAAGCACCGGATTTGCTTGCTATACCGAAGAATATTTATCTGAATAAATATCCTACGATTCTTCGATTGATTTTGGGGCAGACAGTAGTTTTTCAATTGTTTAACGATCAGCAAAAAATGAATCTGAGACATGTTTTACATTGACCCTGAATCCGCAAAATTCTTTATGAATTGAGTTCCTCATTCCGTCAAATAAGTCCATGAAGCTGTTCGTGGATTGCGTCACGAAATTGGAACTTGTTCCACTTTTTGGTAAGCTGGACGTCAAATTCCATGGTGGAAACCCTGTTTTCTTTCCATTATATTCAATAAATTTTTAGTTAAACTATAGTACTTTGATAGAACTACAGTATTCAACAATATGATTTCTGTTTATGAGATTCCCCTCAAAATCAAAATCACAGTAGACATGAAAGCTCACAATGTTTCTCTTCACGTTATTTAGTTGTTTCAGGAATTTCGACAGAATTTGATTGGAATGAACTTTAGAGATTTAGTGAATTTTACAAATGCTGTCAGTTTTATTGATTTTGGGAGTTTTTTATTATCGGGAATTTTGGAAATGCTCCGAGTTTTGCGAAAATTGAGAGTTTTGATAATTTGTGGCAATTTCGGATTCTGGAAATTTTGTGAATTTTGAGTTTTGTGAATTTCTTGAGTTTTGGAAATCTTGAGACTTTTGCGAATTACGGGAATTTATGAGAATTGTTTGAATGTTGAGAATTTTGATAATTTTGAATATTTTGAGAATTTTGAGAATTTTGAGAATTTTGAGAATTTTGAGAATCTTGAGAATTTTAAGAATCTTGAGAATTTTAAGAATTTTGAGAATTTTGAGAATTTTGAGAATTTTGAGAATTTTGAGAATTTTGAGAATTTGAGAATTTTGAGAATTTTGAGAATTTTGAGAATTTTGAGAATTTTGAGAATTTTGAGAATTTTGAGAATTTTGAGAATTTTGAGAATTTTGAGAATTTTGAGAATTTTGAGAATTTTGAGAATTTTGAGAATTTTGAGAATTTTGAGAATTTTGTGAATTTTGAGAATTTTGAGAATTTTGAGAATTTTGAGTATTTTGAGAATTTTGAGAATTTTGAGAATTTTGAGAATTTCGAGAATTTCGAGAATTTCGGGAATTTCGGGAATTTCGGGAATTTCGAGAATTTTGAGAAATTCGAGAAATTTTGAGAATTTTGAGAATTTTGGACTTTTTAGAACTTTGGAAATTTTGACAATTTTGTGCATTTTGGACTTTTTAGAACTTTGGAAATTTCAGGAATATCGAGAACTTTGGACATTTTGGGTGTTTTTTAATTTTTGCAACTTCTGGAAACTTTGATAATCATTGGGATTATTAGAATATTTAAAATTTTTGCTAATTTTGAAAATCTAGTTAGTAAGAGTTTTGAAAATTTTGTTGGTATTAGAAATGTTTAGATCTTTTAAACATTTTTTTTAAGCCCAATGTCTTGAAAACTTCTGAAGCCTCCCATTTCTGACGTTACACGTACAAGCCTCCATATTCGTGTCCGTGCCAAGGTATAAAATAGGAAACCTTAATCCTTGGACTTCTATAGCTTTACACCGTCACACGACCACATTTTAAAGCGTAAAAGGGGACTATTAAGGACGCAGAACATGAAGTTGCGCAGCTGTAGTTATTCCTGTTTATGTCGGACAGAGCGCTGCACAAAGCGGCGAAATGAAGGGCGTTTCCTTCCCGGAAATATTCAATTATACCTTTAGCACACCAACCAGCGATATTTGCATTCTTATGAAGGTATAGTCGCAAGTATAACGCGAGAATTCGAGAATATTTTATACCGGAAGGTGTAGTAACTGTATCCTTCGAGTTGATGTAGTGTATATGGAAGGAGACAATCTCGTTACGTGGTGTTGCTTGCTTCTGAGCATTGTTATTCTGTGATACAGAGACTAACGAGGACCATGTTTAAACCGTAGATAGCCAAGCTTAGTTGTGCATGTAGTAGTGGTAGTGGGGAGGCTAAGCCTGGCAAGAAGGCTACCTTTAGCCTTAGGCCAACACCAAGTGTACCAGCACTCCACTCCACATGTTTACTCACTGATCTGCGGAGCCTTCTTGATCTTTTGCAGAAAGTTAATTTCGGTCAGTATACATCTTGACTAACAAGGCCGATGGCATCGATATCCCATCCTTTAGGCTGCAACAAGGCCCGGAATGTGGAACGCAGTATTGTCCTCCTCCCAGCACATAGTGCAGATAGACTCCCTTTTCGCCCTTAGTAGAGAAAAGTGCCTGTTTAGTTTACAGTGCAGTAAGAACATCCACTAGAAGGAAGAGATTGAGTGATGCATCTATCCAATAGCCATCTGGAATGATGATCGTCTCATCCATAGCACACGACGTAAACGGGCATAGAATGGCAACAGACTGACTGAAACTAACGAAACGTAGGAGTAGGTAGGAGTATCAGCTTTCAGGGGTCGCCAAACTCTGTATTTTCTTCTTCATTCTCTTTCTTGAGGCCTCTCTGTTGTGGCCCTTTATCCACATTAGCTCAGTTGACACATGCCAGTAACAGAGTAGGCTTCCTTATTGTTTTTCATTGTAGTTAACTCGTAACTGGTGGCCATGTGTCTGAAAGACAGACCCTGCGCGAAATTCAAATTACTCCCACTCCCGGATTTAACTAGATTGTCGCTTGCCCACTTAGGTACCCCTCTAATAACTATTTTCAAGTCATACTTCGTTGTGTGTGCATCGCGAACTTTAACGAGAGAGTTTTCGTACGTTGTCAAATATTTCGCAGTGTCTGTGAGACCCAGCGTCACCATTTTCGTAATTTTTGAATATTGGCATCTTCAAGACAAAAAATACATGCAACTGATAAAGATTTCGAAACTATTGCGCAGCGATCGTACGGAGAAGTAAAAAGGGACTTTAGTGATCAGGATGATGATATACGAGATCCCGATTATTACAATGACCACGATTCAACTTCAGAAATAGAAAATTATGAAGGACTTATGGAAAAGGTGTGTGAGATGTAAAAAACCAGTTTGCTCACCATGTGTGGAAAAAATATGTGTTGAATATGCCAGGGAGTAACATTTTATTTTTTTTATTTACCTCAAGTTCAGGTGCTGTAGTTTTTAGGTATATATTTTTCTAAAACGTTTACATTTTTTTATTCCATGCTCTATCAATGTTGTTTCACCAAATCCGTATTATGTCTTTAAAAGAAATTTGATAAACTATGCTGTTCGACAAATATGTGGCATTTTTTTAGTTTTCCTGATTTGTTTTTAATAAATACAGATAGTCTTCAAAACATTGTTATTTGGCCTCAAAATACATTACAGAATTAGACAATATATAAAATTGAACTAAGTATATCTAAAATACATACAAGAACATAAAAAAATAATATGTGGGTCTAAGAGAACCAGCGTCACCTCTAACGTTACCCGAGTGATACGTCACCAGTTAAGGGTTAACGTCCAGACTTCGTTAGTCCTAGCAGAGGTTTGACATCTTTATGGCTTGCCCTATTAACCTGTGCTAGTGAGTGCTGTCTGTCAAATTTCTGGTAAATTAAAAATTACGGATAACAACAACCAAAAGTTCTACGTAAATTGTGTAAAAGATGACTACTTATCAAAAATCAAGTTTGACCATGGTGGTTTCAGAACTATGGGATCAAACTTGTTGGGGTTATTCAGCAACGCTGGCCTGTCAACGTATGGGCAGGCATTGTTGATGATTAATTGAATGGGCCATACCTTCTACCGGAACGGTTAACAGTACAAGTACGTGAGTATTTGGCTCAGCGGTTTGGGCACTGTTGGATTGCCAGAGGTGGAGCAGTTTCTTGGCCTCCTAGGTCACTCGATTTAATTTCGATAGATTTTTTTTGTGGGGACATGTAAAGTCTTTGGTTTACGGAACTCCAGTAGAAACAGAGCAAGACTTAATCGGAAGAACTACAGCAGCATTTGAAATCATTCAGAACGACTATCAAATTTTCAGTCAAGTCCGCTTAAATCGATGTATTCAGGTTAGAGGAAGACATTTTGAACAATTGTTGTGACGATATCATGTAGAACAGGCCAACACTAAATGCATTAAATCCTATTTATTCAATTCATTGTCTTTCTGAATTTTAAATCGTCTTAGGGTCGGAGTGCCGTAGAGACACCTTTCCGGATATGGGTCCCTACACTCTAATGTTTTCTACTGTTACACTGAATAACTCCTAGAAGTTTGATCAATTAGTTCTGAATCACCCTGTATTTCATCGAACTGCCAGAAGGATTGTTTCAAGATCATCAATTGGTTTTAAATATTGAGCTCACAAACCAAGTACTTGAATCTTCAAATAGATGTTCTTTGACATTATAAGCTAATTTCTCAATATCTCCAAAATTCAATATTTTCCAAAACTCAAAAACTCCAAAACTCCCGTTAGTTGATAACATTACAGAATTCCATAAACCCCTAAATTTCATCCAAGTCCTGAAACTTTCCAAATTCCCGAAATTTTCAAAACACCCAAAAATTACAAGATCTCCAAGTCTCCAAAATTACTAAAAATTCCTCAAATTCTCAGCTTTCAAAGATATCGAAATTCCAGATATATCCAAAATTCACGAAATTTCCAACATCTTCAGTTCCTAAAATTCACAAAGATTCTCTAAAATACTCAATATTCTGAAAATTCCAAAGGAAAATATTTCGAATATCCGGAGATTTCCAAAATCCCCAAATCAGAAAAAATGCATCGTGAGAACCATTTCTTATTCTACAGCGCAAATGCAGATTGAAATAGATATGAATTCTAGATGTATCCCTCGACGCTCCCAGCCTTCAATTTATCACACAACCTCCAACAAACAAACAAGATAACGCAAACAAGCAAACGTTAAACAGGTTCCTTTGAAAGGTGGTGAACGCGCTAATAGACTCAGGGAATGTGTACATTCACTTGCCGGACGGCCTCAGTGCGTTGCTGCATTTACGCTCCAACCGTTGTTGTACAAACCAAGCAAACATGAAAACACTTGTGGCGTCAACCTTTATCGTTGTTCGCATGAACGGGGCGTTTCTATGTTTTCACTTAATTAGCTAGCTATTTCGCAGGCCGAACAAGGCACGAATGATTGGTTTGGAAACTTACAAGGTGGTTGTCGTGGTATGTCTCGAACGAGACCGTTCACAAAGACCTCGATATTCCTTATCTAAGGGACTACATCAAACAACAAGCGCAGCTACGTTATAGTCAAGCGGAATCGCATAACAACCCTTTGTTGCGCGAGTCAGCAGACTACACAGTCTAGCAAGTTCATAAGCACACAAGACCGAGGCTCGCACTGTGAACAAAATCAAATCGTTCCAACCAAAATTACGATTTCTCCCAACATAAACGAGGGATGTCTTCACCTGTTGACTGAAGAGCAGAAAGAAGCCAGGGTTAATTCGTGTCAAAAAAGGCGTGACGGTTTCAATTCCGGAAACTCAAAACATGTGTACAGCATTCTTAGTGGTGATCAATCGTGGATTTACTGTTATGAACCAGAAAATAAACGACAGTTGGCTGTTTGGGTGTTCCAAGGTGAAGAAAAGCCAACAAAAGTTATCCGGTCTCGAAAAAGGTGGTCGCTTCATTTGTGACAAAAGCGGGTCATATTGCAACAATTCCTCTTAGTGAGCAAAGAACTGTTACTGCGGATTAGTATACCACCATTTGTTTGAAAAAAGTCATCACCGAGCTTCAAGAAATCAACCCCGAAGGAAGAATCATCCCCCACCAAGGCAATGCAAGCTCGCACACTGCCCAAAAAACAAGGCAGTATTTAAGGGAAGAAAACGTAGAATTATTGGACCATCCTCCATATAGTCTCGACTTCTTTGCTTCCCCGAAAATTAAAAACAGACTGTGTGGTCAAAGGTTCCAGTCACCAGAAGAAGCAGTCGACGCGTTCAAAAATGCCGGTTTGGATCTGCCATCAAACGAGTGGAATAAATGCTTCGAAAATTGATTCGAGCGCATCTTTTTTTAACGCTCCCAACCTTTTGACTCACCCTGTATACAACTTTCTTGACTCCCCTGTATACACTACACCTCACCTTATCGGACACACATCCGCATGCGAACGCCGTCGCGCCGATAACGCAAACCTGCAACCGTCCATCAGCTGTTTTATCTCACTTCCGCTGTGGAATGCCCTTAGCTCTACTACTCAGATATGTATTAATCTTCGTGGAGAATACTTCGAAAAACAATAAAGTCATTTAAAACTACCTACCGTGCTGTTTTATTTCCATATGTAAAACTTAAAAAACATCCCTCGTAAATTCCTAAATTACGCTAAGTTGTCTGAATTCAATTACTAAGGTGAAAAAAGTTCAACCTTTCAGAGATACTGAGCCACTTAGTCTTTTTAAAAGTTTCTTCTTTTTTATTGCAGATTTGCCTGTGAACCGGAACAAGGGCAGGGATTTGTAAGTAAAACAACGAATAAACCATGTTTCTATATTTGTGAAAAACGAAAATGGAATACCATTATTATTCTGCGTTTTTACCAAATAAACTGACATTTTACGGTTTTTCTGTCAATTTTGTTATTTAAAATTTTCTATTAGTGTCGTTCTTTCCAACAAATTCTGTTGTTTTGTGACCTTACACTTCTGTATTTTAACTTTTACTTAGTCCTGTGTCAGTATTCAACTGTGATCGATCAGTCTACTGCTATTTTTTTCTAAACTATTTGAACGCGTTGTTTACGAGCAGCACTGCGCCTACTTATATTCTAACAAAATTATTCCATCTAAACAATCTGTATTTCGACAAGGTCATAATACAGCTTCGGCACTCTGTGGTTTAACAGACAATATAACAATGGCACTTGATAACCAAAAAGCAGTAGCTCTCATACTTCTTGACTTTACTAAGGTACCATTAATCACTCACTTCTTGTGTCTAAATGCAGTTATTATGGATTTTCTGAAAAATCTCTTTCGTTTATTCAAACCTACCTTGAAAATCAGTTTCAAAAAGTACGTCTAAATCAACAGTACTCTACCGAATAAAAAATTTGTTCTGGTGTACCACAGGGATCAGTCTTAGGACCCCTATTATTCTCATTATATATCTCAGAGGTAAAATCATGCAGCATACAATTTTTTGCAGATGATACTCAAATTTTCTATTCATTTAGGAGTAATGACTTTGAAACAGCAAATAATAGAATTAATCGAGATCTTGCCCAAATTGAAAAGTTCAGTAGAAGTCATAATCTTCGTTTGAACCCTTTGAAGACAAATATGTTGGTATACGCAAAAAGATCAAAAAAGAATACTTCAAAAAGGGACATAGACATACATTTAAAAGGTAATAAGTTAGTTCCTGTGGATAATTCGAAGAACCTAGGTATTATAATGGATGATGACTTAAAACTTGTAAACTATCTAATTTCCCAGTGCTAATAAGGCTATATTACATAAATCTGCGAAAAAGCAATTGTGTGAATCTTTCTTGTTTTCAAAGATATCTTATTGCTTAGTGGTTTATTATCCCTTTTTAGATATTATATCAAAAAATCGTATTCGAAGTATTATGAACACATGTTGCAGACTTGTAGAAGGTCTCAGAAAGTACGATCATATATCGAGTGCCATTAATGAACACAAATGGATGAAAATTGATAAAATATATAAGTACCAGCTCCTAAATCTGAATCATAAGGTTCTTTGTTCAAAAACACCGTCATATTTAGTAAACAAATTCATACGTAGAGGGAATATGCATGGCATTAATATTAGATATAGAGAGACTTTTTCAATTTCACATCTCTATTTCAGAATACATATATTTAAAATGCGATCATCATATAATTCTTTAGGCCGCAGTTTAAAAGAAACCAATCCATTACCCAACTTCAAGAAAAAAGTGAAAGAAGTTCTACTTGATCAACAGCGAAATCTTTTGTAACCCATAAGTGGCTTCAAATTGTCATTATACCTTAACTTAGATTATACGAGTACTTTATTCTGTCGTTATTGTATACAGGTATCAATTTTCATTAAATTCTGTTCTTTTTACATCTCGTATTGTTAAGGGGGTTGGATGGTCGAATAGATATATTATCTAAATCTGGCCTCCTGTAAGAATATTACAAATAACAGACGTTAATTATTATTATTATTAATAGATGTAAAAATGACATAAAGCTGCTGTGTGGACAGACACAGGTAATGTTGCGCAGCTCCGAATAACTGAAGCATATTCTTGCGGACAAGCAGTGTGTGACCTGTTTCAGAAAAAGTTCTGACAACACTGGGCGCCGTTCAAAACGTTTAACATTCCACTATCCCTCCGGCAATGAGAAAAACAATACGAATGAGAGAAAACTCCCCACGGAATCAATCAGCTTGCGCTGGGCAATGCAATAAGCGTCCGAAACGTCCAACAAATGATCCGTCCACCGGCAGTAATGAGGGCGGCTGTATTTCCGTCGCATTTTGCATAGACATTGCTGACGAGTCATCCAGCGATAGTCCAGGCTCGGCGGGGTTATTACGTACAATAAACTTATATTAAGCCAAAAAGACGACATACAGTGGACCCCCGATAATCCGGACCCTGTCTAATCCGGCGCCCCCTGTACTCCGACATGTCTTTGAATATGTATTCGACAATCTTCGCCAATGTACAGGTTCCAACTTGTACGCGCCAACGCTATCGTGCTCGACGCGTAAGCATTGTTTTACTTTGTTTAAATTTGACTACTGGTGATAGCGGTACGGCCTAGCGTGCGTTCATTGTTTACTATTTATTCATTGTGTATTAAGTATAGTACCTAGTAATGTCATCACAAACTCAGAAGCGAAAGCACAAAACATTGAGAATTAAAGAAAAATGTGATGTTTTAGACCGCTTAAATCGCAATGAAACTTTCAGTAGTTTAGCAAGTGAATACGGCGTAGGCCGATCTACAATTTATGACATTAAAAGAAACCACGAGAAGATCAAGAAGTTCGTGTCAACTACTGACTGCGGGCCAGGCTAGAGACAGACACTCGAGAAAGCTGAACATCCAGAAGTGGAAGAATCTTTGTACATGTGGTATCTTCAGGAAAGGAATAGGCATGCACCAATTTCAGGACCCATGTTGGCCATGAAAGCTAAATTTTTTTATAAGGGAATAACAAAAAAATATGATTTAGTGGCCACCAAAGGATGACTAGCACGTTTTAAAAGTCGTCATGGCATACGTTTAATGACTATCACAGGAGAGAAACTGTCTAACGATGCCACCTGCATAGAGCCCTTTAAATTAAGATTTTTGCAAAAGGTGAACGATTTAAACCTTGACCCGTCACAGGTGTACAATGCAGATGAATCAGGGCTTTTTTGGCGTGTGATGCTAAACAAAACTTTCGTTTCTTGTAACGAAAAATCCGTACCTGGACGAAAATTAAGTAAAGAGCGTGTAACCATACTACCATGTGATGGTCATTGGGAACTCTAATAAACCACGGGCATTCAAAAACATTGATTTACCTGTACACTATTAGGGACAAAAAGTGCATGGATGACAAAAGACCTTTTCAAAAAGTGGTTTGATGAATGCTTCGTACCTGAAGTTAGAAAATGGTTAAGAAATCATAATTTTCCTCAAAAAGCGTTGTTGCTTCTCAATAGCGCTCCCGGTCATCCGTCTGAAGAAGAACTAACAACTGAGGATAAATACATCACTGCGATGTTTCTTCCGCCAAACTGCACTGCACTGATTCAACCAATGGACCAGAATATCATTCAGTTTGTCACGCAAGACTATAAGAAAAATCTACTTTTGAGAGCCGTATCAAAAGACCAACCTATAGAAAAAACTTTTAAAGCATTTAATATGAAAGACTTGGTTTTTGCTCTTTGTCAATCGTGGAATGCGTTACCGTCATCAACTATTAAATCGTCTTGGAAAAAGTTATGGCCAGATATAGTCACCACTCCTAGCAACGTTCCACAAATCAGTGTTACTTCGGAAGTTATAGAATAAGTCGCTACTGAGACACAGATGAGTCCGGAAGATTTGGAAATCTGGTGCCGTGGAATGGATGAAGAGGTACATTTTTTTCTTGAAATGTCTGACGAAGTGATGATAAAAGAGGTTTCTCATTATACAACAAACAATCAGGAAAATAACGACGACGTGATTGCAACTGCTCCACAAGTCACAGCACAAGACGCAATTAACGCCTTTGAGCTAGGTTTAAAATGGGCTGAAGAGAATGGTATATCCTACAACGAACTTTTATTTTTGAGAAGACTGAGGGACAAAGCTCTGATCTCGGGTTATAACAACCTTAAACAAAACAAAAAAATTAAGAATATTTCCAAGCTTGATAATTTGATAAATTCATCAATGATTTTGATTAATAATTCTTGATGATTTAGGTACATATGTATGTGCATTTATGCTTAATTTTATAATAAAACGTAAGCTCTCTATTGTTATTTAATTTACTAAATTCGACATACATAAACTATGTATGATTTGTACTTCAAAGTACATACATATACATAACATATATAATCTTACCATTGGATATGTAATTTGTCGCATTATGAGGTACTCTTTTGTAAAAAATTCCCGACTATAGGGGGTCTTAGGCAGTGCTCTATAATCCGACAAATTCGATAGTCCGACACTGATCTGCATAATGTTTGTCGGATTACTGTAATGTCAATTTGCTGCTAGATAGCTGGTAGTGAGCAAATTGTTCGATCCGCTCTTGCTCGCTGAGAACGCTGTGAACGTCATCAAAAGCGTCATCTATTGAGGAATGACTCCACTACATGCTGCAAGTCAGATTGTTAGCATGCTTTGTTGGTTGCAGAATGCCGAGGTCAACTGTGACGGAAGAAAATTGGTTGACCAGCAGAGCAGGAAGATCGGATCCGGATGTTTGTGTGTATTGGTCTGTATATGTATAAAATCACTGATATTTGCTGTGAAAATATTAATACAGAATATGCTGCTCAGAAAGTATATCCATTTGCTGTACCAAACGGGTTTCTTGTGTTGTCTTTTCTGAAGAGAGGTTATGTTCAAAGGATTTTCCCATTCTTTGCGTTTTCAAAAACTTTGAAAAGCATTACGGGAAATCCACACCACGCGTAATTAAGCACGATCACAGGAACGACGCATCACACACAAAACATTTTAGTAGTGCCTCGCATCTAGGCTGTGATTTGTATTTTCTACTTGACATCCCAAAAAAATTCTGCAAAAGATAAACGACTGTAAATAAAAAATAGTGTTAAATGTAACAACCTTTTCACGTGTCATAGATATTCCTGGCTGCAGCGTCATTATTGCGATCTAAAGTCGAATATCCTGTGATAAAAAATACTTCTATACATATTCCGTTTGATAAGGAAGAAATCTGCTCTAGTTTTTTAAGGTGGTTCAGTCAGATGTTCGCCTTGAGACGAAACTCCAAATTCTGTTATGTCAAGGAAATTTGCTTGAAATCGGTAACTTGCTTACTTTTTACTAAACTTGAAACATTTGGAGCTGTCTAGGTCTTTTAGTGTCTCCATCCAGGCGGTGTTTGCACGACATAAGCAAACCTATACACGTGTGATGGAAACGTTGAGGACCACGTTCTGTAAACATTCTCTTGGTATCAATAGGATCTTGAAGACACAGTGAACTGACATCAAATCGACAAGTAATCATTTTATTGTTCTAGAACTGTGCCAATTTGGGTTCTTAAACGCGGCATACACACCGCGCGGCGCCTGATTTGGATACTGACTCGCATAGTCGCAGCAGCGTTGCCAAATGGGTCAAACGGAATCCCCCCAGCGCAAGCACAAAATCCCCCAGATTTGCAACTTTTTCAAAAAGTTCCTCAAATGGCATTTTAATAACTTAGGGGTGATGACTATTGGACTAGTCGCCTAGCTGAACTGCTGCGCGGGGGGCGGGGTATCAAATAAATATATTTTTCCAACAAATTGAGACTATTCTTTAAACTTGTTTCTTAAGCCACAATTGCGCAGTCGCTATCGCTTCCTCATTTGGAGATTTGGAAATTGCTGTTCCACAAATAATGTTTCCAACGGTATAACATTGTCGCGCGTAATTCTAGGTGAAATCTGACAACAGCGTCGTGTTTGTCGGCTGTCCCAGCCAGGTACAAATTCGTGCGGTCATCCGATTTTAGCACGCAAATACGTCACCACTCATAGAAATTCATCGCCAGTTGAGTGAAGTATATAAGCATTCAACATGTCCTCAAATGGTGAAGAGAGTTCTTTGACGGCCGCATGGACGTCCACGATGAACAACTAAGCGAGAGGCCGCAGATCTCCAGGAAAGTAATGGCGAGGAATGAGCAAATCGTAAAGATCCCCAAATTTGGGGAAACTCCCCCAATATGGCAACCCTGTACACAACATGACGTCCTCCTTGATTTTCATATTTTTTCCGGCTAATATCTGGGATATCTTGGTATGACTAGGACAACTTGCCTATTATTGCCTGGCCCATACGCTCTGTAAAGAGAAGTCCCAACTTTGAGAACACCCTGTATAGAACGCATGACTACGGGGCAGTAAATCTCCAAAACTCGTTATTGATGATCAACGCAGCCGTGTTTGGAGTCACAAACAGCTCATAAATTGTAGGATGCGCATTATGCTGTAATTCTAGCATAACAATATCTGCAATCCACAATTGTAAATATAATTGTTATAATATTATCTGTACACACGGCCATTACACACATCATAAAATTATCTTTAGGGTCGCCATGGTAAATTATTTACGAGCATGCTACGATTTCGCTACCAAACTATATACATGCCAGAATTAATGACCGCATAGATCACTCATTGCTGTGCTAGCACAGTGTTGCCACATGTTAAGCTTATTTCAAGCTAAGCTATAGTGGCTTAGAAATTATCATTGAATAATGTATTCCAAAAAAGGATCTTAGGCCTACAGACCTATAGTACATTAATTTTATATCATTATAAAGGGAATTGAAAGACCTTTAAAATAAGGTGTCACTCGACCCCCCTTTCCATTTAAGATTTTGGGGGTGGTGTCCCCCCGTTTAGGGAGCTGCACGTGCTAACATGATTTTTTGCCAAACTTGTGTCCCACTCGAAAACAAAATCGACGGACCTGAGCGTTGTTCCAAAAAAGACTGAGCTGCCAGTAAATGCGTCTGTTCCGTTTTCAATGCGCCACCCTGTATGTTCTATGCTGTATTTCAACGTGATTTTTCAGTGTCACAGCCAAGTATAATCACCGTAATCATCGTAGAAGCAATAAAACATATTCCAACTTCCTCTTAAAGAAAACTGCTGATTAATAAACGTCATATCAATCTCTCAAGAAAAAATCACCCTCCAACCTTCGTCATTGTTCCTAAAATTCTCGTTTTCGCAGAATATCCCAGTGACGACAAACAAGGCAGCTACAAAGCTGGAGGAGTCCTCGATGTCATCCCACTAAAAGGAAGCAGATAGTCGGCAAACTTCTTCTGTACATGCATTAATGCACGTGGTCAGATGGTATAAAAAAGAAGTTACCGCTGAAAAGGTTAAGATACCATAAAAATGGAGAAAGTAGCACCCAAACAACAACCAAAATATACTAAGTGACATATAAATCCGAACACCCAGTTTAAATGGTTTTATTTTAATAAAATTTTGTATAAGTACTTAATGAAGCATAATAAGTAAATGATAAAAATTTCAAAATGAGTGCACTGCTTTAAAGCCCTTTGACCTTTAATAATGTGTGGATGCACCCTGATGTGCTACGCATTCTCCAACGCGCCTATGCATGCTTCTGATCAGGTGGTCAATGTCCTCCTGTGGTATCTCATTCCAGGCAACCACCTACTCCTCTCGAAGTGCTTCTAGAGTCTGAGGAGGACGTTGCAAATTGAGCAATCTCCTACCCATCATATCCCACACGTGCTCAATTGGGGATAAGTCGGGAGATCTTGGTGGCCATGGTAACAATGTGACATCATTATGTTGAAAGAAGTCTATTGTGACTCTTGCAACATGTGGTCGGGAATTATCTTGTTGGAAAGTTGGATCTACCAGGGTGTCAAGATAGGGTAAAAGATGGGGTTCTAGAACTTCGTGGATATAACGCTGCGCGTTCATGTTACCTCTGATGAAGATTAAAGGTGACCTGGAACCATAAGCTATAGCACCCCAAACCATAACTCCAACAGTGTGATGAACATGTCTTTCAACAAAAAAACTGTGGATTCCTCCTTTCACCACGTCGCCTTCTAACCCTGGCACGACCATCGTGCATGCCTAAACAAAATCGAGACTCGTCACTAAAGACAATACTGTTCCATTCCTGATCCCAGAGTGACCGTTGTCTGCACCACTCAAGGCGATTACGTCGGTGTTCTCGAGTTAAACGGAGGACCCAGTGTGGCCGGTATGAAAACAAGCCAAAACTTCTCATTCGTCGGTAAACACTTCGCATGCCAATAGGTCTTCCGTGTTCTGCAAACCGTTCATTTGCAATGGACCTGGTAGTGGAGAAACGGTCCCTTAAGGCCAATAATCTTAGGCAGCGATCTTCACGGTCTGTTGTCCTATGGCGGCGTCCAGTGCCCCTTGCTCTTTGCGTACGGCCTTCTCGAAGCCATGCCTGACAACACCTGACCACAGTGTCTACACTTCTTTGCACTCTAACTGCAATTGCCCGAAAAGAGAGTCCAGCTTCCCGAAGTCCCACTATACGGCCCCTATCAAACTCACTAAGTTGACGAAATCGTACAGGTCTCCGTAATCTAGGCATCGTAACCGATCGTAAAGGATGTCAAGAACCAAAATCCGCCAACGTTGATTCTTTACTGCGGCTGAAATATTCATTTTTAGAGCGTTAGTGAATTAAAAAAAAAACAGTATAAAAACCGGAATGTCCAACTGATAAGGCTGAAAATTTTGTCACTTGTTATTTACAGTAAGCTAAATACATTCACCAACTTTTATTAAAATAAAACCATTTAAACTGGGTGTTCGGATTTATATGTCACTTAGTATATTTTGATCACTTACCAGTAATTTGACTTTCTCTCTATTAATGAGTACTAGGCCCTTTCAATGACTTGGTCTTAGCAAATTTCATAATTTGATCTAACATATTGAGATCGAAACTGTCTAATCCTGAAATTATAATTTAACACAATATTGAATCTTTCTTTCTTAGTGGCTCAGTACTGTGTTGAAATCTTTTGGACACTAGTATTATAATATTTTATTAATGACTATCTCAGAAATATCATTAGTTCTTCGTAAAGTTAGTTTTTAGGGTCCGCCCATAGGCAACCAGCGTTCTCCTACCATTTCCTGTTAAAGTTTTGGTAAAGGTGTATCGGTCCTTCGTTTGATTTACAGATTTTGGAATATTGGACCCCAATCACCAGTTTATGGGGTAGCACCTCTTTTTGCACATATCTTACGTAGACTAAGTGACATATAAATCCGAACACCCAGTTTAAATGGTTTTATTTTAATAAAAGTTGGTGAATGTATTTAGCTTACTGTAAATAACAAGTGACAAAATTTTCAGCCTTATCAGTTGGACATTCCGGTTTTTATACTGTTTTTTTTTTTAATTCACTAACGCTCTAAAAATGAATATTTCAGCCGCAGTAAAGAATCAACGTTGGCGGATTTTGGTTCTTGACATCCTTTACGATCGGTTACGATGCCTAGATTACGGAGACCTGTACGATTTCGTCAACTTAGTGAGTTTGATAGGGGCCGTATAGTGGGACTTCGGGAAGCTGGACTCTCTTTTCGGGCAATTGCAGTTAGAGTGCAAAGAAGTGTAGACACTGTGGTCAGGTGTTGTCAGGCATGGCTTCGAGAAGGCCGTACGCAAAGAGCAAGGGGCACTGGACGCCGCCATAGGACAACAGACCGTGAAGATCGCTGCCTAAGATTATTGGCCTTAAGGGACCGTTTCTCCACTACCAGGTCCATTGCAAATGAACGGTTTGCAGAACACGGAAGACCTATTGGCATGCGAAGTGTTTACCGACGAATGAGAAGTTTTGGCTTGTTTTCATACCGGCCACACTGGGTCCTCCGTTTAACTCGAGAACACCGACGTAATCGCCTTGAGTGGTGCAGACAACGGTCACTCTGGGATCAGGAATGGAACAGTATTGTCTTTAGTGACGAGTCTCGATTTTGTTTAGGCATGCACGATGGTCGTGCCAGGGTTAGAAGGCGACGTGGTGAAAGGAGGAATCCACAGTTTTTTTGTTGAAAGACATGTTCATCACACTGTTGGAGTTATGGTTTGGGGTGCTATAGCTTATGGTTCCAGGTCACCTTTAATCTTCATCAGAGGTAACATGAACGCGCAGCGTTATATCCACGAAGTTCTAGAACCCCATCTTTTACCCTATCTTGACACCCTGGTAGATCCAACTTTCCAACAAGATAATTCCCGACCACATGTTGCAAGAGTCACAATAGACTTCTTTCAACATAATGATGTCACATTGTTACCATGGCCACCAAGATCTCCCGACTTATCCCCAATTGAGCACGTGTGGGATATGATGGGTAGGAGATTGCTCAATTTGCAACGTCCTCCTCAGACTCTAGAAGCACTTCGAGAGGAGTAGGTGGTTGCCTGGAATGAGATACCACAGGAGGACATTGACCACCTGATCAGAAGCATGCATAGGCGCGTTGGAGAATGCGTAGCACATCAGGGTGCATCCACACATTATTAAAGGTCAAAGGGCTTTAAAGCAGTGCACTCATTTTGAAATTTTTATCATTTACTTATTATGCTTCATTAAGTACTTATACAAAATTTTATTAAAATAAAACCATTTAAACTGGGTGTTCGGATTTATATGTCACTTAGTATAGTAAAAAAAGATTATGTGATTTTGTCCGTTACAGTATTAGTTAACGTTACATCCTCGAACTGGTAAATGATTAGTTGCAGTTCTCCTTCCATCGCCAATAGCACGGAAAGCAAAATCCATCGTGTATCCCGTTGTAGTAAAAAATGTACAGCGATTCCCTCCCTTGCTACAGGGTACCATCTAGAACAAATTGGATCGTGTTATTCCTGTGTACGGCCCTTACCAGCGCAAATTCCGGTATCGGGTTTCGATTTAGCGGCTTATTTTATTGCACATCGATGGAAAATGGCGGCCGAAATGACCGTCGTGCACATCGACATGTGCGGAAGGCTGCTAGCATGACCAGGAAACCTGATTCGGACCTTCAGCTTTTAGGCGAATTTCTCGCATTTGCAGGAACACAATCGGTAATCCTAAGGTACACGGTCACGATGCGAGGACTAAAAACATGCCAAATATAATTGATATTTACATTATTGGTAGTAATGTAAGTTGTAGAGTCAGTGTTAAAGAAAATGCAATTTCGGATCATAAACTTATATTACTTGATATTAAAACATCTGTGCAGTTCCATAAACCAAAAGTTGATTATGAGGTAAAATCTGTAGATTATAAAAAATGTGTAAACTTATTTAGACAAAAAATTTTAAGCAAAAATGTAACAACTTTTCAAGAATGAATTAATTTAATTGAAGACTGCAAAAGTAAATCGGTATATACAGGGTTATCCAAATTAAGTGTCCACCATTAGTAACTTTTTTATTAGTGAAAATACAAAGTTGTTTGAATTAGCAAACTAGTAGCATTTTTAACGCTGGTAAAAATGAGAAATAAAAAAAAACAATTGAGAGTCGTTATTTTGATTTTTTTCAGTAAAATAACATTTTTTTAAATAGAAACCCCTGTATATTATATTTTTTTCTGTTAAAGCATCAAATTTTAAACAAAAAAGCTTACAATAACTTTTCTCCTAGGTTACAAATTGTTGAAGTTATGGCCTCCAATCTGAAACAATTAAATTGTATCGACAAACTTTATTTTCAACATCAACTTATAATCTTACAAAATACAATAACAATTTTTTTTAAAGAAGATGCTCGAAAACACCACCTTGTTCTTCAATACATTTTTGGGCACGTTTTTCAACTGCTCGAACTGTCTTAAGTATGGTCCTACCATCTATCTGGGTTATCTTTTCCCTAACTGCAGTCTCTAACGCGTCAAGGTTATCGTACCTTCGCTTGTAAATTTGGTTTTTTAAGTAACCCCACAAGAAGTAATCAAGTGGGTTTAGATCTGGTGATCTGGGAGGCCACTGTATTGGGCCATTTGTTCCTATCCACTGATCATTAAAAGTAGTACTTAGAAAATGATAAGTACCTCTGGAGTTGTGGGCAGGTGCGCCATCTTGCTGAAAATGCAGATGATGTCTACTTATAAGATCCAATTCGTCTAAGAAATTAGTCAGAATTTCTGACATAAATTCCACATATCTTTCACCAGTTAGGGTTCCCTCATAAAAGAACGGGCCAACAATTTTTGAACCAATTATACCGCACCAAACGTTGAAACTGAAACGGACTTGTGGGCCTCTTGGATGTACTAACAAAAGATTTTCTCTTGACCAATAATGGTGGTTTTTTCTATTAAACATTCCAGAATTTGAAAAATTTGATTCATCTGTCCATAAAAGGTAACGAAAGTTATTTACATTTTGGCGACAGAAGCTAAGATACCAATGGCAAAAAACAAGTCTTCTCTCTGGATCCCCTGCCAAAAGCGTTTGAACTGGTCGGTACTTATACGGAATAAATTTGTATTTTTTTAAAATCCTTTGAACAGTACCATAACTGAAATTAGAGTCCTTGAGAATATCTGCTATTGAATTCTCACGATAAGCTTCAAAATATCCAATAACTGCAATTTCCGTGGCCTCGCTTATTATGAATTCTTTTTTTGCCCTTGTTTTAGCAAAAACATTTTCGTTGCCCCTAAATTTTCGATAAAGTCTCAGAAAATATCGTTCATACGGTTGAAAGCGAGCGGGATATAATTCACTGTAGTATTCTCTTGCTCTCAAGGAGGATTTTCTGCACACTAAATAGCATTCTAACATATCACACTTTCCTTCATGGGAGAACATTTTTCTTTAAATTAATGACACAATAAAGCTTATAAACAAGTATTTACACTAATGTTTGACATTATTTGATTTTATCATTGTTTTCCAAAGCCTTCTAGTTGCGAGTATGTCCAGTTTAACAATTTGTCGCTTATCTTAATGCTGTCAAATCGCGAACGCCATGTTGTTTTCATAGCCGTCTTAATATTATAATACTGCAAATAATTAAAAATATTTATCGTTATTTTGACTTTATTTTTGACTTTAGCGGAAAAGTCATTATGAACTTTTTTGTTTAAAATTTGATGCTCTAACAGAAAAAATATAATATACAGGGGTTTCCATTTAAAAAAATGTTATTTTACTGAAAAAAATCAAAATAACGACTCTCAATTGTTTTTTTTTATTTCTCATTTTTACCAGCGTTAAAAATGCTACTAGTTTGCTAATTTAAACAACTTTGTATTTTTACTAATAACAAAGTTACCACTTAATTTGGATAACCCTGTATAAAAAAATTAAGAATACGTACAAATAACACCTGGATAAATAATGAAGTCCTTGAGCTTATCAAAAAAAGAGATAAATTATATAAAAGAAAGATTAACCAACCAGAAGGCTTAACTATCATCTCTGAATTTAAAAACATCAAAAATAAAATAAGCAATAAAATACGTGCTTTGAAGAACCGTTATTTCCAAACTAAATGGAGCTTAGCTGGAAACAATGGGCTTTTATAAACAGCCTAATAAAAAATAAGGAGTATAAAGTAAGAATTGATCAACTAGTAACTGAAAATAACATTATTAACACTCAACTTGATATTGCAAACAATTTAAATAAATACTTTTCTCGGGTCGGTGGATCAATTGTTGAAAATTTGGAAGAAGAGATTCAGCAGTTGAATGAGTTTATTTCTGTTGGTGAGGTTCACAACGAAGATTCTATGTCGATAACATTGACTAATAAAGAAGAGTTGTTGGAAGTTGTGAAAGAACTAAAAATAAACTCAGCACCTGGATATGACGGTATTACGGTTAAGCATGTAAATAATCTTGGAGAATACTTAATACCTGTTTTAGTACGATTAATCAATGAAACTATACAAAAAGGAATATTTCCATCAGAATTGAAAATAATTAAAATAACCCCACTTTTTAAGTCGGGAGATATTAAATGTATGAACAATTACAGGCCTATTTCAGTGGTGTGTGTATTCTCTAAGATTATAGAAAATTTAATAAAAAAAAGAATGTTATCTTTCATTGTTACTCACAATATATTGATTGATGAATTTCAATATAGTTTTATAACGAACAGTAGCACACTTAGTGCGGTTGTTGATTTTGTGGACTACATTTCAATGGCTCTAGATAAACAACAAATAGTTGTAGCTGTTTTCGTTGACCTAAAAAAAGCTTTTGACGTAGTAAGCGTAGACATTCTTTTAGATAAATTGTTTAAAATGGGATTTAGAGGTGTTTCGTACACCTTGATTAAGTCTTATTTATATGACAGAAAACAGTACATAAAGCTTGGAGACATTGATAGTGAATGGTTATCTAGCACCTATGGAGTACCACAGGGGTCAGTTCTTGGACGTCTGTTATACAGTCTTTATGTACTGAATCTCAAGTTGGCCAATCTGAGGGGAAGGTATTTTACCTTTGCAGATGACACTGTACTGGTATATACTGGAACAGACGAAATTGCTTTAACGAATCTTATTAATGATGACCTGAATAGTTATCTTAAATGGCTGTTTTCGAATAGATTAAAAATTAACATTGAAAAAACAAAATACATTATATTTAAACAAAAAAATAAGATAGTTAGCAATAATCTAAATATTAACATAAATAATATAGCGCTAGAAAAAGTGTCAAGTATTAAATATTTGGGATTACTGATAGATGGAAGTTTAAATTGGTCACTTCACGTAAATGGAATTTGTGATAAAATAGTTTCAATGCTATCTGCCTTATATAAGAGTCGAGATTATTTGTCGAACAAAAGCAAATTTCAAATTTATAATGCCTTCTTTCTTACACATTTTAGGTACCTCTTGCCAGTATGGGGTATGTGCGGTGGAGTTAATTTTAATAAAGCTCAAGTTTTACAAAATAAAGTTCTGAAAATATTGTTTAATTTTGATTGGCTTACAAGTTCTAATACACTTTATTCAAATTTAAATTTAAACAAATTAAGAGTGTTATTGGAGGTCGAACAATGTAAACTTGTTTATAAAATTATAAATAATCTACTAAAAAGTAACATAAATATTAGGTTCTAGCATAACGTGCATGATCACCAAACAAGATCACTAAATAATGTTTATCAAATTTCCACAAGAACTAACATAGGTTTAAAAAATCCGATCACAGACGCAATTAAGAAATTTAATAATTTACCTCATTGTATAAAAGATTCAAATAACTATAGAAGTTTTGTTAGAGAATTGAAAGATTGTAAAAATGTTAATGAATTTATTTGTTGAAATTATGAGCAACATTGCAGTGTACCTGTAGTTCATAGATATTAATTATTGTCTTGTTATTCTCGGGGCTAGTGTTTGCAAACACTGATTAGGGAATTATTGTTAAAACTGGTTATACTTTTTGTATTATTGTGTTTAAATAAATTATTTCAAAAAAATTTACTTTCGGATTTGCTTGGCTGATTCGACAGCTGAAGACTGGTCGCAACTTAGGGTTGCCAAGTATAGGGGAGACTGGGGCTAGTTGTCACTATTTTCAGTAATTCTTTTTTTAATTCGATCTGAAGCGTTATATGCACATATTTGGTGCATAACTAATATGGTTTATCCTTTAGGAACACTATGTAAAATCGATAAGGCTGTAAAATAATTCACAATATTAAATTAAAATGTTTCAAAATACAGAAACGAATGTGTCAACTTGCCCCTTGCTGCATATTTATTATTACAAATAAGACATAAGACATAAATATTTGGTATTTAGATACCAAATCTTTATAATAATAATAATAATAATAATAATATTTATTCGCCAAAATACAAAAAATGGGCAAATAAATATGAAAAAACCACAGAAGGCATCGCCTGTGTGTGGTTTATATCTTAATAACTAACAATCAATCATATATGTGTATAACAATTATTGTTAAATCTAAAAGGTATTAATGTAATTGGAATTTTGTAGTTTTAGTTTTCTATATAACTATGTATAGTCATTCGCTGCACATTACGTCTTTCAATTTTCTTCTAAATTTTTTTCCAAAATTAAGTATCTTTATTTCGTTTGGTACTACATTATATAATTTAGCCGCTAAGAATTTAAATGATTTTTTGAATAATGTTTTGTGTGGTCCTTGGATATTAGATGAGCCTATTCGAAATCGTGTGTTATGCTCGTGTTTATAGGATTTTTTCTTTTTATTACAATACTTATGGTATAAGGTGGTGGCATTTAAGAAATAAAGTTGTCTTGTATCAAGTATCCCTGTTTCTTGATATAAGTTGTTCGTTGGATATAATCTTGGCTTATGGAAAATGGCTTTCAAAACAGTTTTTTGTGCTATATTCAGGTCAGAAATATATGTCTTGCAGGCGGCACCCCAGGCTGTGATGCCGTATATTATATGGGTTTCAACTAAGGCATGGTATAGGATTCGCAGATAACTTTCTGTAAGAATGTTAGCAAGCATTTTGAGTTTATAGGCAACATTTCTAATTTTTTTGATAACATATTCAATATTGTTATTCCACCTTAGATGTGAGTCTATAAATATTCCAAGATATTTCAAAGTGTTAACTCTATCGATTTTGGTCTTTTGGCCATGATAATTAACGGAAATTTGTTCGAGGGTAGGTAAAAATTTTGAATAGGATGTAAATGCAATAAATTTTGTTTTTTTGAAGTTAACTGTTAAAATTTTAGTATCAAACCAGTCAATGATCCTTATAAAATCCTTTTCAGCTATTTGCTTCAGTGTGCTCCAGTCATCAGCTTTATATAATACGAGGGTGTCATCTGCAAAACATATAATCTTTCCAGAACTGTTAATTTTGAATAAGTCATTTAAGTAGAGACTAAATAATAGTGGGCCTAGTACTGTTCCTTGAGGCACACCACACTTGATGTACATTTTTTTACTGTAAGTGTTAGTGATTTTGACAGTCTGTGCCCGACTTAAAAGGTAATTTTTTAAAAGGATTTGTGACGCTCCCCTAAATCCCAATCTGTCCATAACTTTCAGAAGCTCGACATGGTTAACCGTATTAAAGGCATTTTTTACATCAACAAAGATACCAATAGTAGGTATCTTTTTGTTGACATTAGAGTTAGTTTCATCCATTGTAGACAAAATTGCATCTGTAGTAGATTTTCCTTTTCTAAATCCATATTGGTCAGAACATATAATTTTGTTTTTGTCCAAAAATTGCAATATCCTTTTTTGTAGTAATTTTTCGAAAATTTTGGCTATATTCGATAGTACTGATATGGGTCTATAATTTGATGTTTCCATTCTGTCACCACTTTTATAAACAGGAGTAATAACAGTTGTTTTAAATGCATCAGGACAAATTCCAGATTGGAAACACCAATTAATGACGTAAGAAAGTGGTTCGGCTAAGTCGTAGGCTACTATTTTTAAATGCTCAGCTTTGATACCATCCACACCAGGACTTTTTTTGGTTTTAAATGATAGGACAGCTTCTTGTACTTCAATCGGACTAACGCTTTCTAAAAAGAATGAATTGGGAAGTTGGGTTTTTGTGAACTTTTCGTTCGAAATTTTCTCCAACATTAGTGAAAAAATTTAAGAATGCATCGGATATTTGTCGTTTATCTGTTAATATTGTTCCATCACGATTCTTAATTTCATCAATATTTGGCTTTTCTTGAACGTCTTTGTTAGTTAAGTGATCGACAACTGACCACAGTTTTCTTGGATCAGATTTGGCATCTTGTAATTTTTTTAGATAGAATTGGCGTTTTGCTTCTCTAACTAGATTGATAAAAATATTTTTATATTCTTTATATTTATGGGAGGTATCTGCACATGGCGATGCTTTCATTATTTTGTATAGTTCCTCTTTTTTGTTGGCAGACTTTATCAAATCTTTAGTTATCCAGGGATTCCTGCTTCTGTCAAAATGTTTAATTTTAACTCTGTTTGTACTACATTCAATTAAATATTTTATGCGTTCAATGAGTGTGTTTGCAGCATCATTAACATTCGTTGCACAGTACACTGCTGTCCACGATTCTAATTTGATATTTGCAAGTAATTTTTTATTATCGACAAAACACCTAAATTTCACTGTTTCATTACTGGAGATGGATCTACTTTTATTTTTTTCTGGTGATGATATAAGTATTACAGTGGGTAAATGATCGGTAATATGGTTTTCAACAATTAACGGTATGTACCGAAAGAAATTTGAAAAATTTTTGATGAAACAATGATCAATGCAAGAACTGGAACTATTATTGACTACTCTTGTTGGTAAATTTATATTTGATATGAATCCATTGCTCTGCATTACAGTGAGGTATTTGTTTACTAATTTGGTATGTTGGAGTATATTGATATTCATATCTCCTATTATGATGTGGTGTGACTATGGTATTTTTGTTATCTAACAAAAATTTTTCAAGATTTTCTACAAATGTATAAGGGTTTGATGATGGTGGTCGATGGACAGATGTGACTTTTACACTTTTGTTATTAATTCTCAATATCAAACCCAACACTGTGATACCGTCATCAAATTTAACAAAATCACATCTGTAGTTGATATCATTTCTTACATATACTACCACCCCATCATTCTGGTTGTACGTACCATTATTGTAAAGCGTATCATAACCTTCCAAACAGAACAAAGATACATCATTAATTTTCCAAGTTTCTGTGAATATTATTATATCAAATTTGTGTTTAATTGTAGTTAGGAAGATATTAAAACAGTCAAAATTTTGGTTTAGGCTTCGTATATTCATGTGATATAAGCTAACATTGAAATTAGAATATTCTAACCATTTATTAAGAGCATTTGCGTCTTGAGCAATATTTGTATTGATATCATTAACCTGAAAATTATTTACGTAACTATCCATGTAAAATTTTGCAAATGATATGTAGCTCGAAAAACGTAAAAAGAACTAAAGGTTCAAAACATTATTCTGGATGAATACTGTTTTTGAAAATATAAATACGACGGGCATTTTTTGTCTGTGGGCGAGTGACCAACATCATTATTCTTATTATGCTTAACGTTATAGTTCATACAGTTAGAACATTTTAAAATATTTACAGTACAAATTTCACTTCTGTGTGCTTGTCCACATTTAATGCACATTTCCGCGCCCCTACATTTTTTGTCTGTGTGACCAAACTTCAAGCATTTTCTACACTGCGATATCTGGTTATTGTCATAGACAAATAAGTTTTGCCAACCTAGTAGTATTCTTGATTTCTTGTTGATAAATATGTCTCTATATAGCTCTCCAGAAACTTCAGCGAATATAGTATAAGAATTTCGGAATGGTATGTGTCGTACAAAAGTGATTTCGATTTCGTTTTCATTAATGAATGTATTTTGGGATATGATTTCTTCTTTAATTTCTGCTTCTGAAGGTTTTTTTCAGTTTTGTAGCCTATGATCTTAATTTTCGGTCTCATTTCTCTTGCTCCTGATATATTGTATTTTCCCTTCAACTTAGTTTCTAGTTCATTTTTGAGTTTCTGGTAATAACATTGCTCAACTTGAATTTCGACGCCGCCGTTTTTATAATTATTTACTTTCTCTATCTTGACTTCAATACTTGCTAGATTAATGTTATTAGTTAGGTCTTTTCTGGTGTCATTATAATGTTGGGTCCTTTCGGGAGTAACTAATATGGATTTCATGTCATTGTTGTTCTTGTTGTTGCTATTGATTTTAGGAGTATTTTGCTTTAAAATTTGTGAGTATGATGTATTCTCTGACGTTCTTTTCTCAAGTTGTTCTAGTTGATCAGTTACAATAGCCAAAGTAGATACAACGGATTCCTTCTCTACTATGTTGGCAGAAATCAAGTCATATGCTTCCTGTAGTCTACGGTTTTCATTTACCAACTGATATATAAATCTTTCCTTTTCTTCCAAAAGCTGTTTAAGATAATAATTCTCTTTGACAATAGTTTCTTTGGTACTCTTTTCACTTACGCTAATTTGAATATTTGGTTCTAGAGTTTCGTTTTCGCATTCATTTTTCTTCTTTTTGGTCATATTGCATATGAACACTCCTTATATCAATTTCTCATAAAGTTCACTTTGACAGAATGAATTTGTCAACAATTGTCAATTTGGTATTACGGCCGCAAAATAGTGTTAGATGATGGAAGGATCTCACCAATTAGCTCCACAAATCTGGCCGACCTTAGGAAATATTAGATTACACAGCAGCAATTTTTCTCGACTGGGAAACTAATGAAATTGACGAAAAGTTCTAGAGCTAGTTAAAGGTAGATAGCTAGTAGTCTAGTATATAAATGGACATTACAAAGTAGAACAGTTTTTTTACAATTAGTCACTATCGGAGGTATGACATATGTAAAGTTCGCGTCAATCAGTGCACGCATCATGAGACCAACCATTACACGATGAGCATTTCACCCATTCTTCATTTGACGCGCTGTTAGAAAATGGTTCAAGACAAATCAAGCAAAAACATTCTTCTCCATCAGTTTCATTATCTGAACAGGACTTGCGTTTTTAAATTTTTTTAGATTTGCTAATTTTTTCTTTAATCAAGAACGTCCCTTTTCACTGTTTCCCTGTTCCTTTTTTTCTTGTTCGAGCATTTATTTTTCTCTTTCTCTAATTCGTCTTTTACTGGAGTTTCAGTGAGTATTGCAGTCCCTCGTTTACGATCTTTCTTGCCGATGCCTTTGGATAAGGTCTTAAACTTTCTGGAAATACTATATTTGCCGCATGCAGCCTTACTAAACTACTACAGCAGGAATCATCAAAACTAGTTTGATTAGCTGTTTTTCCCTCTCGCATATTATCTATTGCTTCCTGCGTGTTAATATTTATCAGACTTACAGTTTCAGCTTCGTTCAAGATGGTTGGATTTGGCCCAAATTCCTTTTCGTTTAAGGTTTCCGTGTTTGGTGCAGTTATTGCTTCGTTCAAGACACCCGGATCTGGCCTATCAGTGACAGAGCTTGCAAGAAAGTCATCATCCGTGAAAATATCTCTATTGTAAGGAAACACACCTGACACCCGAAATCCAGACTGTATATTTTTGGGAGTAAATGCGAGGGGGTATGCAATAGAGACCACTGACGGTATGTCGTATATAGCCATTGTCTTACCGGGATTATTTAAAACGCAAGCATCGCAGGAAGTATTTACATATTTCTTAAAAGGCCCGAAAACGTACTTTTCACATGAAGGTGAAAACATCTAAGAAGCTCCACGAAATGTGACTCTTCCATCCAACCTGATGGGTTTGCTGAACCTTGTGAGCCAGGAGGAGCCGAATTTAAAAAATGTGGTTTGAAATGTACCCGTGGAAAAGTGAAAAAAGGAGGTCTGGCATTTCCAATAGCTGATACTGCACTTGCTGAAGTAACAAGAGTTCATTTTTATGATGAAACTATCGAACCAACCTGTTTGAATCCTCTTCTGGCAACAACGCGGTCGGGTCTTTGGACACTTGTAATCCCTGGTTCGTCCATGTTCCGGATTTCGTGAGGTTCTAATTTATGTTTTTCCATAACTGAAACTAAATTATCAAAAAATGCGTTGACGTTCGTTTTATTGAAACTACTGGCTCTTGCTAAACTAGTTGCTTCCGGTTTGCTAATAGACAGTACAGGATGGCGTTTTAGAAACGCACCAAACCAGTCAGGACCAGCTATTTTATGGAGCTTCCAATTTTCCGGCATTTTCAAGGAATTAGCATTAGCAAATTCATATTTACGTACTTCCTTGGGTGATAATCCAAAATAAATATCAGATGCTTTGAGTACATATTCCACTAGATGATTTTCAAGTTCAGGCTCAAATGCTAAATGATTTTTGATGTAGCCAACTGAAATTGACGGTGCAACTCGATCATCAAGTAATTCAGACTCTGGAATTTTCTTACAGTATCTTGCTAAAGTACGGTAATTTACATTGAAGTCAGCTGCCGCTTTTCTTATTGAGGATCCTAATCTCGCTAACCTAGCAGCTCTTAAAAGTACGTCAGGAGGCGCTTTGCCCTTCTCAGTCTTCCTTTTGAATCTTCGAACGATGCTTATGTAACCTGAAAATATTAAAAAAATACATTGTATACATATACCTACGTAGAATGATGTGCAAAGCTAATAGTCTGGTGTGAGAGCTGGTTGTCCCATGTGACAAGAGACCCCCGCTAATTTGAGACAACCTACCCCACTAGATAATTAATTTTTAAGGTTAGATAGCGTCACTAAATTAACAAATTCAAAGTCGATACTTACGTTAAGTCGTATTCGGATTATCGAAGAGCAAAATAAAATCAACAGTTCTTTTTATTACCAAATGTAGTCTTGAAAACACAAATTATGTGGCAAACGAAAAATTTACTCAGGTTAGGCGATTTGTTTATTTTTGTGTGTGCGGCCTTAATCTACCAACGACAACTTTCGAACTGAATACAAGTGTTCTACGCGGACACAGAAACGATGTGTAGCGCGCCAGGCAGCTACGTCTTGCGGAGCTGCTGAGATTTAACAATTGTGACAACCAACCCATGTGACACCCAGCCTCCTATAGATGCCTAGCATTTCTGAGAATGAATTTGCAAGAGGCAGACCGAACACTGAACACCTGGCATTGCAGTCCCGGACTATTAGACGAAAAGAAGGCTAATCTGCTGAAAAAATCCCAACTGGCTGAATTTTTCATTAGAGCTTCTTTTCAATATGATAAATCGTTCCTCAAAGGTCCCCATGAATCCAAGTGGAGCTTTTTTTAAAAGGTCACAAAAAATACTATTTTACATATATCTTCGAAAATATCAACTCTACGATAAAATGAGCTATTACTTTTTTTGTTCAGTATGAAATTCTCCACAAAAAAGTTCTCATGCATTTTTTTGTAGAGATCACCAATTTACAGAAAATTGCGTGAAAGTGTTGTAATCGACAAACATCAAAAATTACACGTCAAACCGTATTTTTTGACATCGTTTCCTTTTTGAATGTTTGTGGTAGGGGCTCTATAAGTGTCCCCTCTTGTGACCTAGGGGACAGCTGGCCCTTTTTTTCTGTGTTAGAATGTACGTCACTATATACCTGACTGTGAGGCATTGACGTCATTTGACCAGTCTTCAGACCAATATGCTTCTATTCCCAGTTGTATACAGACGCATCGGATAATTTCAGACACTTTTTACGTAATATAATTCACATATAAATTGAAAAATGGCCGAAAATTGCATCATTTGCGACTAATCGCTGCCAGACAGAGCGACTGTTTGCGTCGAGTGCGGTATTAAAACCTAACCAGTATCGAGCGTAATGATGGAAAAATTATATTTTTGTGTAATGTTGAACCAGAGTACACGAAGCGTATCGCAAAGAATATACTCGTGCAAGTAGCATTACTGCTGCTAAAAGGGAGCGAGATGCAGAACCCAGCTAGCTCTCCTTGGTGATTGCTACGTCTCTTTTGTGCCAAAAGCATGGGAGACCTCAAGGTATCAACATCTCTTTGGCAATGGAAAAAATATATAATTACATTGAAAATAATGACTGTCAGTTCACTTTACCGGAACTTAAAAGGTATCTACTGATTTTGTACCTGATGATGTTACCGTAAAAAAACTTGTTGAAAAGTACGGTAAAAAAATCGGCATTACAACAAAGAGCCGAAGTTCAACGATTATTTGTTTCTCCGCTGATCGTCATGATATCTTGAACAAAACCTGGTATGACAATCGTAAATCTGATCGTTTTACAATTTTAGACGCCGCAGCACCAATTATTCGTGAATATATACAATCGACTACCACGAATAGCGACTATTATCAGCCTACAAATCAAATGTACGACAACATCAAGTGCAGCTCAAGCATACTTATGTCGTTTGTATTGTCAAGTCCAGAAGTGGCTTGGAAAGACATTGAATCCATTGGATTGGGACGAATGTTTTCAGTCAATACAAACTCTATTGCCACCTGCTCCTGATGTCTTATCAAACACAATCTTTTGTGAGTGTTCGAAAGGTTGTGAAGCTAATCGCGGATGTAGGAAACTTGGCCTTCACTATTCCGCCATTTGCGGCTACTGTCATGGACAGCCATGTCTGAATATGATCTCGAACAGTGAAGAGGCGAATAATGTGGAATTCGATAAGAATATAGACCCCATGAATTTCCTATGCTCAACACCTGAGGTTGACGAAGACTTAGATGATGCCGCATCTTGTCACATTGATGACTAAGGAAAAAAGTAACAATATCATCACTTTTTCATTCTGTCTTCGTGGATTAGGCCTACTGGGGAGACGACATGAAAAAAAAAGCATCCGGTACTTTCCCTCAATGGTGACGTTGAAAAAAGTACGTTATTTTACAATTTTCTCAATGTTCAACATTGAAAGTAAACTTTCTTTGAAGAAATGATCTCTACGAAAAAAATGCACGCAACCTTTTTTGTATATAATTTCATACTGAACAAAAAAGGTAATAGCTTATTTTATCGTAGACTTGATATTTCCGAAGATATACGGAAAAAAGTGTTTTTGTGACCTTTGACCCCACATAACAAAAAAGCTCCACTTGGATTCATGCGGACTCTTGAGGGATGATTTATAACGCTGAAAAGAAGCTTTAATAAAAAATTCAGCCAGGTGGAGTTGTTTCATCAGAGACAGTCTAATAGTCCTGGACTGTTATAGGTACAACACAACAACAATCTGACGCGGCGTTGTATTTAAATACAAGCGTTCACACCAAAAAGACGACTGCGACAACAATTACTGGGACTGCCGTCACCGGGATGCGTTTGGTAATGTAGTACCGTACACAGTAATGCAATGTAGATTGACAGATGCAAATTTTACTCTGGAATACTGTGAATCTTCACTTTTCGAACGCATAAAATATTGCAGTGTCATCTGATGACACTTGAGAACAGGTCCATAAAACGTTACTTAAAAACTCCCTATTATTATCAGTTCTAACAAGAATCCACTGACAAAATGTGATTCTTCGTTCTCCGTCCCCTGGCTGTAGTCCTTGCACAGGTTGCAAATGGTAAGGACATCTATGGTCATTTCTAAGAACACGGTGAACATGGCTTGCTGAAATTCCCAAGGCACCAGAAAGTCTCCTAACACTTGTGGTCGGATCTCTATCAAACTCACGGAGAATCATACGGGTAAATCTGCGCTGATGAACGTTTATGTTTGGATCCCTTTGGAGATTTCCAAAACCATTTTCAATTATTTGGCGATGCACTCTTACAAATACTGAGCGAGTTGGGTGTCGTTTGTTTGGAAATCTTTGTGCGTATTCTCTAGCTGCTTCTGCTGCGTTTCCATTTACAAAGGCATACACGAAATGAATATCCCTAACTCTTGATTGGAGAATAAAAATGGCATTTTTATAAAACTTACAAAAAAAACAGGTAAAAGAAACTAAATTTCGTGCATTCACAATTGCAAAAAAACGTTTCAGGTTTCAACAGACAACAGAACTAACTGTCAACTAATTGACGTTTAACCTTATTCTGCTTTCAATTTCAAAAATATTTGCAGGCACAGCCTACTCCTAAAAATTATCGAGATACTGACTTTTTAACGTATTTTATCATAAATAATTAAAAATGCATCGAACCTTAAAAATCGAAATATCTCAAAAACGGCTAACTATAACGAAAATTCAGGAGAGAGCTTTTTTATGTTGAAAAGTGCGAAGAATCAGTTTTTTTATTCAAAAAGCAAAAAATTGAACCAAGAAAAAATTGTCGGTCATTTTAATACACTACAGGTACAGAAGAGAGCGCCCTCTAGCGGCGACAGTAAAACTATGCCCATGGTTCGTTTTGTCGTACCAAGAAACCCTTGTACACCAATTTTCACTGTTATACATCAAATATTGTTCGAAATATTTTAAAAAAAACTATTTTAGAAAGTAAATTTAAACACCCTGTATTTCTGAAGCCACGCATTTTCCGACCCATGTTTATATAGACTTTATGCATTAATTTTAAAAGTTCTATCGAATCTTGAAGTTATGCAACAATAAACTGAAACACCCTGTATAAGAACACTTTTGAAGCTCCGGAAGAATTACTTTGTTGTTGAATTTTGAATGCGTATAGCCTGCCTTTTAGTGGAAACTGGTACCGAGCAACAGGCATTTTAATTTTTACTACGAAAATGTAAAAACTTTCTCCAGTTCCCTGCGTAGTTTATCGTAATTCCATGCCTCAGATTCCTGTTATGTGTTCAAGAAATTCCTCTCTATCGGCTGATTAGAAGAGAACAATAAAAATGGCGTCCAGCAAGTTGACTCTGTATGTTTCACGGTACTCTTCCATTTCTTCGCAAATGAAGTTAGACCGTCAGAGAACAAGGTTAGCTACGAACAGGTATAGCAATAAATTAAATGACCTTCCCCTTCTCCCTGTGAGGAATTATGAATATGCAAACAACGAACGACTCTTTAAAACAGCGACTTTATTTAACTGAAGAGGGATGAGTTCTGGTCACGTTGTTTTACAAGTATCCCCTATTTATAACCTCGGCTAGAACAAAGGAACTAAAAAGTGCAAACCTAAGCATCCCTACATATGAGATCGTCGCTATGCGCAGTGCGCGCAGCAGTGCGGGAGCGATTGCCGACTGTAACGTTCGACCACCGACGATGACGCTTGTCCATCTCGGGTACCACGTCACGTGTCGACACCCGACTGTAAGAGATATTTCCAAGCTTTAAGTGGAGATTTATGATGAGTGAAATTTGCCTGATAAGTGTGTGGAATTACTGGGGTAACCTGTAAAAAAATTTTCCCGAAAATGGTCAGGATTGTCTGAAAAGTCAAAAAACGGAGTTTGATCGACTTTTATTTTTTGTCATTTTGACCTTTTTCTCCGCTACCACTGATCCGATTTGCAAAAACTTTACAGCTTTTGCGTCCCTGGCATAGCAGCAACATTGTGTAAGAGTTGCATTGAAATTTTATTGGTACTTCAAATGAGTGTAAGCGTGGAAAGTAAGACGCCGCAACCTAGCCGAAGTCGAGTGACCATCTAATTTGGTGAAAACTGTGCTTTAGATACACGATTCCCTACATTATGGAAAAAATCAAGTTTGCTCTGGAAACCCCGTGAAACTTTCTACTAATGCTTTCCACTTCCGGTCACAACCATCAATTTCAAAATACTTCAACCGCGGCGGTCACGTTATGTCCTCCCGAAAGTTCCTTCAGTCGGCATTAATCGCAGCTGACGTATACCGATACCGGACGAAATTGGCTGACAACTGACGTGGAATGACCCGTTCATTTCGACGACCCGTTTCTACTCTGGCGACTCAAAACTTTGACGCTTTATGGGGCATACGTTTCGCTCGCCGTTGCAACAGTAACCCACATCTGACGCCATGGGCAATGTACACGTAGTCTAGATAAGTAGACGAGTTATTCGCTGGACAAATTGAATGAAAAACAACCTGTGAGTGAATCTCGTTTTGATACCCTTCATTAGCAGAGCGCCGAGCTCTGCCAAAGTGACATTCGCTTCGCCTGATTCGTGCTCGTCTGATGATTCCGAACAAGGATGAAACTATGTTGTATTGTATTATTACAAAGTAAGATCCGGGACTGATAGATACTTCCCGCCAGTCATAGCTTCTGTCAAACGTTTAAAACAGGTGTCTCGCTCGCATAGACCTCCATCTAGCTCATTTTTATACAGGGTGACTTCGAAGTTGAGTCATTTATTTTAACAGTGAGTAGATCTGATCAAAAGAAATGTTTTTTTCCTTTACCATTTTTGGCTGGTAAAATTAAAGTAACAAAGTTATAGCCCTTTGGAAGTTTGAGTACCGCCACGTCTCAATAATATCATGTACTCGTGTTTGGCAACAACGGATATAATCCACCTTATCGGTTCATCGCATCGGAAACAAAAAAGCGAAAGAATTTGGAACGATGTTTATTTTATTCAGTTCAGTTATACATACAGTCAGTGTCAGTCGCGTGTGAATAGTGTCTGTTGCGTGGCTCAAACGAAATAAAAAATGGCACATGTTTATGCGGATCGGTTTCCCAATCGAGTACAACCAACCCCTCGTGCCTTTGTTAATGTAGTACAACGGGCTCGTGAATCAGGTAACTTCAGACCTCACAGGGGACCTCACGATCAAATACAGGTCCGCACTGAAATACTTGTCGGGAGGATACTTTATAAAACAAGGTAAATTTTTTTTTTATTTTTTTTTATTTTTACACACATATTTTAGTTTATCTTCCTTCTAAAATCATTATCTGAAAATTAATGACTCAACTTCAAAGTAACCCTGTATAAAGATCGTTCAGAAGTTATAAAATCCAAATCACACACAAAATCAGGATTTTACGATATTGCATAACGTATCTCGTCAATCGGAACAGCTGCTGGCAAGGAGATAGGTTATTTGTTTAGAGCTTAGAAGTAATTTTCTCCACTTATCATAAAAATCCGCACTCAAATTGGTATTATTGGGGTTAAAAGCGTAATATCATGTAGAGCCTCCTACTTAATGAGGCTCTTTAACTAGATGACTGGAATTTTAGTTAAAAATGATAAGAGAAGAAAGCTTTGTACTATGAACTTACATGAGAGGGATTTTGAATTTCAGAACTTTTTCAAATAAAAATTCAGAACTCATGACATTTTTGAAAATCTGCAATTTTTGGAAGCATTTCTTTGACAATTTTGAACCAGTTGAACATTTTTGAAACTCTAGAATTAAAAAAGTAATAGCTTTGGTAGCTTAACGAATATTGATATAGTCGAAAATCGTGCAGATCTTGGAATTTTGATTTTTTTTGCAAACTCGAAAATATGTGACAGATGACTGGATCTTCAGTTTAATCTTCAATCTCGAATCTCGAATCTCTAATCTCGAATGTCGAATCTCGAATCTCGAATCTTGAATCTTGAATCTCGAACCTTGAATCTCGAATCTCGAATATCGAATCTCGAATCTCGTATTTCGCATCTGAAATCTGGAATCTGAAATCTCGAGTCTTGAATCTTGAATCTTGAATCTTGAATCTTGAATCTTGAAATTGAATCTTGAATCTTGAATCTTGAATCTTGAATCTTGAAGCTTGAATCTTGAATCTTGAATCTTGAATCTTGAATCTTGAATCTTGAATCTTGAATCTTGAATCTTGAATCTTGAATCTTGAATCTTGAATCTTGAATCTTGAATCTTGAATCTTGAATCTTGAATCTTGAATCTTGAATCTTGAATCTTGAATCTTGAATCTTGAATCTTGAATCTTGAATCTTGAATCTTGAATGTTGAATATTGAATATTGAATCTTGAATCTTGAATCTTGAATCTTGAATCTTGAATCTTGAACCTTGAATCTTGAATCTTGAATCTTGAATCTTGAATCTTGATTCTTGAATCTTGAATCTTGAATCTTGAATCTTGAATCTTGAATCTTGAATCTTGAATCTTGTATCTTGAATCTTGAATCTTGAATCTTGAATCTTGAATCTTGAATCTTGAATCTTGAATCTTGAATCTTGAATCTTGAATCTTGAATCTTGAATCTTGAATCTTGAATCTTGAATCTTGAATCTTGAATCTTGAATCTTGAATCTTGAATCTCGAATCTGGAATCTCCAAACTCGTCTCTCGTATCTAGAAACTCGTATCTCGTAACTCGTATCTCGAATCTGATATTTGGAATCTCGAATCTCGAATCTCAAAGCTGGAATCTATAAACTCGAATCTTGAATCTCGAATCTCAAATCTCGTATCTCGAATCTCGTATCTCGTGCCTCGTATCTCGTATCTCGAATCTGAAAACAGGATTCTGGAATCTGGAATCTTGAATCTCGTGTCTCGAATCTTGAATCTGGAATCTCTAAATTCGAATCTCGAATCTAGAATCTCGTATCTCGTATCTCGAATCTCGGATCTGGATTATCGAGTCTTGAATCTCGAATCTCTAATCACAAATCTCGATTCTCGAATCTCGAGTCTCGAATCTCGAGTCTCGAATCTCGAGTCTCGAATCTCGAGTCTCGAATCTCGAGTCTCGAATCTCGAGTCTCGAATCCCGAGTCTCGAATCTCGAGTCTCGAATCTCGAGTCTCGAATCTCGAGTCTCGAATATCGAGTCTCGAGTATCGAATCTCGAGTCTCGAATACCGAATCTAGAGAATCGAATCACAAATCTCGTATCTCGAATTTTAAATTAGGAATCTGCAATCTCGGATCTCGAATCTCTAATCTCGAATCTGGAATCTATAAACCCGAATCTCGAATCTCGTATCTCATATCTCGAATCTGAAATTTGCAATCTCGAATCTCGAACCTCGAATCTCGAATCTCGAATCTGGAATCTATAAACTAGAAATCTCGATTCTCGTATCTCCTATCCCGTATCTCGTATCTCGACTCTGAAATCTGGAATCTCGAATCTGGAATCTGGAATCTGGAATCTGGATTCTCGAATCTCGAATCTGGAATCTATAAACTCGAATCTCGAATCTCGTATCTCGAATCTGAACTCTGGAATCTGGAATCTTGAATCTCGAGTCTCGAATCTCGAATCTTGAATCTCGAATGTCTAATCTCAAATCTCGAGTCTCGAATCTCCAGTCTCGAATATCGAATCTCGAGTATCGAATCTTATATCTCGTATCTCGAATTTTAAATTAGGAATCTGCAATCTCGAATCTCGAATCTCTAATCTCGAATCTGGAATCTATAAACTCGAATCTCGAATCTCGTATCTCGAATCTGAAATTTGGAATCTCGAATCTCGAACCTCGAATCTCGAATCTCGAATCTCGAATCTCGAATCTGGAATCTATAAACTAGAAATATCGATTCTCGTATCTCGTATCTCGAATCTGAAATCTGGAATCTCGAGTCTGGAATCTAGTATCTGGATTCTCGAATCTCGAATCTGGAATCTATAAACTCGAATCTCGAATCTCGTATCTCGAATCTGAAATCTGGAATCTGGAATCTTGAATCTCGAGTCTCGAATCTCGAATCTTGAATCTCGAATCTCTAATCTCAAATCTCGAGTATCGAATCTCGAGTCTAGAATATCGACTCTCGAGTATCGAATCTCATATCTCGTATCTCGAATTTTGAATTAGGAATCTGCAATCTCGAATTTTGAATCTCTAATCTCGAATCTGGAATCTATAAACTCGAGTCTCGAATCTCGTATCTGAAATTTGGAATCTCGAATCTCGAATCTCGAATCTGCAATCAATAAACTAGAAATCTCGAATCTCGTATCTCCTATCCCGTATCTCGAATCTGAAATCTGGAATCTGGAATCTGGAATCTGGAATCCGGAATCTGGAATCTGGATTCTCGAATCTCGAATCTGGAATCTCGAATCTCGAATCTCGAATCTTGATCTTAAATCTGGATAATGTCACAAAAGAGAAAAAACCCTATTACATCCATCGCCAAGCTGCATAGGCTTGTCGTATAATACTAACATACTGTATAAATATTACTATCAAACACTGTTAGCGGATATTAAGTATTGCACGTAATAAAGGTTGCCGTAAAGGCTGCACTAAGCTAGGATACTACCTTGCAGTACCTAGCAACACAGATTGAACAGAATGAATTTAATCATAAACGAAATAAGTTTCACTATGCGAGTAAATGCAAAATACAATTTATCACACGAAAGAACCTCGTAAAAGCAACTACTTCCGGATCGTGTTTGGTATCTGTGGCAACACGCTCGGATGCAGTCTATCCAAATAAGACACGTGGAAAGTGTGGAAAGTGGAAAAGAAACTATCCGCCTCTCAGCTGTGTAAATATTGGATCCGATCGGAACTTAAGGACCCTATTTCCATGACAATCAACTTTATTTCCGTCACATAGGAAAATCCTTTGAACGACACCGCGGGCTGAACACATGAATTATTTTTCCTTGGAGAAGTTTCCGGGAAACAACCTCTGCACTTATAAAACTTCAACTTCCAACTTTCTGCAGTTTTATCCGAAATAACTCCTCATGAGAATTTTACATGCTCAAAGATGTTTGCCGCGGTCTCCACTCTAGTCTATGTTGCTTGATTCTATGTAGTTTTTGTTGGAAAGTATTGCCCAAAACTTGGTTAAGCATCATTTATTTTTGCGTACACTATCAGCTCAGTTTTCACAATCAATAGTGTTTTTTTACTAAATGAAAGATAGGGTTACGATGCTTAGCCTAAGAAAATATCTCCAAACATCTGTTCTTAGAAATGTGACGCATTTTTTTACTGACAATTGTATGAATAATAATGAAAATACTTAGCTTAATCTATTCATGTTTGTTATGCTGCGAAAAACTGGAATGTTTGCAGATCTCTGAAAATATTGATTTTTCTCAATAATAAATATAATAATTTAATGGATAAAAATATATTTCCTCTCTCCTGTTTCTCCAATTTTGCCAAGTGGTAACTCTTGATTTACAAAAAAGGAAAACAGATTTTCGAAAAAACCATTCTTGAGACTTCTCTATGATGTCTTGGACTTGAATAAATACTCCTCTTAAGTATCGCACATACTATTTTTAAGTACGCAACAGATGAAATAAAAACCGATGTCCCTAACAACTACTCACCTGTTAACAATACCAACTTCACACATTACTTCTAGCCTTTCGATCACGTTAGCACTTTGAGGTTATTCCAGGATGAGGAATAGAAAACTGTTAGAAATCAATTAATCAATAACGTTTATTAAATACTCCTGTGGTGTTTAGAAGAACTGTTTTTCACTGATTTTCCAAAAACTCCTCATATGGTCGCACAACATTTTATTAACAAAATTTCAATAAATTAAATATGGTTGCAAATTATTATTTTTTAAATTTGTTTTTAGCTCCAGATGATGACAGCATATACTGTCGAAAGCTTGAGCTTTAAGTTAAAAGAGCAGACTTTGTCGATTTTGCCAAAGACGAGCTATCGCAGAACGCTAAAGCGGTACGCACTACTAATAATCAAATATTGCCAAAATATATAAATATTTCTTGTGTAGCGGTGTGTCAGTGACGACACCGCCGCAGACCAGCTGGAGTTTGTTACCCATTGCAGTGTTAGAAGACTGTTTATACTTGTCATCAAAATTGATATCGAAGCAGATCCTTTCCCACTATCGTTCTTGAAATTTCGGAGACGAATATGAGTTCCAGATACAAGCTATTATTATTAATAATGACCTCCCAAATCAATGCACATATCGCCTCAAGTTCTCGCGGTACATTAACACCACTTAAACTTGTTTTAAACGAAGTAGTAGTTCCATATTATGTTTAGCCAAAGTTGCCCTAAACTTCTACAGCACAACTTCCTACCAGTGCGCTAAAGACAATGTCTCTTACTAACTTCAAATGGAGATTAAAGAGTTTGATAGTTAGCAAAATGCTATTAAACTTGGTGAACGTTAGAATATTCACATATTTGATGTATTTGTGAGAATAAGATCCCAAGGCTTCCAGACGTAACTTGATTTCTTAAAGACAAAACGTGGGACATCTACCGGTACCAGGTGAGAATGCTTTGTGAAAATAGGATTAAATGAACTTGAATCCTGATCCCTTTGTAAAATATTACTACAAAGTAATATTCAGCAATGCAATACATGTGCCTGTAACTTGTTTTTAGGAGAGTTAGAAAAAAGATTCGTATAAAAGTCATAGGATTTAAAAAAGATGTTCGTGCCATGTAGGCAGACGCCTAAATACCGGGTCATCGAGGATGCTATAAGAAGCTTGAAGACATCTTGTTGACAGCACCGAGCATGAACAATGTAGGCTCCTACTTAACGTCAGGGATCGGTTTTGCACGCTGAATTTATGAAAGGAGATCGTTGATATGTAATAGAAACAACGTCGCGACCAAGACCGATCCCTGGGGAGTACCCACGTTGACGTTGTGCGATGAAGAAGAGAACCCATCAATTACGATGGATACCTTGCCGCTACAGAGGAAGTCAGCAACCCTTGTGCGATTCTTCAGAAAAGTCCTATTAAATATAGTTATACTTTCTTGAACATCCGACAGCACTGACACCGTGTATACAACAAAATGTTGCACGAAAAATTGTTCATTACACTTTATAACTTCTAACGACAGCGGGAGGTCAATGTAAGTGAGACACCTGGTTAATAATAATGATAATAACGTAAAAAGTTTTTGCACAAAATATTTATCGGATTTTTCTTAATGAAGAAAGACCAGACGCAACTTTCTTCGAATGTCTGTCACGAGGTCCGGGACGGGATTCAGATCAATTTCTCTCAGTTTTCCGTAAATTAACTTCCAGAATATATGTAATACCTCTTCTTGAGCAAAAAACTTGTCGATGATCTTCTAAATTGTTAACGAGAAACCCCACCTCGCTACATCAGCCTAAAACGGATGCAAACTCCTCCGATAAGTGCATTAATCAGGCTGTCTGGTGGATTTGTGAAATTGACCGTAGCTGACAGGGCGTCGAGGGAAACAAGGGAAACTTTGAGGTGAATTACGAATCTTGGTCGATTTTCGCCTTGTCAGAGAAATCTGAGTTCGAGAGGGCAGGTTTCAATTTAATCGGATAAGTGCAGAATGGACTGATATACAGATATTTCAGTTGATTGTTGCATAACTTTAAGATTCGACAGAACTTTTAAAATTAATGCATAAAGTCTATATAAACATGGGTCGAAAAATGCGTGGCTTCCGAAATAAAGGGTGTTTAAATTTACTTTCTAAAATAGTTTTTTTTTAAATATTTCGAACAATATTTGATGTATAACAGTGAAAATTGGTATAAAAGAGTTATTTGGTACGACAAAACGAACCATGGGCATAGTTTTACTGTAGCCGCTAGAGGGCTCTCTCTACTGTACCTGTAGTGTATTAAAATGACCGAAATTTTTTTCTTAGTGCAATTTTTTGCTTTTTGAATAAAAAAACTGATTATTCGCACTTTTCAGCATAAAAAAGCTCTCCCGTGAGTTTTCGTTATAGTTCGCCGTTTTTGAGATATTTTTTAAGGTTCGATGCATTTTTAATTATTTATGGGAAAATAATATTTTTTTTACATTTTCGATTTGGGCTTTACAAGTAATTAAGATGATCGTTTAGATTGCGTTTTTAAACACACCAATAATTCCTAACTCCAAATAAACACAAAAAAACTGAATATTAATTTGTTTAATTTTCCAATATTATTTTTAACAAATTAAATTAATTATTTACAACTAAAATGCTATTGGATAGTTAGGACAAACATGCAAAATCTAAACAAGTTGCTCGAAATGTAAACCCAATTGTTCAATACACAATTCACATCTACGAATGATCGAACGTGGTATAGCATTATTCAAATAAGGCCTTATTTCATCACATGCATTCCTGATTCTGTCTATTAGCATATCTCTTGTGGTTACAGGAGTCTCGTACACTTTTTCTTTTAGAAATCCCCACACAAAGAAACCTAATGGATTTATGTCAGGGGACCATGGAGGCCAGGCGACTGGTCACCAGGAGAATATCAAATACCAAATGAACTCTTAAAATATGCAGGTGATTACCTTGTACAACAACTGAAAGTCCTTATTCAAAAAAAATAATCACCACGAACAGAATACCAGATGAATGGAGGAGAACGATCATGCTGATGTTCTTCAAGAAAGGAGATAAGAAACACCCCAATAATTATCGAGCAATAAATCTATTAAATACAACACTCAAGTTGATAGCAAGAATGATAGCGACAAAAATAAATGAACGAATAATTCTGTAAAAGGAGCAGCAAGGAGGACAGGAAGATCATGCACGGATGCAGTTTTTGTAATAAGAGAAATAAAAGAAAAGTCGCTGGAATACAACAAACCAGCATATATGTGCCTGATAGATTTGAAGAAAGCGTTTCATAGACTGAGAATTCGGGACGCGATACATTTATTATGTGACAGGGGAATACCAATGGATCCAGTAAAAACTATTGAGAATATATTGGAGATAACATAGCTATGGTAAGGTGTAAAGGAAGACTCTCGCAAGTATGAAACTGGCATTAGACAAGGACATTCGCCGAGCCCACTAATATTAAATCTGATAATGGATGAAATCATAAAGTTAAAAAAAGAAGAGGATATAAAATGGGAGAAAAGGAAATGCAGATAATATGCTACGCCGACGACGCCATAATAATAGCCGAAAATGAAGATGACATACAAAGATTAGTTAAAGAATTCGAAGATACGGCGCTCATACACAACATGGTGATTTCAACAGAGAAAACTAAATCGATAGTAATACCAGCGGAACCGAGACGATGTAAACTGGTCGTGAATAACAAAATAATAGAACAAGTGATGGAAACGGAATATTTGGGAATCAAACTGTCAAGCTATGGAAAAGTGGAAGAAGAAGTACAATAACAAGTGAACATGGCGAACAGAGAAGCAGGATGTCTCAACAATACAATCTGGAGAAACAAATACCTCACAACGGAAACGAAAGCTAGGATATATAAATCAACAATAAAACCTTTAATGACGTACACAGCGGAAACAGGAGCAGATACGGCGAAAACACAAAGATTATTGGAAACAACAGAAATGAAAGTCTTACGAAAAATAACAAACCAAACTCTAAGAGACAGAGTAAGAAGTGAGGAAATACGAGCGGTATGTGGTATAGAGGAAATAAAAGAATGACAGAAGATAGAACAGTACGAATAGCAAGAGACAAATCGCCAAACGGAAGAAGATCAATGGGACGACGGAGGATAAGATGGTCAAACCACACCAATTGAGGGTAAAAACCGAAGTGAAACAGGCATGAGCCTATTAGTAAAGTAGGAAGAAGAAGGAGAATGTGTACAAAGACAAGATACACATGTCAATATATGGTGTTTATATGAAAACGACCCCAGAAAAAACGCAGCAGTACGGATAACAACCAACGACTTCATAAGAGTTAGACTATGCGTTCTAGAGGAATTGTTTGAAGCCCCGAAAAATAAACAAATAAGCACTCACTGTTTGTATCCATATCAGCATAACATCAATATTAATAGTTAGGTAATTTTAGACACCTAAATTTTATTGAGGTTTATAATATAACTTGATCACTGTCATTCATAATACTGCCGTATGTAGTAGCCGTCCATACATAACACTGATCAACAGCCAAATAATATCCTAAATAAAATCAACAAAATATTACTATTTTTAATGTGCTAAAACCGGAATGAAACTTATTTTTTCAATATTAGTTCAAGTTTTAGAGATACGGTAATTGTATGTGTTCCTGATGTGACAGTGTTAATATACTGTAATTCACAAGAATGCACGTGCTGCATTTTTATACTCGGCAAGGAAAGGTGATGTAATCGGCATGATTATGTTACGTTATACATACGTGTATATTATGTTGTTTTATATTAGCCATTTTTTCCTCAGTTGGCTGACAGCGTTCATGCAAGATGTCTCGAAAGTGTGCAAACAATCCAGATCAGTTTTGTTACGTGTGTGGTGATGTGACTTTCGCGTCTCAGAGACGGTCTATTACTCCACTAATAACAAGGCATATCAGCTTTATTTCGGTTGTAAACTAGGTGATCAAGACAAACAGTGGGCACCCCACATCTGCTGTAATACATGTGCTTCAAATCTGAGGAGCTGGTTAAATGGCAGAAAACGGTCTATGCGCTTTGCTGTCCCAATGGTTTGGAGAGAGCCCACAAATCATAATAATGATTGTTACTTTTGCATGGTACCTGGTGTTGGACAAGCCACAGGTATGTCCAAGAAAAAAAATCGGTTATTAACTACCCAAACATACCATCTGCGATGAGACCTGTGCCTCACAGTGACGAAAATCCTATTCCAAAACCACCAGAATCCTACACTTGTGAATCAGAAAACGAATCAGATCATGGCGATCGAGTGATTCGTCAGGAAGAAGATATGCCATCAACGTCAAGAGATCCTGATTTTATACCAAGCACGTCATGCCACCAACCGCACAAAATAACACAGTCAGAATTAAATGATCTTGTAAGAGATTTAGAACTTCCAAAATGTAAGGCAGAGTTACTTGGATCAAGACTGCAGCAGTGGAACTTATTAGAAGACGATGTTTCGGTACGTGTTTTTCGTAAACGCCACAAAGACTTAGAACCATTTTTCAATATGGAGAATAACTTGGTTTTCTGCAGTAACATTAACGGCTTACTGGCGGCTTTAAATATAAACTATAACCCAGAAGAATGGAGATTGTTTATAGACAGTTCAACATTGAGTTTAAAGGCAGTGTTATTGCATATTGGAAATATTTTACCATCTCTTCCTGTAGGGTATGCAGTTCGCATGAAAGAATCATATGACAATATGAAGTACCTATTGACATTTGTGGCGATTTGAAAGTTGTTTCACTTTTACTTGGGCTGCAGCTAGGCTACACAAAGTTTTGCTGTTTTCCGTCTGGTGGTCACATTTCTTGGGAAATAGAAAAGCTGACAACTATAAAACCCTTGTCAAAAATATGCTGTCATCGTATCAAAAGATGGGCTGTAATGTCTCTTAAGATACATTTCCTACACTCACACCTGGACTTTTTTCCTGACAATTGCGGAGCCGTAAGTGATGAGCACGGCGAACGTTTTCATCAGGATATTTCAACAATGGAAAAAAGGTACCAGGGAAAGTGGAATCCTTCCATGCTTGCAGACTACTGTTGGACTCTTGGTAGAAATGCTCCAGAAACGATCCATAAAAGAACAGCAAAAAGACAGCGCATATAGTGATTCTTATAAGTATATGAATCTTGTTACTTTTTTAATATATCCTTAAAAATAAAAAGTTGTTTTTCTAAACCGCAACTAATTTTTTTATTTCATTGTCATTTTTGGATTCAGCGCCCCAAAATTAACAAAGAAGTGCACTTTTCCCACAAGATACAATTAAAAAACTAAAATTTGTTGTCCAGTGATTAATGCATATTTCTCCGACTGTATCTTGTTTCAGTATTGCATAGACTTTTCTTGCTTAATTTGACTGTACTATGAAGCGCGTGGCTCTTTTAGTCCCATATTTATATATTGACTGTAGTCTCTTTGTTTTGCAAACAGCTATACCGCATCCGTAGTCCATTTACGACCAGACAAAACACAACATGCCCAAAAGCGAGATTGTACAGGTCCGTATTATACTCAACGGTCTTGGAATAATCTAACAAAGTAAATGATTATTTTTATAGAAAGAAGTGCACGTACTTTTCACAATTCTTCATTCGCTGTAATTACTTGAATCAATGTCCGAATTTTTTCTCGAATGATGAAGAAATACACAGCGTGCTCCATTTGAACCTTTTTTTTTTATTTTGAGGCTCATGAGAAAAGGTAAATTTTGCATTTTGAGATATTCTGATAAGTGAGAAGATAACATAGCATTTTTTTCAGATCAGTTTAAGATCGATGATAATAAAATTTTGCGAACCGAGATTTATCTTAATACCTTCAAAAATGGCGGAGCTGCTGGCCGTCAAAGCTGAGCATTTTTTCAGATGTTTGACTAAATATGTTATATGATATCAAACTTTGTATTCCTAGGAGCTGTATGTATTCAAATATGCAGGAGAATATTTTGTATTCTATTTAAAAATGTGTGCTTGCTATGACGCGAAGTTATGGCAAACCCTGTATATACAGCACTCGCTCGATAATGTAAACTAATTTAATCCAAGTGTGGTTCACATTATCGAAATGTTTACATTAGCGAACGTGATTTATATAATATTTGATTTATTAAAAGAAACGTTTAATACATACTATTTATAACAAAACAAACAAATATTCTAACAGCGATAAGTATCTTTTTAATTAGAAGAAAAATAATTAACAATTTTTGTCTGCGTAAATTTGCGCTTAGCATTGTCTTCCAATGCCTGCGCCCGTAATTTACGAAGAACTAAAATATCCGTGTATGAAACTTCTTTTCTTTCAGCCCAATCTAAAGCTTGCTTAAAAACTTGTATAGCTTGCGCGTCAGTCACTACACTTCTGACTTCAATGGGATCGTTCTCATCATCCTCCCTGTCCATATCCTCCTCCTTATCAGCATCATTCGTCTGCTTATCTTCGTTCCATAAATTAATATCAGCAGGAGTACAAACAATGTTGGGATTTACTGTTTTCAATAAATCAACAACATCCAATGACACACTAATAACATTATCATTATTGGATCGCAAACGATCTCTAATAACGCTTAAGGGGACATCGTCTTCTTCATCATCTTCATTATTGGTACAAAAGAGATTGTTCCAACATTTTTGAATAGTTTGCTGGTTAAGTTCTTTCCAGGCCATATGTAAATCTAAAACAGCTTCTCGTAATGTTACTTTTTTTAAAGCCTCAGATAAGTTTTCAGGATTCTTTGATAAGACAGACGAAAGTAGAAACTTCCTATAGTATAGTTTGGTGAGTCTTATTATATTCAGGTCCATCGGTTGAATTAACGGTGTTACGTTGGGCGGCATGTACATGACGAAAATTGACCCATCCCTGCTCCTCAGTTGTTGCTCGGGAGGATGACTTGGTGCATTATTCAATAGTAACAACGCTTTTATTGGAAGCTTCTGTTGTTTTAGGAAACCTTTTACCTACAAATTGAAAACACATCTTCAAGTTATGAATAGAGCATTTGAGATAATTGATTGTCATACCTGAGGGACAAAGCACCTGTGGAACCATTTTAGGAATATACTGCTAGTCATACAAGCGGCTTTTGAACAGTCGTAATCAACAGGGATATTAACATTTTTAAATGAGTGCGGATTTTTTGCTTTCCCAATTACCAGTGGCCTTATTTTGTGTGAACTATTAGCATTAGTGCAGGCTAGAAACGTTATTAGTTGTTTCTCCGGCTTTCTTCCCGGGGCAGATTTTTCAAATGATACAACATAGGTTTTCTCTGGTAACATTTTCAAATAAAGGCCACTTTCATCTGCGTTGTAAATTTGTTCCATTCTTAAATCTAGCTCGGTGATTGTTTTCATCAATTTTTCTTTGCACTACTTCGTCTATGATTTTCACTTTCTCACTCAACTTTAAACACTTTCTTTTATAGGATGTGGATGCCATAGTCGTAAAATATATTAACGCGTGCAATGTATTCACTTAAGTTCAAAAATGAAATACATACGTACGTATAAACGTATCCTAAACGATCATACGACTGACCCAGTTTGTCGTATTTTATCGCAGAGGTGAATCCCCTACACTCTACATCATAAATCGGGGACTCCCCGACGCCCGACATAAATCATCGAGGCTTCAGCATTTTACCGTCGCGCTGTTTCCGTGCGCCGAGAGTTGTTTACGTTATCGAGCGTACACATTGTTTACGTTATCGCGCGTTCCGTTTGATCCTATAGAACGAAGTTTGTGTTTACATTAGCGCAAGTTTTCATTATCCCGTGTTTACGTTATCGAGCGTCTGCTGTATTATAAAATTCCAAAATATGCACTAGTAACATAACAAGACTTTTTTTGTACATTTTCCAGTTTGGTTAAAAAACAACGTTTCATTTTCGTTGGGACACCCTGTATAAATAGCACTGCCATTTTTGTTTTCTGCGGTAATGTGTTTGCCAATGTAAACAGTAACATTCGCTAGAGTACCAGTACGAGAAGTAGATCCCCACTCGAATCCACAATGTGCCGCGAAATATCATTTCCAGAAACGAAGCGATCTAACAAATTATTAAACTGGGAACAAACATCTGGAATTAGGACAGCAGCAGAGCAACAGCAAAATAACCTGCCATCTTAAATCAGGCAAGTCCTTTATATTCTGGAACAACGCTGTTGAAGTGGCTGCCCGGTAATACAGCCGGACTAAAACATAACAACTAGGAACGGTGTTTTAAATATTAAATAAGTGAAATTGGACATGTTGGCATGGAAGCGAGATAACAGGGAAGTGATGGGATAAAGAGCGTGTGTTGATGGAATCTTTCTGCAAAGGGCTGAAGCCCCATAATCTCAATAACAATAGTATATAGTAATAATAATAGCAAACGGAATAAATTCAGCAAATGTAGCCAAAGTCATCCACCAGCAACTGGCAATAAAACACAAGCTTATAAAACGTCACACACCTATGTACATACAAGTACAAGCCTCAAGACATCTCAGAAAACGATGACATTTAACTTCATTAGAGCTGCAATATTATAATAGATGTGTCTCTTCGATTCGTATTTGCGCAATCGTACCCAGAAGGCCAAAACACGTAAGGGATTTTCTTCGGCAAAGAGTGTGGCATCTGGCGTACCTCAAGGCTCTGTGTCGGGACCATTACTCTATTTAGTTTATACTTTTGATCTACATACTTGCCTTCAGCACTGTAACATTCAAACGTATGCAGATGACACGCATAACTCTGTCTTTTGATTCTTCAGACATGCATGAAGCATCATATAAATTGAACTTAGATCTAGTTAACATTGAAGAGTACTGCAAAAGACATTGTCTGAAAATCAATGCTTCAAAATGTTCTACTATGCTATTTGGCCCAAAACAGTTAGTACAACGGTGAGATGGCACAATTGTTCCTAGTCTTAACGAAGCCCATAGACCATGCGAAGTATTTAGGGATCACCATGGATTCAGATTTGAGGTTTAAACAACATGTTACGCATTTATCTCGCTTAACATACATGCGTTTGAGGTAATTATACACCAATCGCCATATTCTGAATTTCAAGACTTGCAAAAAACTGGCTGAGACTCTGGTTCTATCGTTAATAAATTATTCAATTGCTGTTTACTTTCCTTCTCTTGATTACGTGACTAGATATCGAGTACAAAAAATTCAAAATAGCTGCTGTAGGTTCGTTTGTGGTCTGCGAAAGTTTAGCCATGTGTCTAAGAAGATCAATGAGCTTAGATGGTTGAGCGTTGACCAGCTTTTCACATATAACTTACTAATTTTAGTACAACGAATAAAAATCAATAGGCTACCTACTCATCTACTAAAAAGGCTGGTACCACGTGGGGATCTCAATTACAGGAATCTGAGACATAACTCTGACTACCATATACGTAGTTATAGGAGCAACATTTTCCATCGTAGCTTCACCTACAACGCTGTCAAGGTGTCAATGACAATTACAAAAAGATGGGAATACTTGCTTTCAAGAGAGCCATTAAGCACCACCTTCTGGGGTCTGCTAGCCAAGCTGGCTGATAAATTTATTTTTTTTTGCCTTTATTGTTTTTTTTTTTGTTAGTGCGGGCTATGTGGAATAGATGTACAACATATTAAGATTAATCTATTTAAGCTTGATTACTGTATATATTATTTAGTCGATTGCTATTGATTGTTATGTTTTTCCTTTTGTATGTGAGGTTAAGTGATAGAGTAGCCAGCTGGCTAAACTTCGCCTCGCAGTGTGGAGGGATTAATAAAGACATTATTATTATTATTATTAGATAAAACAATAACACATTTTGAGCCAAATATCACGCTGATAAACAAAAAGCGAAAACTGACACAACTTATAGAAATATCAATACCAAACACAGCAAACATGCAAAAAAAAGACGGGAGAGAAGCTTGAAAAGTACGCTCTATCAGCAGGAGAAATAAAGGGTATGTGTGATCGAGACGAAGTTGAAATAGTACCATCATCCACAGAGGTGATTCCCCATAGCCTGCACAGGTGTGTCGGTGTCGTCTGAAGAACTGTTGCTGCTGTCAGATCCGTGTCCTGTATTGTTGATTTGCTATTTTGATACCACCCACTGATATTGCTTCGATTGGGATTAACCATTCAGGTACAGTTTACTTTACGGTGTTGCCACACAAGCTACCAGCTTAGAGCCTTGTTTAAGATTCACCGAATTCTCGATAATTCAAAAGCTTATAGCTATGTTGATTGTGATAGAAAAATATGCAGCAATTGTATATGAAGACCAAATCCCAGCCAAAAAAACAACACTTCTTACACAATCTTCGATGCTGTTTACTGCCCGCATTGATTTACTTAACACTTCCTATTTATCTCAGTCTCAAAATTTATCAGAATAATCGTGAAAATGTTACAAAAGCAATGATTACTTAAATTCTCGTCACGAAGTCCGTAGACTGACGCCTACACAAAATGTAAACATCGACATAACTTTCCCTTATCAGCCAACGAATTTTGCAATTACAACATTTCATTTCCAAAACTCCGATTCGCAAAATTCCCTTGAAATACTAAAGAAATACAATGCTACATTATAAAGGGGTAATTCCTTAGCTGGTTATAACCGGTTTTCCTTTTTACGTTGACACAAAGGAAACAGTGTATACAATTCTACACATCACTACCATAACATCCTTCAAACTTTGTTCTTTGATGTTTCTGAGAGTCTTGCTCTTTTTCGGAAAATTGTGTGAGCTTGGACTTGGAATCGAAATCATTGGGATAAAAAATAGCGGAGTAGGAACTGAAATCAACGGAATCGGAATCAAAATTATCGGAATCGAAATCAAAGGTATCGGAATCTGGATCGAGACCGTCTGAATCGGAATCGGAATAAAAACAAGGGGAACCGGATTCGAAACTGATGGAATCGGAATCGACACTAGCGGAATCGAAAACACCAAAGTCGGAATCTAAATCAACAAAATCGGAATCGAAGCTGTCGCAATCGGAATCGTAACTATTCCATTCAGAAAGCCCAGAATTGGAATCGAAATCGAAATCTTCTGAATGGGAATTGAAACTATTGGAATGGAGATCTCAACCATTGGAATCAGAATAGAAATCAGAAAAAACTCACTGGGATCGGAATCATAGCTATCTGAATCGGAGTCTCAAACCTCTTAATTGGAATCGGAATCAAAGTCATCGGAATCGAAAACGTTTGAATTGGAATCGGAATCGAAATTATCTAAATCAGACTGAAAATTGTCGGAATCGGAATAGAAACCCTCGGAATCGTAATCAAAGCTATCGGAATCGAGATCTAGAACCTTCTAATCGGAATCTGGATCAAAATCATCGGTATCGAAACCGAAAACGTCGGAATTGGAATCAAAATTATCGAAATCTGAATCGAAAATACCTGAGGCGGAATCTAAATCAGCAAAATCGAAATCGAGACTTTCGGTATCGGAATCAAAACCAACGGATCCGAAAACCCCGGAATCGGAATCTAAGTCATCTGAATCGGAACCTAAGCTATTGGAATTTGGATCGAAACCATTGGAATCGGAACATAAGCCACTGGAATTGGAATCGAAACCATCAAAATCAGAATGAAACTCATCGGAGTCGAAATCAGAGCCCTCGGAATTGGAGGATCAGTCCTTAGACTCTGAATCGAGATAAACAGCATCGGAATCGAAATCGAAATTTTTGGAATTGGAATCAAAATGATCACAATTGGAATCGAAAATACCGAAGTCGAAATTTAAATCAGCGAAACCAAAATCGAGACTGTCGGTATCGGAATCAAAACCAACGGATTCGAAAACCCCGGAATCGGAATCTAAGTCATCTGAATCGGAACCTGAGCTATTGGAATTTGGATCTAAACCATTGGAATCGGAACATAAGCCACTGGAATTAGAATCGAAACCATCAAAATCAGAATGAAACTCATCGGAGTCGAAATCAGAGCCCTCGGAATTGGAGGATCAGTCCTTAGACTCTGAATCGAGATGAACAGCATCGGAATCGAAATCTAAAACTTTGGAATTGGAATCAAAATTATCACAATTGGAATCGAAAATACCGAAGTCGAAATTTAAATCAGCGAAACCGAAATCGAGACTGTCGGTATCGGAATCAAAACCAACGGATTCGAAAACCCCGGAATCGGAATCTAAGTCATCTGAATCGGAACCTGAGCTATTGGAATTTGGATCTAAACCATTGAAATCGGAACATAAGCCACTGGAATTAGAATCGAAACCATCAAAATCAGAATGAAACTCATCGGAGTCGAAATCAGAACCCTCGGAATTGGAGGATCAGTCCTTAGACTCTGAATCGAGATAAACAGCATCGGAATCGAAATCGAAAACTTTGGAATTGGAATCAAAATTATCACCATTGGAATCGAAAATACCGAAGTCGAAATTTAAATCAGCGAAACCGAAATCGAGACTGTCGCTATCGGAATCAAAACGATCAGATTTGAAAACCCCGGAATCGGAATTGGGATCGAAACTATCGAAATCAGTATGAAAATCATCGGAATCGGAATAGAAGTCCTCGGAATCGTAATCAAACCCATCGGAATCAAAATCTCGAACCCTCTAATCTTAATTGGGATCAAAATCATCGGAATCGAAACCAAAAACGTCGGAATTGGAATCGAAGATATCGGAGTCGAAAGCTAAATCAGAGAAATCGAAATCGAGAGTGCCGGTATTAGAATCAAAATCAACGGATTCGAAAACCCCGGAATCGGAATCAAAGTCATCTGAATCGGAATCAAACCATTGGAATCGGAATCGAAACCACTAGAATCGGGATTGAAACCATTGGAATTGGAATAGAAGCTATCGAAATCTGAAGGAAAATCATCTGAATCGGAATAGAAACCCTCGGAGTCGTAATTAAAGCCATCGGACTCGAAGTCTCAAACCTTGGAATCGGAGTCGGGATCAAATTCATGGGAATCGGAATCTGAAACGTCGGAACTGGAATCAAAATTATCGGAATCAGAATCAAAAGTACAAGTGTCGGAATTTAGGTCAGCGAAGTCGGAATCGAAACCATCAGACTCGAAAACTCCGGGATCCGAATCAAAATCATCTGAATCGGAACCGAAGCTGTTCGAATCGGGATCGAAACCATTGGAATCGGAATCCATACCATTGGAATCGATATCGAAACCATCGGAATCAGAATTGAATTCTTCGAAGTCGGAGTCTCAAATCTCTTAGCTGAACTCTAAATCAAAATCATCGGAATCGAAACCCCAAGATTGGAATCGTAATCATCGGAATTGGATTCTAAGCTGTAGGAATCGGAATCAAAAACTCGGGAACCGGAGTCAAACCCATCGGAATCGGAATCTAAAACACCGGAGTCGGAATCTAAATCAGCAAAATCGGAATCGAAGCTGTCGGAATCGAAATCGTAACTATAGCATTCGGAAAGCCCAGAATCGGAATCGAAATCAAAATCTTCTTTTGGGAATTGAAACTATTGGAATGGAGATCGAAACCGTTGGAATCGGAATATAAATCAGAATAAATATCACTGGAATCGGAATCAAAGCTATCTGAATCGGAGTCTCAAACCTCTTAATGGGAATTGGAATCAGAGTAGTCGGAATCGGAAGCGAAAATGTTTGAACTGGAATAGGAATCGCATACAAAAATACCGGAGTCGGAATCTAAATCAGCGTAATCGGAATTCAAACTGTTGGTTGGAACATAAACCATTGGAATGTGAATCGAAACTATCTAATTCGGTATGAAAATCGTCGGAATCGGAATAAAAACCCTCGGTGAAATCGAAATCGAGAGTGTCGGTATCGGAATCAGAACCAACGGATTCAAAAACCCCGGAATCGGAATTAAAGTCATCTGAATCGGAATCAAAGCCACTGGAATTGGAATCGAAACCATCAAATTCAGAATGAGACTAATCGGAGTCGAAATCAAAACCCTTGGAATTGGAGTATCAGTTCTTAGACTCGGAATCGGGATAAACAGCATCGGAATCGAAATCGGAAACCTTGGAATTGGAGTCAAAATTATCGGAATCGAAATCGAAAATACCGAAGTCGGAATCTGATTCAGCGAAATTGAAATCGAGACTGTCGGTATCGGAATCAAAACCAACGGATTTGGAAACCCCGGAATCGGGATCAAAGTCATCTGAATCGGAATCAAAGCTTTTGGAATTGGGATCGAAACCACTGGAATCGGAATCGAAACTATCGAAATCAGAATGAAAATCGTCTGAATCGGAATAGAAACCCTCGGAATGGTGATCAAAGCCATCGAAGTCTCAAACTTTGGAATCGGAGTCGGGATCAAATTCCTCGGAATCGGAATCGGAATCAACAGTACCGGAGTCGGAATTTAGGTCAACGAAGTCGGAATCGAAAGCATCAGACTCGAAAACTCCGTAATCGGAATCAAAATAATCTGAATCGGAATCGAAGCTATTGGAATTGGGATCGAAGCAATAAAAGTCGATTGCTTCGATATCATCGGATACTTCAATTCCTTCTGCGATGTCTTTACTTTGAGATGAATCTTTCCGACAGACTCATTGCTGTGTAGTGACATATATACCATGTTTGTGGTGCGTGGGAAGAAGCACAGCCTCCTCCGGTTTTCGTAGCCGTCGGAGCTTGGTCTTGGCGAGAAACAATATCGCGTCAGCCTCGGAAGGACGTGGTTGATAAAGGGAAGAAAAATTGAGGTACGGTAACAAGTGTGCGGAAGGAGGTCTTAATTGCCTGTATTAATTTGTTTTTGGTGACAACGTTTAGCTTTTGTCTTGGTTAATTACTCTTTTGATTGTATCACGTTGGTGGCTCCACAATATTTCGCGTTTCGTTACAAAATATGGGCAAGGCAGATAATAATTGAACACTAAAATGCGGCTTAAATGACGTATCTTGTGTCACTAAAACGGAATCTGAAGTACAGGGTTGTCCAATAGGGACGCAGGAAAGTAAACGTCAATTTGACATAGACGCCATCTTTGTTTTCTATCACCGACATGTCATTTTGTTAGTTGAATGTTTACCATTGATCGCTATGGAGTCGTATTCGATTGAAGACCGCACTAAAGTTATTCAAGAGCACTACAAAAATGGTGCAAAAATAAAAAACACGTTTCGCGCGCTTCGTGAACATTTCGGTCACAACAACCGCCCAAACGAAACAACCATCGGTCGTCTGGTGCGTAAATTCGAGGCAACAGGTTCTGTGGCAAATCTGCCAGGCTCTGGCCGGCCAAGGAGCGTTCGCACACCGGAAAATATTGCTGTTGTGAAGGAGAGTGTGAGAGACGATCCGAAACAATCAACAACGCGTCGATCCCAAGAATTTCGAGAACCAGTTTGCTCCGCATTCTCCACAAGGATTTGAATGTACACGCCTACAAGATCCAATTGACGCAAGAGCTGCGTCGGGCCGACCATTTTTCGCGCCGAACGTTCTCAGATTGGCTCCTTGAACACCGCCAAATTCATGCCAATTTTTCATCAAAAATCATTTTCAGCGAAGAAGCGCATTTCACTTTGAATGGGACGGTAAACAAGCAAAACTGCCGCATCTGGGCGAACGAAAATCCCCGTGAGTATCAAGAGCAGCCGATGCATTCTCAAAAAGTGACTGTGTGGTGTGCACTGTGGTCAAAAGGCATCATCGGACCTTACTTTTTTGAAAATGCGGCCGGGGACGAATTTTTGGCAGTGTCTCGAAAACGAGACATTTCCGGACTGAATGGGCCACAGACTTTTCAGCGACCCAAATAACGTTGTTGGGCTCACTTTTCCGACTGAAAGAAACCAGAACAGGCATAGAAAATGTGAGAACAAGCAGCTTTTTAAAGAAACGAAACACAAAATATCTCGAATAACGTATAAAGCCATCGTTCAAAGATATTTTACAACGATACATTTAACGATACCTATCAAACCACATTAAAATTTCAAAAGTTCAGCACCGCTACAAATTCCATGACGAAGAATTCTTTTTAAATGCAATATGTCGAAATTCTCTTGGCAGATTATTTCCAGGTAATCTGGACACCTCTCGTATAAAGTCAAATTGTGTGAGGAAACAAGGGTTACGCGAATTATAGTTACTTTTGTCTGCATTTGTTCTAAAAGTTCTTATACTAAGTGACATATAAATCCGAACACCCAGTTTAAATGGCTTTATTTTAATAAAAGTTGGTGAATGTATTTATCTTACTGTAAATAACAAGTGAAAAAATTTTCAGCCTTATCAGTTGGACATTCCGGTTTTTATACTGCTTTTTTTTAATTCACTAACCCTCTAAAAATGAATATTTCAGCCGCAGTAAAGAATCAACGTTGGCGGATTTTGGTTCTTGACATCTTTTACGATCGGTTACGATGCCTAGAGTACGGAGACCTGTACGATTTCGTTAACTTAGTGAGTTTGATAGGGGACGTATAGTGGGACTTCGGGAAGCTGGACTTTCTTTTCGGGAAATTGCAGTTAGAGTGCAAAGAAGTGTAGACACTGTGGTTTGGTGTTGTCAGGCATGGCTTCGAGAAGGCCGTACACAAAGAGCAAGGGGCACTGGATGCCGCCGTAGAACAACAGACCGTGAAGATGGCCGTCTAAGATTATTGGCCTTAAGGGACCGTTTCTCCACTACCAGGTCCATTACAAATGAATGGTTTGCAGAACACGGAAGACCTATTGGCATGCGAAGTGTTTACCGACGAATGAGAAGTTTTGGCTTGTTTTCATACCGGCCACACTGGGTCCTCCGTTTAACTCGAGAACACCGACGTAATCGCCTTGAGTGGTGCAGACAACGGTCACTCTGGGATCAGGAATGGAACAGTATTGTCTTTAGTGACGAGTCTCGATTTTGTTTAGGCATGCACGATGGTCGTGCCAGGGTTAGAAGGCGACGTGGTGAAAGGAGGAATCCACAGTTTTTTGTTGAAAGACATGTTCCTCACACTGTTGGAGTTATGGTTTGGGGTGCTATAGCTTATGGTTCGAGGTCACCTTTAATCTTCATCAGAGGTAACATGAACGCGCAGCGTTATATCCACGAAGTTCTAGAACCCCATCTTTTACTATATCTTGACACCCTGGCAGATCCAACTTTCCAACAAGATAATGAACAACCACATGTTGCAAGAGTCACAATAGACTTCTTTCAACATAATGATGTCACATTGTTACCATGGCCACCAAGATCTCCCGACTTATCCCCAATTGAGCACGTGTGGGTTATGATGGGTAGGAGATTGCTCAATTTGCAACGTCCTCCTCAGACTCTAGAAGCACTTCGAGAGGAGTTGGTGGTTGCCTGGAATGAGATACCACAGGAGGACATTGACCACCTGATCAGAAGCATGCCTAGGCACGTTGGAGAATGCGTAGCACATCAGGGTGCATCCACACATTATTAAAGGTCAAAGTGCTTTAAAGCAGTGCAATCATTTTGAAATTTTTATCATTTACTTATTATGATTTATTAAGTACTTATACAAAATTTTATTAAAATAAAACCATTTAAACTGGGTGTTCGGATTTATATGTCACTTAGTATATTTAGCATTTAACGTAGGTACGTAAAAAGATTCAATCACAACGTCATGAGATTTTTGTTCATGAAAACACCACACAAATCAGTAGACAAAAACTTCAAGATACTTTAATAGCCCTTTTGTACTCTAAACGATCTTATCATGAGAGATGACGAATTCTATTAAAAAAGACACCGTATTTTAACCGTTACAAGGCAAAATGACCAACGAACTGATTCACAAGTCACCAAATGTGACTCATTAACGTATTGATGAAGATTCCCTTAACCTGGCCTGTTTGTAATTCACTCATGTCCAACTCATCCCAAAAAAAGGATCTAAGATATACTCTTACAGGGGACCATGCTGATGAATCTCCAAAAGGCACTAAACAGCTATCCACGGTTGGTGGCCCGTGATCGGATGGACACAGATTTTTCAAGTGGTCATCAAAGTTGGGGCCTGTTTCTGGGAAACTCTCTCCAAGATCCACGCCTCACAGCGACTATGAGACTGTTTCCTTTTACGTCAGGTCACGGTGTAGCTTCCGAAAATCACGTGCTCCGATGCCTTCCCGTTCAAAAACCCTGTTTACTCATTACCCCAGTTTGGAGGGGTTCCAATTTGTCGGCTCGTATCCGGTATAATGAGTGGAATAGTTAAACTTGGCTGCAGTATATCATCTTTATTGTACCGCGAAGTTACCTTCATACCCTCGGGATCCTCCGCCGGGAGTTTACTCTGGGAGATGAAAAAGGAACAATAACTTACGTCGGTAATACAGCACGCGTCTATGCCGTGCTTTCAGGTGCTCGACCTCCTACGGATTCAACAGAGACGTACATGGTGATTACCGAATGTTGTCCCTATTTAAGGGCAGATTCTGACAGTGCCCATTGAGACATCCTTCGTTTGTTTCATACGAAGTCTTAAGATCCATTTGAAAAATGGCGTCAAACACTATCGTTGGTATACGTTTTTTCTATACTGATGTAACCACCTAGATAGAAACCTAAATAACAAAGCATCGCAAGGAATTTAAAGATAGTTTGCCATGTTGAAAAAATCGCTAAACGTACTTTGCCCTAATTCAGCTTAGCCAGAACCCTGCAAAGCCAGAGGCAAACGGCCAGCTTACGAAAAATGTTTGGCTCTCTATTAATTTCCAGTTTTTGATCGTTAATGTTAAAGGAGATGTCTATGTAATTTGGCAAATGGTAAAAGTGTGTTTTAGAATACTTGATGACCAATTTTCTGCGCCGAATAATTATACAAAATCATTTTCAATTACATTTCTCAGATCAGACTGGTCGGTCATCTGCAAAGCTGGTTATCTTTCCAATACAATTAATTTAAACAATTAAGACATTGCTTAAATGTTCAAGATGGCGCATCGAAAACGAAACAGACGCATTTACTGGCCGCTCAGTCTTTTTGTTTTGGAAAAACGCTCAGACCCTTCGATTTTGTTGTCGAGGGGGACACAAGTTTGTCAAAAAATCACGTTAGTATGTGCAGCCCCCAAAGCGGGGGTGACACCACCCCCAAAATCTTAAATGAAAAGGGGGGTCGAGTGATACCTTATTTTAGAGGTCTATCAATTCCCTTTATAATGATGTAAAATACATGAGCTTCAGTTCAGTAGTTTTGAAGATTCTTGCAAAATGATCTGAATGCCTGGCGGTATAACAAGTAATTTTCGATCAGTGAGTATGCTTTTCCTCCAAAACCAATTCTCTTCAATGCTTCTAGTAATAATTTTATTTAATGTGTCGAAAGCTTCCTTTAAATCAACAAAAATGAATTTTGAAATGAATATTTTGATATAATTCATTTTAATTTTTCAATTATTGCATCCGCTTCTGTAAATCCATATTGATGTCCACTCAAAGTCTCACGTCATGTAAGGTATCATACCGATTTAAGAGTATACATATATCTCCGAGAAAATTTTCAGAAATGGGTACGAATATCTGAAAATAAATCTATCGTCATAACAAACGTTTTTCGTCATTGACAAATTAAGAACCTTATGTCAAAATTTTAGGTTTCTTTGGAGTGCCTCGGATTTCTAAAGTAATTTGATAACATTGCACCTACAAAATACCAAAAACTAAATTGTATTACGACCTGTTCGTCCCAAAGCAGAGAGCATCTAATTCTTTACAATTTCTCTTTTTCTGTAGACCTGTACTGGCATGTTAGCGGACAACTTGAAGAACATACTTTTTTGTGTATATCACCAACGAAAGCAGAATAAGCCGTTTGAGAAACGCGTTTTAGGGAAACTGTGAATATGTGGCAACACCGCTGGCTAATTTCTACCCAAAAATAATGAGCCTTATTTTCTCAATCTTATGGAAAATAAGACCACGTGGAACACATTTTTAGAAATGGCCACTAGTGCCTTAAATGTGAAAAAATGAATAGATTCTTAAAATCTAGAGAGATTTTGCGTCCTTGGAATACTAAGAACGCTGTGTCCAAATTTCAGATTTTGTAATTCCTCGGATTTCTAAATTAGTTTGACAGCATTGTACCTACAAACACCAGAAAATCACCTTATATTGCCATGTGTACTTCCTAAAAGACAACATCTACTTTATTACAACTTTTCTTTTTCTATTGATCTGTACCTCCCTGGTCGCGGAAAACACAAGAAACATCTCTTTGACAAAAGCATTTTAGGAAAAATTATAACACTTGGCAACACCGCACTCCACTTTCTACAAAAAATAATTGCAGCTGTTTTTCCCCAATTTATGGAAAATAAGAACTCGTGGCAATACATTTTCAGAAAGGGGCACAAGTCCCTGTGATGTGAAAAAATATCGATTTTTCGAATCCTCAAAGCTTTTTCTGAATTAATTTCACAACTTTGTACCTTCAAATACCAGAATACCTTGTATCGCGATAGGAGAAAACATCTATTTTTTTACAATTCCTCCTTTTCTATTGATCTGTACTCTCCTGGTAGCGGACAACTCGAAAATCATCTCTTTTTTTAAGTTCATTCCGTGACAAAAGCAAAGTAAGAAAGAGTTTGACAAAAGCATTTTAGGAAAAATTATAACACTTGGCAACACCGCACTCCACTTTCTACCCAAAAATAATTGCGCCTGTTTTTCCTCATTTTATGGAAAATAAGAACACGTGGCAATACATTTTCAGAAATGTGCACAAGTCCCTGTGATGTGAAAAAATATCGATTTTTCGAATCCTCAAAGCTTTTTCTACCCTAGAATATTATTAACCTTGTGTTAAACTTTCCGATTTCTCTGGAACGCGTCTGATTTCTGAATTACCTTGGCAAGATTGTACCTAAAAATACCAGAACGCCACCTTGTATCACGATAGGAGAAAACATCTAATTTTTTACAATTCCTCCTTTTCTATTGATCTGTACTCTCCTGGTAGCGGACAACACGAAAAACATCTCTTTTGTTAAGTTCAATCAGCGACGAAAGCAAAGTAAGGAGTTTGCGAAACTCCTTACCGTACCATTGTTTTCGTTCCTTTATTGCGGTATATGAGTGAACAAAAACCCAGACAACTTCCAAAGAGTTCTGCCGGATTGTTAAGAAACTTCAACTTCTTCGAATTTATATTTCTCTATAATGATACCGGAGACGAGTGTTAGCTGGAGGCCCCTACCGTAGATTGACGGCTTCGAGAGGTTGATTCGCCATAAAGTTTATTGTAATTTTATCAACAAGAGCTTTAAGTGGTTTGGCCTGCTAAGTTGTATGCAGTAAGTTGCAGCAGTTTTCCGCAACCAATAATAATAATAATAATAATAATAATAATAATAATAATAATAATAATAATAATAATAATAATATTTATTCGCCAAAATACAAAAAATGGGCAAATAAATATGAAAAAACCACAGAAGGCATCGCCTGTGTGTGGTTTATATCTTAATAACTAAGAATCAATCATATATGTGTGTAACAATTATTGTTAAATCTAAGAGGTATTAATGTAATTGGAATTTTGTAGTTTTAGTTTTCTATATAATTATGTACAGTCATTCGCTGCACATTACTAACCCAGTCTTTATTTATTTCGTTTGGTACTACATTATATAATTTAGCTGCTAAGAATTTAAATGATTTTTTGAATAATGTTTTGTGTGGTCTTTGGATATTAGATGAGCCTATTCGAAATCGTGTGTTATGCTCGTGTTTATAGGATTTTTTCTTTTTATTACAATACTTATGGTATAAGGTGGTGGCATGTAAGAAATAAAGTTGTCTTGTATCAAGTATCCCTGTTTCTTGATATAAGTTGTTCGTTGGATATAATCTTGGCTTATGGAAAATGGCTTTCAAAACAGTTTTTTGTGCTATATTCAGGTCAGAAATATATGGACTGAATAAATAAAGCAATGAGATTAATGAGTTAGTTCAACCGATTATTATCGCTATACCGGTATGTTCGTAGTTCGACTCTCATCATTATGATCTCGGAAACAGTGAGAGTTAATAAGTCGCTTGAATGAGGTAGAGTTGTATATTCAGTTAACTAACAAGATGCCGCATAGAGGGTCTAAACTTATTCAAAGTAACTTCAAAGAGGCTTACCATAAAGTGGGCTTCTTTCGATGGAATGTAGCCTTTGGACTTTTTTTTTACTTTAGCTCCCTCATCCAAGTCGTCGTCAAACAAATTTGTAAAGCTGCTTCTGGAATGGTTTTGTCAATTCTTCGTAAGCCTTCATTGTCTTTAAAAACCATAAATCCTGGTTAGGTGCCTTTACCGCAAATGCATTGCAACCTTATACTTATTAAAAAGTGTGAAGTCGGAACTTAGTAACGCTATTTTTAATGAATAGAATCCCAACTAACAATTATCACTCCTATTAGAGTTACAAGAATGATTATACAGTATTCCTTAACCAGCATTGTATACTGTAAGAACATTGGCAAAACCCTCTTAGAACAGCTATACAAGCGGAATGGGCACACCTAATAGGACACTTCAGTCATTAAGGGCTGCAGGTAACAGTTATAAAACAAAAGTGTAAGTCTCTTGCAGCTGCTTTGGACATTCGCGTCAGTGTAAGATTCAGTTTTTGTCAACTATACAACTATTCTGTTACGTGATTCTACTTTATTGCAGCCAAACTATTTCTTATGTATTGTATAGACGAAGTGAAGAATATATAACTAACACATTACGGTCATCTTGTTTACTTACATATCGGCCATTTTGAATTTCATACACAGGTAAATGATAAACTTCTACACTGTGGTATAGGGCTATTGAATTACTTGCGCAGCAAATTTTATTGTGATTATCGTGCAAATTAGTTACCCAATTTCTACGGGCTTCGTATTTGATTCATATTTTGACAATGATCAAATGTATGTCTAGATTTTGAAGATGGAAAACTGAACTTATCTGCGTTAAATCTTCCACAAATCCTATATTTAGACACGATTACACTAATGTTTATCTCTTTATATCTGTAATTTCGAACTTAAGCATAATTATTTAATATTAAATAGAGGAATAAATGTTTGCCCAATGTGGCGGGTGATTGTGTACAATCATGGCATCGTCCATGTTGTCTTTAGGTTATTAGAATATTTTGGCGTTGCCTGCAGGTGTTATACAATAATTTGACAAACGTCTGAAATGAAATACCGACAGAGTCGAATGATTTACCCAGAATTTGTACCAGATCTATATCTTCTGTTTGAACAGTTGATAAAACCTTTTGAACCAATATGCATGCGTGACAGTAGAAAATTAGGTTATGGTGAAGTTGTTTACCAACATATTTAGCATATGTAGAGCCTTTAACAGTTACTAAACAACAGTTGTATAAGTGCTTCCGTTGGGAGCAATTTGTTGGCTAAAGTAGTAAATTGCACAGCAAAACAACAAGGCTCGGGTTTGTTTTATAAAAGTTACCATGGATGCCGCATCACAACCATTTTGACTAATGTGCAAATATGCCGTATAAAATAGTTGTATAAACGTTTATGCAACAGTTAAAAATTTGTTGTATAGCTATGCTATAAGAATATTTTAAACACCTCATTTTAGAGCAAGTATGTTGCAGAAAGCAAATTTGTGTTCCACACAACATTAAGCCAGCATTTTGGTGTTCAGGCAACAACAATAGAGAGCTTTTATGGCTGAACGGTTCTTTTACCAAAAGCTTATACCACTACTTTGCTAGTTGGGATGCTCTTGCCATGCATCGAGCTTCCAAAGTTCTATTAACGCTCGATAGTCGTCTCTAGCAACTTCTATGCTCAACTCCTGTCGATAAAATTCTGGCAGCTTGTCAGTCTCTGAAATATTCAGACATGATAGCTTTTCAGTATGAATCCGTATTTTGTTGACTGAACGAAAACAGTGCGTCACATGGCCCATGCACAAAAGGAACTTGTATACCTTTTTATGGGATCGTTCATATTCTTTTCCAATTTTATTTATAAACGTTTTGAATAAATATTATTATGGTTGTTATTAGATATAATTTAACGGATATATAGGAATTTTGTCTGGGTAGTGAATCTAGACACTACCAGATTACCATACCTACTTTATCTTAAGTAAACGCCACAACATGCTTAAGTGTAGTGGTAGCGTGAATGCTTTAAATATGTCAAACAGAATCTTGTTTTTATGGGTCTTTAATGAGTTCCAATTAGAGCAAAACAATGTCGGTGACAGCAACGTTTTGGATAAATTGCATTATACCGAGTTGCTGACACAGCCATATATGTGTCCGACCTTATGCATGTTGCCCCCCGTGGCTTACACCACACCGTCGGATTTTCGTTCTCTATGAATCCTGGTCGAGAAAATTAACATGCTCCCAGCCAGAGCCAATTTTAGGGCCTTAACACCGCAGTCCAATTTCTGCCCAGCTAGAGTTGCGACCGACAGACACGATGCTAGACTTCGTTCGTATGCGGCTTTTGGAATCAGTAGCGTACAATCCGAAGCAAAAATATGGGCGCTACGTTTTATCTATTTAAGGGAAAATTCGAACACGTGGCAACAAGAAACCCACTGGGTTTAGATAGTCGTAGGTGTCTCCTAGATACTTTGCAATGGCATATTATCTTAAATCGGTTATATATGGGGGCATTTCTTGTGGCACATAGAGAATACTACTCTCTACCAGTCATGCTTATTTGTTAAAGGAAACACAGATTTATTCTCCAGGCGCGGTGAGATACTCCTACAATACTATACATAATAAACATATTCATTTTTAAAATTTCAATCTCAGACCTCATAAAATTTATGTAGTGGCCATGTATAATAAACTTCCTTTAGATATTAAACAGATTACAAGCTTAGCTTTGTTTAAAAATAAACTTACGCTAAATAAGGCATTTCATCGTACAAATGAATTTTGGTGCTTCTAACTCGTTATCCTTATATGTGTTTCTGTATCCCAAATTGTTCATCATATGCATCAGTCATTCATATTTTCAATTATTTTGGCGTTTGTAAGCTGTTCACAGGCTCACACTAATAAAGCATTATTCTGTTTTTCTATTCTTTTCCAACATCGCAGTCCAATCTTTGCCCAGCAAAAATTTCTAGCCATCGGAAACAATGCGAGGCTCCTTTTGTATGCAGTTTTGGAATCAGTTGAGGAGAAATCACAGCGTTACTGTTTCCCTATCTGAGGGACAATTAGAACGCGTGGCAACATCGTACTCGAGTTTCTGCACAGCAAGAGTTAACATCGACAGGCAAGTTGCGAGTCTCTCTTCGTATGCTACTTTTAGAATCAGTGGCGTACAATCCGAAGCAAAAATAGTGGCGCCCTGTTTTCCCCATTTTAGAGAAAAATAACAACCCGTGACAACACCGCAGTCCGATTACTGCCAAGTTGGAGCAGCTGCTGGCAGACCCTTGGTATGCGGGTTTTGGATTGAAAGTTATGTTAAACAAAAAGAAATGTTATTTCACAGAAAACATTCACAACAAATCTCAGCTTTTCAACTACCGGTGAATATATTTTTATCATCCAATAATATATTTGACAAAAAAAATTGTTACATTCTATTAGCCACAATTATCAAATGCGATTCAGAGGAAAATCTGCACATATCTGGGGATATGAATAAATCTGTCAGCCTAAGACCATTTTACATCCTACAGTATATTCAGATAAGAGATAGACCGGACATAAACAAGACCACGTGATCATCGAACGCTGTAACATTCGGCAGGGACGTATTAAGAGTCACGCAGTACATATTTTAGATAGTAGATGCTGCTTTGCGTAACTTTGTAGTAAATTAGCACAATTCGATGTGTATACGATTGGTGATGGATATAGGATCATGTGGGGGTGGGGTAAGAAATATATAATGATGTAAATATACATAAGGGTTTCAAAATTTTCGCTTCGATTTCCAGCTTCGGATGCCGCCTGATGTTTGGTGAAATACAGTCGAATATAATCTCAAAATGGCGTTTAAATTAGCCTAAATTAAAAATAATCGTATATCTCTTAAAATTGCTTTTAGAATATTGATTAGTATATTTTTTGATTTCTAGGTAAATATGTAACCAAATTAAAACGTTCAAAACGTAAAAAAATGTGCATGGTTGAACATTGTCAGAAAGTAGATTCTTGAATAGGTTTTGCCAAAATGGGTTCAAAAATGTCAATAATTAATTAAAAAATACAGTAGCTTTATAATTACTTATAACTTACCGAATTTGATGAACGACATCTTTTATTGGAAAGATGAGCTTTCATCATCGCTACTGCCTGAAGCACCAACGTCAATAATGAATAGCTCGACTTGTTCCTCTAAAATATTGTCCAGTTCCCACATTCTCTTTTCAACTTTGTCTTTCACGTGCTTAATACAGTTTTGACATTTTTGCGCTGTTATTAATTCTAGTGCTTCTTTGAAAAGCCCTTTGAGGTCACAAAATTTAAAAGTTGTATTGTGCTTAGCTATATAATTTTTAACCTCTGCCCATATGAGCTCAATGGGATTGAGCTCGCAATGGTATGGAGGTAAACGGAGCACAGTTTTATTTTGACTTGCTGCCATTTCGTCAATGGCGTATTTTTGATATTCCGCCTTGTGATCCTTGACAATTCTTAATAATTGTACTTTCAGCATTGCTTCTTCAAAGTTGATATTTTTCGAGCGGAGCCAATTTTGAACATCAACTTTCCTTGAAGCCGTTGTTGGGACCTTCTCCATTCTTCGAGAATGATAAGGCGCATTATCCAACACAATTACTGCGTTTTCCTCTAAGTTCGGTAAAATTTTTTAGACTCAAAGCACCACAGACCGTCAACAACAAATCCATCCTCACTGCCAATATGGCAGATAATGAGCCTTTTCCCTTTACCTGGAAATCGAAGTACTAACTGGTGTAAATTTATTTCAATAAGCGAACCTTTTTCAAATGTTTTCATCACATTCAGCGAAAAAACATTGAGACATGAGTATCAGATTGCTATAATTGGGATTATTTAGTCATATTGAAAGAAAGAATATTGAACGTCGTATGATTACTCAGCGCTTCACAATTTAATTTAAAGTTATAAACCTTTAAAAAATGAATGATCAGGAACCTGAAATACGCGCAAATATTAATATTAACAAATTATAACTTTATAAAGCTTAAAGTATGAATTAAAATGATTAGAAATATTAGGAACGGTACACAATATAAAACTTAGTAACTTTTTTTAAGTTTATAATATTCGACATATTTTAAGATTATATCAAAAAATTATTGAAACATCGAAAACACATAAAAACATGGCTTAAAAAAGTTCTAACAAATGAAAATGACAATAAAACATCCACGCATTTTATCGAAAGTTATAAAAGTTTTGTTACTTGAAATATGTTTTATCTGCCCCCTGGAATTAATGTTTAGAACCTTGTTCCCAAGGTTTGAAAAACATCCGATTGTTGTCTATTACTCGTATTTACCTGCTGGATTTTTTAATCCGGTGGACAGTCCATCTAGAAAGGCCCTCCTGGATGTAGTTACAGAATCATCAACCCATACTTTACTTGTAGTGTGTCCTGCGTTTACCCACGTTTCATCAAGGTAATAAATCTTCCTGTTTTGATTTCTATATTTCCCAATTTTTGTTAAATAATCCCTCCTCCATAGCACAATTTCTTCTCTATCCAGTAGTAAACTATTACGACCCCGTTTTTTTCATTTGAAATTTAAATGCTTCAGTAACGCATGGAAAGTTGATTGTTTGAAATTTGGCAACGTTGTATCTCCATTTACCTCCTGCAGTACTTTATCTATAGTAGGTATTTCATTCCTAAAGAAGAATTCATGCACTTTCCTCCTAATCGCATGCTTATCAGCTTCATCCAATGATTTAACAATACTTTTGCGATGTTTACTGGTCATTGGCTCAGAAAAGGTGTGATTTTTTTTGTATTGTCTTAACACATTAAACACTGATGCGCGACACACCCCAACTTTGTGAGAAACCTTCACAACAATTTCTTTGATGGTTGATGCCTCGTTCTCCTCGCGCTCGATCTTATATATATTCAAAATGACCTCTTTCATTTCTGCACTCAGGTGTCTTTTTTTAGAGCGTTTCCTAGGTGGACTACAGGAGTTTACAACTTCATCGGCAGTATCTGTACTACTGGGCATTTTGCGCAAGTAGTTGATAACAATAACAATCAATAACAAGGTATAACAATAACAACGACAAACTCAACAACTTAATAAGATAACAAACGAAAACGTCCAAAGAAATATCAAATTGCAATGATGCACACGACATACGTAACACGTCTGAACCTGAATGTGACTCTGCCTTGATACGACTGCTCTGCCGCTCGGCATAGGCATTTAATTGCGAATGGACCAATAAGGGCTCCTGTTTTACGTCGAGACGGCGGCGTTAGCGTGAAAATCACCCGATCCTTTTGTTTACATCCGGTCTATCTCTTATCTGAATATACTGTAGGCTCAAAATTTTATAATATTACTCCTACAAATTTTAAACATATAAAGCGTAAAAACCGTTTCAAAATTGAATTGTGATTATGGACTTTGATCCATCCAAGGCTACAAATTGATAAGCTTGTAGACATGAAAAATCAATGCTATTTCATAAACTGATGCAATGTTTACATATGACTAGTGTGCTTATAGGGAATTTGTTGAATTCATATAATTGAGACGTTCAGTTAGCGTGCAAGTATGTGTGCATTCTTTTTTTTTAGTATCTTATGCTTATTGGATACCACCGTTATTATTTATACGAAAACTCTGTCATTAGACCAATGAACATTGTTATTATTATTATTTCAAGAAAAACGACACAAAAGAAAACTCTCATGTCGCATGAAGTCCCACAAGGTTGGTATAGATATCTCCACACTACTTGGTTGTAATTATTTTTCAAATTTCATTGAATTAAGAAAATTGAACTCCACCGCTTAAAATGCAATTATATTTATTCTCAAGGATTTTTTTTTCAAGACAAGGTATTCCAAATACCATATTCTCAGACAATGCAACTCATTTTACATCTGAAGGACTTAAGACGTTCGCTAAAGATAACAATTTTGAATGACAAACATCTAGACCTAGATAACAACACAGTAATGGTCTTGTTGAAAGAACAATTCAGACTACCAAACATGTATTAAAAATGCATCATGGATGGAAAGGATTCTTATATGACTATGTTAGATTCAAGAAATATCCCTATAGAATACAGTTAAAATACTGAGAAAGCAAGTTACCAATGACAAATACATAAAACACCAATTTAGACAAAAGAAACAGAAGAAGAAAGAATAATATGATAAACGTGTGCATTTTAGGGAAAATTGAAATACCTGGCACCATCGCAGTCCAATTTCTGTCAATCTGGAGTTGCTGTCGATAAACTTGTTGCGATGCTTCCTTAGTTTACGGCTTTTGCAGACACTAGCGTACAATTGCAAGCAAAAATAATTGCGCCACGTTGTCCCATTTTAGCGAAAATCAGAACATTTGGCAACACCGCGGTCCAATCTCTGCCCGGCAGGAATTACTACCGACATAGTCTCTTAGTATGCATCTTTTGAAAAATAGTGTTTTACCATTTTAGGGAGAATTCGGACACATGACAACGCCGCAGTGCGAGTCGAGTACAATCGGAAGCAAAAATTGTTGCGCCGCGTTTTCCCCGCTTTAGGTAAAATAAGTGCACGTGACAACATGTCAATCCGATTTCAGCCAAACTAAGTATACCAGAGGTGTACCATCGGAAGCGAAAATAATTGCGCAATGTTTCGCTTATTTTAGGGAAAATTAGAACACCTGGCAGCACCTCAGTTCAATTTCTGCCCAGCTGGAGCTGCTGCCGACAGACCCGAGACGAGGTTCACATGGTAAGCAGCTTTTAGAGTCAGTGGCGTACATGTCGATGTAAAATAAATAACGCCAAGTATCCCCATCTTACGAGAGGCAACGAGTTTTTATTTCTGCCCAGCTGCAAGTCCTGCCCACAGACTCGGTGTGGGACGTCCTTCATGGAAAGCTTTAGGAGTCAGTGACGTACAAACGGAAGCGAAAATAATGACCTACATTTTCCCCATTTTAGGGAACACCTGGCAACACCGCGGTACAATTTCTCTGCCCAGTTAGGGGTGCCACCAACAGGCACGATGCGAGATTGGCTTGGTATGGGGCTCTTGGAATCAATGGCGCTTTAGGGGAAATAAGAACACGTGGTAACCACGTTCCTTAAAATTTTGTAGTAATGCCTGAATAGCCCTCATGAACCATCTGAAGAAAATGGAGCGAGGTGGAACAATAGGGGAAAAGTATTACAGTACAAAATCGAATAACACGTCAGCGATCGGTTCCGCGATCCAGCGATAGGCATTAAATCCACTCGCAGGCAATAAAATTTCACTTCTTTGCGATATTTCTTCCACTAAATTGCTGACAGATGCTGTCTATCGCTTATGTGATAGAAGGTTAAAGCAATTTGCTTTTAGGAACTGAAATGAAACCGTACATCTGAAATATCTTTTGCGTATACGAGAGAAAACAAAAATAAAAAAATGGAATGTGTTATTTTTTGCCGAAAGGGAGTAAGGAGACGTTCATATCCCTGATCTTTTACTGTTTCGCAACGTGACGCTGGATAGATGCAAGACCAATGGCGGATCCATTCTTTCACCTAGAGGATATTGAAAATTTGGATCTGCTATAGTGCAAAACAGATGTGTGTTTTGTAATGAAAATATCAATGGTCAAAGATGCTTTACTTCGCACCATAGAGTCCGCGTCCCATAGGTAACTGTTCCACGCCCAGTATTTTCTGATCGCCCATAAGTGTCAGTGGAATTTTACGTAATATTATACATCCTCTGACAATATTAAATATATTTCATACATCATAGATTTCCTTTGAATAGGAGTGACATAGGTAAATCTAACGAAAAATCGGTAGACCTGGCAAAACTGCTACCAGTGTGCCGCGTTGCCGCGTCTAACGCACCGTACGTTCAGGTATTGCCAGATGGACGATACATCGGTAGGGCAGGGGAAAAATGTCAGTGGACTAATTGTATCGGCCTGTTTGACTGATTTGATTTAATTTGTTCGACGCTAACTTTTTTCTCAAAGGGCCTCACGTGTACGGAACATAATCCTCAATCAACTGAAGACAGCGTTGCAGAGTCAACCTACTTGACGCAATTTTTTCATGTTAGTATGTTCGCATGGCCCCAACCTTAGTAACTCTACCTATTAGACATACCTACGTCACACATCATAGGTTTTTGCGTACATTTGCCTTTGAAACATAGAATAATAGAGAAATATTTTTGCTACTGGGTTCACAGGTGGGCACACCGGTCTGGTATTACAGCCGCCCAGTGTTGCCACGTATAGTCAATCTGTTCTCGGTAGATTTGTGCAAAATTTTTTAGTAGATCGTGATCTTTTTCGGTAGGAGGCAACTGAAAACACTGGACAACAAATTTTAGTTTTTTAATTGTATCTTGTGGGAAAAGTGCACTTCTTTGTTAATTTTGGGGCGCTGAATCCAAAAATGACAATGAAATAAAGAAATTAGTTGCGGTTTAGAAAAAAAACTTTTTATTTTTAAGGATATATTAAAAAAAGTAACAAGATTCATATTCTTATAAGAATCACTATATGCGCTGTCTTTTTGCTGTTCTTTTATGGATCGTTTCTGGAGCATCTCTACCAAGAGTCCAACAGTAGTCTGCAAGCATGGAAGGATTCCACTTTCCCTGGTACCTTTTTTCCATTGTTGAAATATCCTGATGAAAACGTTCGCCGTGCTCATCACTTGCGGCTCCGCAATTGTCAGGAAAAAAGTCCAGGTGTGAGTGTAGGAAATGTATCTTAAGAGACATATTACAGCCCATCTTTTGATACGATGACAGCATATTTTTGACAAGGGATTTATAGTTGTCAGCTTTTCTATTTCCCAAGAAATTAGTGACCACCAGACGGAAATCATTCCAAGCAGTTTTTTCAATACCTGTTAAAGTGTTTTCAAACTGTGTATCTTTCAAAATATTTCGAATCTGTGGCCCAACAAAAATACCTTCTTTAACCTTTGCCTCACTTAGTCTTGGAAATTTCTGACGCAGGTATTGAAAAGCTGACCCATCTCTATCTAATGCCTTGACAAAGCTTTTCATTAGGCCCAACTTGATATGAAGTGGTGGTAATAAAATTTTTTCCGAATCTACTAATGGCATATGCTGTACATTTTTTTGACCTGGCTCTAGGAATTGACGAACAGGCCAGTTTTGTCTGGTGTAATGAAGTGCCTTTGCCCGACTGTCCCATTCACACAAAAAACAGCAAAACTTTGTGTAGCCTAGCTGCAGCCCAAGTAAAAGTGCAACAACTTTCAAATCGCCACAAATATGCCATTGGTGCTCATCGTATTTTAAGCATGTCAATAGGTACTTCATATTGTCATATGGTTCTTCCATGTGAACTGCATACCCTACAGGATGAGATGGTAAAATATTTCCAATATGCAATAATACTGCCTTTAAACTCAATGTTGAACTGTCTATAAACAATCTCCATTCTTCTGGGTTATAGTTTATATTTAAAGCCGCCAGTAAGCCGTTAATGTTACTGCAGAAAACCAAGTTATTCTTCATATTGAAAAATGGTTCTAAGTCTTTGTAGCGTCTACGAAAAACACATACCGAAACATCGTCTTCTAACAAGTTCCACTGCTGCAGTCTTGATCCAAGTAACTCTGCCTTACATTTTGGAAGTTCTAAATCTCTTACAAGATCATTTAATTCTGACTGTGTTATTTTGTGCGGTTGGTGGCATGACGTGCTCTGTATAAAATCAGGATCTCTTGACGTTGATGGCATATCTTCTTCCTGACGAATCACTCGATCGCCATGATCTGATTCGTTTTCTGATTCGCAAATGTAGGATTCTGGGGGTTTTGGAATAGGATTTTCGTCACTGTGAGGCACAGGTCTCATCGCAGATGGTATGTTTGGGTAGCTAATAACCGATTTTTTTTTCTTGGACATACCTGTGGCTTGTCCAACACAAGGTACCATGCAAAAGTAACAATCATTAATATGATTTGTAGGCTCTCTCCAAACCATTGGGACAGCAAAGCGCATAGACCGTTTTTTGCCATTTAACCAGCTCCTCAGACTTGAAGCACATGTATTACAGCAGATGTGGGGTGCCCACTGTTTGTCTTGATCACCTAGTTCACAACCGAAATGAAGCTGATATGCCTTTGTTATTAGTGGAGTAATAGACCGTCTCTGAGACGCAAAAGTCACATCACCACACACGTAACAAAACTGATCTGGATTTTTTACACACTTTCGAGACATCTTGCATGAACGCTGTCAGCCAACTGAGGAAAAAATGGCTAATATAAAACAATATAATGTACACGTATCTATAACGTAACACAATCATGCCGATTACATCATCTTTCCTTGCCGAATATAAAAATGTAGCAGGTGCACTCTTGTGAATTACAGTATATTAACAGCAGGAACACATATAATTACCGTATCTCTAAAACTTGAACTAATATTGAAAAAATAAGTTTCACTCCGGTTTTAGCACATTAAAAATAGTAATATTTTGTTGATTTTATTTAGGATATTTTTTGGCTGTTGATCAGTGAGTAGATGGTCTATGGGGATTCGGTCTCAAAACTTCCAAAATCCGCCACCAGAGGCGCTGGCGTCGCGCGCCATTGACAGGTTGTTGGACGGAATCTGTATTCATGAGTTGGGGATTCCGCCGCTAGATGGCGCTGTCAAACCAAACGGAATCTGTGTGTCATTGGACACCTGTCATGCGTCATTGGGCATCTCACGCATAGATGGCGTTACACGTCATCTGTCATACGTCATTGGACACCTGTCATTGATGGGTTGAGCATCTCGCGCATAAATGGCGTAGATTTGTTTGGCGGTGTACAAACCTAACGGAATCTATGCGTCATTGGACAGCTGCCATTGATGGGTTGGGCATCTCGCGCATAGATGGCGCCGATGTCGCACCTGTCTGGTGTTGGCGTGGATTACGGGGGGCAACGTGTATACAGGGGTTCATCGAAAAATAGCGGATCGATGGACCGACGGTATATCGTTAAATCGTATATAGCAAGGCGTGACCTAAATAGCGTGGTGGGCTCCTCTGGTCGGTCGGTCGGTCGGTCAGAATGTCTCATAACCTGTATACGATGTACTGTTATTATTATACAGGATGATACCGTTCAAAATGAAAATAGTATAGACATTCTGACAATTATTTCGCAAACCAGAGGTATTTTCAATAAAACTACAATAATACGTTTAATATTTTATTGAAAATAGAAAAAAACTACATAGGTAATATGATATTTGAAAACCAGTGGCGTAGACGTTCAACATTTCTCTGGGTACAGGAAAATTGTCCGTTGGTGTGGCATGGATTGGAATCAGCAACAAAGTTTCCAGTAGCACACGGTGTACCATCATACTTGCAAACATCAATAATGTTGGGAAAAACACCAAAAATGTGACATTTCTTGAGTAAAAAGTTTGCTTTCTGTTCTCCACGAACGTAGACATAGTCAGCCGCATATATCACCTTATTTTTAATTATTTCATTTAACTTGGAATATTTAACGTCGCCGGAAGAATATTTAAGCCCATGGAAATTCTTCTCCAAGTAAGCGACAGTTTTCTTGTCTTTAGTATTTAATGTAGAAAAAGGTTGCGGAGGTGTAAAGATGTAATGACTTTTCTTGAAACCAATTTCGATACATAGTTCTTTAGGTACGAATAATCCGTCAACTGTAAAGCCTTGAATGTCAACAAACGCGATCCTCATGATGTCTGATGCGGAACTGAGAGTCCTTCGTTGCTTACGAGATGGTTTTAATAACTTCGGTGAGGGGGAAGTACTCGATTAAGCAGTCATGTATAATGATGCAGTAGGCCTTGGTGTTGGTTGGAAAGCCAGTATCGGCTTCGATATCCAATCTAACATCAACAGTTGATGATTTCATGGTTTCCTCTTGTTTGGAACAGTCAATAACAAACAAAGCGCGATTTTTAAAAGCGGTATAATCTAAAAGACATCTCTTCAGAGGAGAAGAAGAAGTTGTATAGCTGGTTTGAAAGTCGCTATAGTTGAAATGAGCTTCAGTAAAGTGATTGTTTGCAAAGTCCAATTGCATACGTTCGTTGGGATAGTATTCACCATTTAAAGATACTCGAATACTAGCAGCATTCACGTGATCAAACAGGGTAGGGTCTGAGGTTGCGACGTCACGTTTACCGGTTTGGAAACATACTATAATGAAACGTGGTCTTTCGATTGCGGTGCTAGTTTTAACTGACCATATTTCTCTTCTCGCATCTGCGGTAATTGCAGGCAGTTCATTCAGATCCCATTTTCTAAACGGTATAAGTATCGGCTTATCAGTTTGAATAGCTTTCAAAAGTTGTTCTTTCACATCATCACTCGGGTAAATATGTTTGATTTTCAGTTCCATGCTTTCAATAGTTATTTTCGCTGTCGTCGTCGTTCCAGTTTTTTCCTTGATAATGATACAATCGTTATCGTTTCTAGCTCTCACAAATCTGAGAGTTTGTCTGCCACACGTAATCATAGGATAATCATTGAAAATGTTGAAAATATGTTTAAGCGGCATTAGCAAGCTAAAAGACTTGTTATGTGTTGACGCCATTATAGGTGTTGAAGGATAGTTCCATCCAGCTATAGCCATATGATTTGAGTCTTCCTCACTGTAACATACGTAAGCTCGGACAGTACTTACAATACCAGGATCACGTACTGTTTCAACTTCTCTAGCGGATTCACTGTAAGTGCAAGAGTCAAATAGGAAGGCACCAAAGTTTGGAGCTAAAGATACATCTCCTGCTCCTCCTCCTCCAGTTATTTCAACTTTTCCTTTGATAGATAGAAGGGAAGCGTTCATTGCAAAGAACGAATCTACTTGATTGATGCTAAATTCCACAACATCATTACAATTAAATGACTTGATGAACGGCGTATAAGATCTATACTCAGCCTTGCGAATAGATTCATCGAATGCTGGAGATCGATATAGATCAAACATCGGAGAAGTATGTGATGCTGCTGCTGCTGCCTCCTCAGTTTTTCTCTTTTTGTACATGATTCTTGTTGTTGTTGACATGATATCCAAGTGAGCGTAGAAACAGGATATTTGATGTAGTTAGTAGTAGATGTCGTCGCTTAGGTGCTTGGGGTAATACTGAAGTTGCCTTGGAAGCACCACTATGTCTTATAATCACTAATCCCATCTGCGCTTCGCTCTCAACTCCAACACAAGAGTACTAGTTTCACCTTGAAAGTTTACAGGACGACCGTCTTGATCTAAAGCCAACACTGTGATGTTGGTTATTTCTTGTTTCGGTATAACAGGTAGATATAGTAAATTTACAGGTGTTTCGACTATAGCGTATCCAGGATCGGCTGTCACAGCAAATTCGTAGATCGTGTGTGCAGGCGTGTCTCCGTCAAAGGCTCCCGACGTAATGTTAGCATCAAAGTGTATGGTTGATACTTTTATTATGTTTACAGGTAAATCAGAAGAATGCTTTTGACCAGGATTAAGAACTTTTTTCGAGAATCCCAATAGATGTCCAAGATTATTCGGTTCTGTAAAAACTATTTTATAATACTTGCTAAAGATTTCACATTGCAGTGTATTATTGTTAGGTTTTAGAGAAAAATAATCATCCGGAGGAGCAACTTCATTTTCAAGATTCATTTGCGTTCGTATAAATGTTTCTATGTCGGTAATTTCATAACAACCTGTCGGAAACTCGATGACTTTTAATTGACCACCACCACCTATCCGGTCGATATAATAAAATTTATCTCCTTTTTCAATATTCGGTATGGAATTGTATGAAGTAAAAGACCTAAGCGCCAATTCATAATCTTTTTTCGGATCCAACACTATCGGTGTTGAAGGACGAAATGAAAATATATGAGTAGTGCTATTGACTCTCAACAACTGCGACATGATGAATGAAAAAATATAGCTGTGTACTAAGCATTTATTCAAGTTTTTTTTTTTGTTTATTTTCGAATGGATAATTTACAGAAATAACAATTTGCTTGAGCAGTAGCCGGTCCATCCCAATGTGTTGTCCAATCAGGTCTGTTGTAGTGAACATAGCATGGAAGTCGTATTTGAAGATAAAATTGGATGTGTATTCTGCAGGCAGTTTGTGCCATATACTCAATAATTCTGCAGGTCTCACATTGCTTATTAAATATTCCAGCGGCGGAATATTCTTCTCAAACTCTTCTAATGTAAATTCCGATAATGTTTTATTATCCATCGTTGTTGTTGTTGTTGTTATTGTTTAGAAATTTCAAACACAATTGTCCGCAATTAACTTGATTATAAGTTTGGTAAGGATCGTTGTTGTAGAAAATTTTAGCGTTTTTCAGATATCGAACAAGTTCCTGTGGAGGCTTCAGGTTACCAAATGAATCGAAATACTCAACGTTGTTGTTTATCTTTTTATAAGCTACCCAATGAGTTCCGTTGTTTTGTGAAATATCTAAGTTCACGACGGCGCATTCTCTTTTACGTGGACCGTCTCGTGGTAAAGTGTCACGCATGAAGACACCTCGGAAATGAGGTATGTTCAAGAGCTTCGCATATTGCTTTATTTCATAATCATAAAGCGCTTTCTTGGGTAGCTTGATGTTTAGTTTTTTTGAGTTTTTTTTTGAGGTACAACCCATAACCACCTTTAGCATTTTTTCTCAAATACAATCCTTTGCCCAAAGACTCCATAGCTTTGTTATGGCGATGGTCTTCCTCCAATTTCTTTTGTGCATTCTTGGCATCAACGACCGTTTTGGCCACACCTGCAGCTCCCCCTACGAGCGCCCCCAAGGCACTTAATCCGGCGAAAAGGGGGATCAAGGGTAGGAATCCCCCAGATTTTCCTTCGATCGGAATTATTCTCGGTAGTCGAACTTTATGTTTTCCACCTGCACTCTTCACCGCTAATCTTGCCGCTTTAAGAGCAACCAATGCAGACTTTTTTAATGTCGTGGTGGTGGGAGCATTTTTCTTCAAGGACTTTGTGATTTTCGTGAGAACACCTCGTCGAAAAGATGATTTCTTCTGCCCCATACCCAATTTTCGCTTAACTTTCATTGCGGTAGTTGTTAGCCAAGCTGCAGTCTTTTCTCCTAGTGAAGCGTCAGGTGCTTTTACACGTTCCCAGGCTCGGTTCTCAAGAATCCAATCAGCTTTGTGCCTGTCTTTCAAATTTTTGTATAAGGCGTATGCAATATCGTGGTCTCTTGCAGCACGATCCAATGGGTTCTTTCCAGGATCTCCTCGTGCTAACCTCTTCTTTAATTTAGTCCCCGCTGAAAATATACATATACATGTGTGAGAATGAAAAAAAAAAATATCCTAATCTGTCGCACACTTACGTCCCAGGAACTGATACGAAGGTACGTGGAGTTCTATCGGAAGATTATTTATCAGAGAGTTTACAACACCTTCACCCTTGTACGTTAACATGAGAACTGTTGATGATGCGTTAGCAATATCTACATATATACTTTTACACATTCCTTATTCGAACGCCACACGATGAAGGTTGTTCAACAAGAGCAGTCATTACCCATTGATAACTTGGATTTTACAGCAAAAACTCAACATAGTAAACATGGTAAATTGTTACCGAATTCGTTTCGCGCTATCATCTGCGGACCAAGCGGATGTGGAAAAACGAACGTAATGCTGGCGCTGCTTTTCCATCCAAACGGTGCTAAGTTTAAAAATGTTTACGTTTATTCAAAATCGTTGTATCAACCAAAGTATCAACTGCTTCAAGAAGTGATTTCCGCTGCTAAGGGTGTTGGCTATTTCCCATTTAAGGATAACGAGGAAATTATAAGTCCAAGTAAGGCTAAAAATAGCTCTATATTTATATTTGACGACGTGTCGTGTGACGGTCAGCAGAAAATTCGAGAGTATTACTCCATGTGTCGTCATAAAGATATCGATGCTGCATATCTCTGCCAAACATACTCTAAAATTCCAAAACAGCTCATACGAGACAACTGTAACATTATAGTACTATTTAAGCAGGATGAAATTAATCTAAAACATATATTTGATGAGCATGTATCTCCAGATGTTACTTTTGATGAATTCAAAAAGATGTGTTCGGAATGTTGGGCAGAAAAGTACGGTACGTTAGTTATTGTTAAAGACTTTCCTCTTAATTATGGTCGATACAGAGTAGGATTTGATAAGTACATAAAATTGTAGGCTTATCATGTACGCCATCATTCAGTAACATGATGTCAAAGGACCAAGTTGCCGTTGCTAGTCATAAAAGAAAGATCGCAGAACTTGCTCGAGCTATACGTAAAAAGTATCTTACTTTAAAGTTAGGTCGAACTGCAGAAGATGAATCTATTAGAAAACTTTTCAAACCAATATCTGAACCTCTTAAGCAAATAGCTAAGACTCAGCAGCATCCTTCATTTATTATTAAAAAAGAGGAAAAATTGAAACAGGATGATGATGATGATGATGATGATGTATTCACACAGAACCCAAACTATCTCAATTTAGAAGACGTGGCTTCAACTGATGAACAAGGTAATATACCGCCGAGACCTGAAACACCACCAACACTACCTGAAGAAATGCGTCCTGCTGATTTTTCACAAGAAGCAATAGAAGAATACTTAGATCAATATCCCCCAATAAGCCATAATTATTTACAAGATTTTTGGACACAAAACGATAAAATTGATAAAAATTATGGACCTATATATACCGACAACATTGGTTGGATGTTAGGTAAACGCCGAATTAAATTTGATAGAGCGACTGGCCAAATACAGATATTACCTGAGGGGACAAACTTAGCAGGTACATGGTTTCGTGGCACACCTGGGCTGTATCAACTTTTATTCTATAATGACCCAAACTATGCAGATGCAGATTTACAACCCTATAAAAATCTATTGCAAAGTACCGGTGTTCATTTAGATTCGCTTGGACGCCTAAAAGGTTCGACAGGATTTAAATATAATCACATTATTAAGCCTCTCTTTAAAGATGTGCAGAAAAATAAAGGTACAATTGTCACACGATCAACATCTACAAAAATACGTAGTCCACTTAGTCGATCATTAACAAGATCCACTCCCTCAACAACAACAACAACAACATCATCAACATCAAAACCGCCAACAGGAAAAGGTATCGGTGATTACTTGACATACAACGAGGAACCAATCGAATACGTGTACTGGGATGATCCCAATGAATTAATCGATCGACTTAAACTCCTTATGGCATCTCAGGAAGCTGGCAATACGTCGCATGATAATGAAATAGTAGCCATCCTCAACGAGCTAAAAGAAGCTAATATAATACAGTAATCTAGTTCCTTGGTCTTTCATTTACACGATGAGTCTTGATAAATTCGGACGTCGCTTTGATAAACAAAAGACACTTCCGTATATGCGTACACCGCCAAAGTTAACACTACCCCATACTTCTGATGGAAATGTTGACTTCAAGAACGTAAAGTTGTGTAATATAAAAGATCCCACAGATAATTCAGATGCGGCAACTAAAAAATACGTAGATACTTCAGTGATTGATTTAAAAAAAATAACAGCAAAAACAGATCAAATAACAGAGTTTATTTCGAGAAATCCGCCTACTTCTGGTAAACATATGGCAACAAAAAAATATGTAGATGACTCTATTGCAAATATAACAACAAGAATAGAACAGGAGTTGGCTACAATTAAGTCTCATACCGATTTGACTCCAATAAGGAAAAATATCATTGAATGAATTACAACTTTTGCAAGGACGCACATCATATATATCATTGAAAACATTCGATCTTGCTAAGCGTATAAAGCCGATGGAACAACAATTTAAAGCGTTAAAACATGATGACGTACGCCAAGGAGAAGCTACAACTAGTTAACGAGCTGCACAAGCCTGCTCGAAAAAATTATCTAAGACGACGTACCATCATTAAAGGCTTAGACGATTTATGGCAGACGGACTTGGCTGAAATGCGACCTTATGCTCATCAAAATAAAAATTTCAAATTAATTCTCGTCGTAATCGATTCTTTTTCCAAGTTTATGTGGACTAGACCGTTAAAGACAAAGACGGGTGAGGAGATAACTCGTGCGTTTTCGGATATCCTCGCACATACGGAACGTACGCCGAAAAATCTACAATCTGATCAAGGTAAAGAATTTTACAATAGTAAATTTCAAACTTTAATGAAGAAGCATGATATTAATCATTATAGTACATATAGCATCAAGAAAGCGGCCATTGCTGAAAGAGCCATAAGGACGTTGAAAAATAAACTTTACAAATACTTTAGCTTAATGGGATCGTATAAATGGATTGATATATTACAAAGCATTACCAATGAATACAATGGAACACGTCATCAAACCATCGGATGTAAACCATCACAAATTAATAAATCCAACGAAAAATGTATCTTAAATCGAAAATATACTCATTTAAAAATCGCGGGCCCGCGTAAGTTTAAAGTTGGTGACATTGTACGCATCAGCAAAACCAAAATGCTATTCGACAAGGGATACGTTCCAAGCTGGACAACGGAATTATTTAAAGTTACTAAAATTAATATTACCAACCCTGCAACGTACATGCTCGAAGATATGCAAGGTGCACCGATCAAAGGAGCCTTTTATGACGAAGAATTACAGAAAACAGCCAATCCAGATGTTTATTTAGTTGAAAAAGTTTTACGTCGTAAAGGTAAAAAAATGTACGTCAAATGGCTTGGCCTTGATGCAAAACATAATAGTTGGATTGACAATGATGCGATCGTCTAGGTGTATGGGGTGGGGGGGTTTCTGCTAAAAGTGAGTTCTCAGTCGGTTGCAGTCAGTCAGTCAGTCAGTCAGGCAGCTAGTAAAAAAAAAAAAATGGATACCAGTGGTAGTGGTTCAAGTTGCAGCGAGTTTGACCTCACCACCAGCAGCTCACACGAATCATCTGTAAACTACGACCGTGAGCTGGATGCTATTCTGGAAAGGTACGAAGAAGCGGCCAAGAACGAGGACCATTATCTGCTGTACACGCAGTTTCCAAATGGATCATACCAAATTGGATGCGGTCTAAGCCCAGCGAGATCATTTACTCCTGCTGTAATTGTGTGGAACTCATCACGGTTGAAACTATCTTTCAGTTCCTATGAGTGGGAACAATTAATCACCCAGCTCAATGTGGTAACGGTGAAGGAGACGGAGGAGCAGGAGGAGGAGAAGAACCTTCCTGACAAGTATGATCCTGTCGAAATCGAGTGCGGTGACTATTGCAGAATTCGACGACTAATCTATGATAGTACGAAAATTCTCGAAATAACCAAGCACAACATTAGTTTCTACCTCTCAGAAATGGACGTGAACGCTCTTTTAGAAGCAAATAATGAACTTTTAGTACCGTATATGTCTATGCTAGAAACTGTTGAATTTCCAAGCTATTATTATAATGCGCTTAAGATTGTTCGAGCTAGTTTTAATGATCAAAATTATACGTTTTCAGATGCTATTCAAAAATTGTATACATTTAAGCTCGTAGGCTGTACTTTACAACATATAGCGTTAGGACAACATATATTTTTCTATAGACATAGGATCGCTAATGATCTTGAACGATTTTAATAAAGTTTTTGTAAAAATGCATATCTGTCGTTTCATTATGATATACGTCACGTAACGTGACACGTGACGTGACGTGACACGTGACGTACGTGACGTGACACGTGACGCACGTGACGTGACACGTGACGCACGTGACGTGATACGTGACGCACGTGACGTGATACGTGACGCACGTGACGTGATACGTGACGCACGTGACGTGCACACTTTGTTCAAAAATACCAAAAAGATGTCTTGATAGCCCGAAGAACCGCGCCACAACATCAGAAGTAATGTTAGTATTATGTGTGTGCGTGTTTTTTTTTTTTGTTTTTGAACACGCTAAGTTTTGAACTCCAACCACGCACTAACATTGCTTCTGATGTTGCACACCTCTGACGACTCAAGCTATCAGGACATCTTGTTGTTGTTGTTGTTGTGAACTCTTCTTACTAGAAAAATCTAACGAAATCAATAAAACATCTTTTTATAAATATTCATTTATTAAATCTAATTACATACATGTTTGAAAAAATATATATATATATAAATGTTAGTACTACATACATGTTTGAAAAAAAATATATATATAAATGTTAGTACAATAGATAGAGAGAAACTGGAGGACGGATGAACGCTTTTTATATATTTTTTTGTAATTTGTTTGCTGTGATGTTTTTTTTTTAAAACTCAATATCGCTGTCTACATCAGATTCATCAAATCGGATTCGGATGTTATTTCTAGACCTATCATGTAAGGCATCTCTGCAAGATTCCTGGTCTTTTAGTTCAAACACTACGCTTTTAAAGCAGCTGTGACACCAATTATACTTTTTTTGGTATACGTTCAAAATAATGTCATGTGCATCGTGAACCTCGTGAGAATGGTCATAGCAGGCAAATAAACGTTTATTTAAAGTTTTATGTATTTCTTTAAATTTAGATAAACAATTTTTACATACGTGTAGGTAATATTGGTCCAGCCAATATCCACTTGTCCATAGACAGTAACTAGAATAATCTTCAAAAACATAACCCCAATCTGATTTTCCTAATATAGTGTGAATTAAATTTGGATCTATTTCTTTGTGACATCTAATAAAGTTAATTCCTGTATATGAAGAATCAAGATCATTTTTGGCTTCTTTAATCATAGCGTGCCATTTATATAAAGGAAATTGTTTCACAATTTCCGTAGTTAATTTCCATGGTAGTGGAGACTGCTCCATGAATTCTACTGCTGATGATGTTATTGATTCGCAAATTTTTCTAACAGCTAACTCTGATAATGTTGGGGCATTCATCTATAACAAAAAAAAAAACGCTATTATAAGATACTGTAATGCCTCCACGGAAGTGTGTCAAAACTGTTCGGAATTAAATAACGTTTGTCGTCATACGGACTTAAACTAATTTTTGACTGTTCAACAGAATATACGTTGTGTGCATACGACCTGATACAGCGTTGTGTAGCTGTTTTTTCCTTAAATTCTTTCAAACATTCAACATAATCCTCAAATGCAATTTTATTTTTAACAACATTGTACTTAACCCCTTTAGATTTTTTAACCAAA
>CAVLJG010000004.1:3508397-3811972 GCA_963669975.1 Acanthoscelides obtectus | reverse complement strand
AAATACGGTTTAAATATATCAGACATTTCTCGGTAGATCGGCAGAAGTGGCGACATCGTTGCCGTTGTGTCGCGTCAGATGCATCGTACGTTCAGGTGAAGAAGCGACGTTGCCAGATGGACGACACACCAGCTGTTCTACTGACTAGAACCGTAGAAAAATCTTCATGATACATGTCCGTAACTAACTTTTTTCTCAGAGGTTCTAACGTGTCCAAAACCTTTTCCCTTTTTTCTTATGACGGCGTTGCATGAGAAATGCGGAGTCCATCTACTCGACAAACTTTTGGAAACAAAATAATAACAAAATTGTTTTAATTACCTTTCGGACCAATGCTTTTGCTGTACCCCAATTCATGGCATATTCATTATGAAGTGTTTATCCTGTTTTTAAATAGTCGGATAGTTGAAACGTACAGAACAACGTTGTATACGGTTGGTTATGATCACAGAGATGAAAAGCAAACAGCTTCGATTCATGTCAACGCGATTATAAAGAAATGAGAAAGCGAGGTTTCCACCCCGTCCAAGTACACGCTCCAAATCACTTCTGCTAATGATCATGTCTCCGTGTCTCTTGCTGTGTAGATAATATCTCGATACACAAAATCCATTATCCTCCAGGACAAAGCGGCTGTATCTGAATAGTACGTTATGCGCAAAATCGCCGACGTGTACGTTGATGCAAGCCGCTAATTAACCATGACGGACAAAGCGTATGTCCTTGCCTATCTCTCATCTTGTAATCACTTATGAATGAGTACAAGGAAAATGTACCAGAGATAAGTGGAAAGTGGGGTATGAGGATTACTGTGTTTGCTAATTAGGGAAGCATCAGTCAGTAAGGCATTGTGGGTCTCAAAATGTTTTCAAGTAGAAAGTGTATAACGAACTTGTATAAAAGAAAAATTATCTAGAATTTAGTAGTAGTGTTTTTTGGGTAAAAGTTGCCACATCTATGCATCATGATTTTATTTATAAATCCTATACGATATTTTTATGATACATAGAAAGATAGAGCAAACGCGTCATCATTTAATGCCGTAAAAGTGAAAATGAAAAAGTTCCATTCGTATTTTGATATTTTTTTTATTAAAAAATAAATACGATTTCTCTTTCATCGAGCTGCCGTAGCGAAGATTCTGCTTGTTCACACATCCACACAAATGGAAATCAGCTTCGTCACTCGTTATTAAAAGGGATGGGATGTTTTGAAGAATATCGTTGCAACATGTTCCGTTCTTGGACGATCATCATTTGTATGGATTGAACTTCAGATCGGCGTGTACAATTCTTCTCACAGGAACGCAAAGCGGAGGCGTGTTTAACAGCTAACGACGGAGGTCGTTCGACTGCTTCTCTTACAGCTGCAACATTTTGATGTATCCGAAGTCTTCCGGGTCTACCAGTTGATTTTCTTTTTAATGCTCAACCGCTATAAAATTTGAAACCCACAACAATATTGGTTTGCGAGCTCGAACTAGAACAAGTCTACCAAGCGCGAATTGGGTATGTAAAGTTCTTTGAGTATTAATCTCAGATTCGACGCTTTCTATAAATGTTTCGATAACGAAGGCTTGCCCATCCAATTCATGACGACTATTAACTTAGTTAATAATAACACTCATCATCTATCTTGTCATGAAAGTAAATATATTGGATTAGTCAAAAATATTCAATACCTGTAAGGTAATAAGTTCAAATCGGAATTTTAAACTATACTAAGTGACATATACGTACATCCGAACACCCAGCTTAAATGGTTTTATTTTAATAAAAGTTGGTGAATGTATTTATCTTACTGTACAAATTTTCAGCCTTATCAGTTGGACATTCCGGTTTTTATACTGCTTTTTTTAATTCACTAACGCTCTAAAAATGAATATTTCAGCCGCAGTAAAGAATCAACGTTGGCGGATTTTGGTTCTTGACATCCTTTACGATCGGTTACGATGCCTAGACTACGGAGACCTATACGATTTGGTCAACTTACTGAGTTTGATAGGGGCCGTATAGTGGGACTTCGGGAAGCTGGACTTTCTTTTCGGGCAATTGCAGTTAGAGTGCAAAGAAGTGTAGACACTGTGATTAGGTGTTGTCAGGCATGACTTCGAGAAGGCCGTACGCAAAGAGCAAGGGGCACTGGACGCCGCCGTAGAACAACAGACCGCGAAGATCGCCGCCTAAGATTATTGGCCTTAAGGGACCGTTTCTCCACTACCAGGTCCATTGCAAATGAATGGTTTGCAGAACACCGAAGACCTGTTGGCATGCGAAGTGTTTATCGACGAATGAGAAGTTTTGGCTTGTTTTCATACCGGCCACACTGGGTCCTCCCTTTAACTCGAGAACACCGACGTAATCGCCTTGAGTGGTGCAGACAACGGTCACTCTGGGATTAGGAATGGAACAGTATTGTCTTTAGTGACGAGTCTCGATTTTGTTTAGGCATGCACGATGGTCGTGCCAGGGTTAGAAGGCCACGTGGTTAAAGGAGGAATCCACAGTTTTTTGTTGAAAGACATGTTCATCACACTGTTGGAGTTATGGTTTGGGGTGCTATAGCTTATGGTTCCAGGTCACCTTTAATCTTCATCAGAGGTAACATGAACGCGCAGCGTTATATCCACGAAGTGCTAGAACCCCATCTTTTACCTGGCAGATCCAACTTTCCAACAAGATAATGCCCGACCACATGTTGCAAGAGTCACAATAGACTTCTTTCAACATAACGATGTCACATTGTTACGATGGCCACCAAGATCTCCCGACTTATCCCCAATTGAGCACGTGTGGGATATGATGGGTAGGAGATTGCTCAATTTGCAACGTCCTCCTCAGACTCTAGAAGCACCTCGAGAGGAGTTGGTGGTTGCCTGGAATGAGATACCTCAGGAGGACATTGACCACCTGACCAGAGGCATGCCTAGGCGCATTGGAGAATGCATAGCACATCAGGGTGCATCCACACATTATTAAAGGTCAAATGGCTTTAAAGCAGTGCAATCATTTTGAAATTTTTATCATTTACTTATTATACTTCATTAAGTACTTATACAAAATTTTATTAAAATAAAACCATTTAAACTGGGTGTTCGGATTTATATGTCACTTAGTATATTTTCAACAGGCGCCCCATCGTATGTAGTGCACCGTAAAGATTCATCTGAGTATCTTTATAGGTTCGATGAAAAATGAACGTTCGCAGTCTTTGGAATATTGTTTCACCGACTGGGAGCATCTAATTCCGTTCTGTTTCTAGTTCGACGTCGTTGACCTTTCAAACCCTCCACGTTACTTTCTAGATCTTTCCAAATACCGAAATCGGAGCTAAGTAAAATCCCGCGACATTTCTCTTGCAAATGACTGCGTTCAAGTTAGGTTAGAATAAATATCTTCTCCCATTAGGGCGCAAATCCTTAAGCTAGCCAGTCTCGTTTGCGTCTTCTTTCAAGGCAGCTCAAGTAAATATAAGGGGTGTCCCAAAAGATACTTATTGTGATTGTGGTTTTAGGTGAAAATACACGTAAATTACGTATTTTGAAAAGCTACGTTTTGTCGTTTTTTTTTTGATATTTTATAGGTTTCTTGTGACAGCGCAGGTTTTTCTACAAGGTGTCAAGTTAACACTAGCTGTCGCATACTTGCTATGGACTCAATTTGTAGCTGTACGTGTTGCCTGAACCTCATGATGCTTCAGCTATAAATGTTTGGCTCTTTTTACCTAGAAGTACTTGAAAATTGTAATTTAAGCATATTCTTAATTATATCTATAACTAATGAATATATTTTTCGCCGCTTGATTTTTTATGATCTTCTCAACCAACACCCTATTGTATCATTAATGTAAGAAAGAGTTCTAAAAGACAGTGATATCCACAAAGTAAAATAGTTTGATAAAATTGAGCCTTAAACAGGCAAAAACTCGTGAAGATAGACAGAAGTTATTTTGCTTTGTCTGAAATGAAATGACCCTAAACGAAACAGAATATGGAAAAATGACATCAAGAAATTGAACGGTCGACATACGAGGGATGTCTTTTAAGTTTTGCATATAGAAACATAATAGGCCGCGCGGATCGAACGTCAGTACTGAATCTTAACCTCACTCTTTAGTAAACTTAAATTCAACGTTTCACAACGATACGTGCAGTGTTCTCACTACAGTGAATTTTTAAGTGTCACTAAGTCATTAGAAAAATGGAACTCAACCGAGAACATTTTCGCGCCATAATTTGTTACAACTTTCAGAGGCAATTTGGAGAATTCAAACGTGGACGGGTGAGTCTTAGCGACGATCCAGGGTGGGTGCACGAAAAACGGCAGTCACCCAGGAAAACGTCGATGCTGTGCGCAAACTCATCATTGAAGATAGACATTGAGATTGAGGCGTCCTTGAAGATCTTAAAGACCTCAATTCAAAAAATTTTACATGAAGAATTAGGAGTAAGAAAATTAGTTTCTCGTTGGATACCCCACCTGTTGACTGACGAGCAGAAAGCAGCCAGGGTTAATTAGTGTCAAAAAATGCTTGACCTTTTCAATTCCGGAAACACAAAAAATGTTTACAGCATTGTTAGTGGTGATGAATTGTGGATTTACTGTTATGAACCAGAAAATAAATGACAGTCGGCTGTTTGGGTGTTACAAGGTGAAGAAAAGCCAACAAAAGTCATCCGTTCTCGAAGTGTTTCGCAAAAGATGGTCGCGATATTTGTGTCAAAAGCGGGTCATATTGCAACAATTCCTCTTAATGAGCAAAGAACTGTTACTGCGGATTGGTATACCACCATTTGTTTGCCAAAAGTCATCACCGAGCTTCGAAAAATCAACCCCGAAAGAAGAATCATCCTAAACCAAGACAATGCAAGCTCCCACACAGCCCAAAAGACAAGGCAGTATTTAACGGAAGAAAACGTGGAATTATTGGACCATCGTCTATATAGTCCCGATCTAAGTCCTAACGATTTCTTCACTTTCCCGAAAATTAAAAACAGACTGCCACGTCAAAGGTTCCAGCCACCAGAAGAAGCAGTTGACGCGTTCAAAAACGCCGTTTTGGATCTGCCAGCAAACGAGTGGAATAAATGCTTCGAAAATATTTTTTTAACGCTCCCAACCTTTTGACTCACCCTGTATACAACCTTCTTGACTCCCTCTGTATACACTACACCTCACCTTATCGGACACACATTCGCATGCGAACGCCGTCGCGCCGATAACGCGAACCTGCAACCGTCCATCGGCTGTTTTATCTCACTTCCGCTGTGGAATGCCCTTAGCTCTACTACTCAGATGTGTATTAATCTTCGTGGAGAATACTTCGAAAAACAATAAAGTGATTTAAAACTGCCTACCGTGTTGTTTTATTGCCATATGCAAGACTTAAAAGACATCCCTCGTAATTGAGTTATTAAAAATAATTAAGTTAATTACGCGTTTTTGCAAACTAATAGCGTTTGTATTTTTGAAATCGAGAGTACTCCCCCTAGAGGCCATTTTGTTCAGTTGATAATAATTTCCATCGATTTCCCTTGGCTACTTCTGTCTGTGGCTCTGGATCACCCAGTACATGTAATATAACACTCAGTAATATCTCATTTTCGAAATTATTTGAAATAAAAACTCTCCAGCTGGCGTAAAATGATCCGTAATAAAATTTTCGAAGCTCCAGATGACCCAAGCAAGACACAAAGAGTCTAATTCAAGCAGTTGAAAAATGGCGCCAAATTCAAATCCCGAATCACCTTTTGAGACACCCCTTAGCTTTTCCCATTAGACCGCAAATCCGCGCTCTAAGCAAGCGCCTTTGTGTCTCCTCTAAAGGCATCTCAGATAAATATACATATAAAAGGGAAATCATATTAAAGCCCGCATAATTTTTCTTTTCGGTAATACTAGCTAACAGACGCCAGCGCCAGTTCGGGATTTTCCCCTTTTTTCTTTGCACGATTTCCTCCAGTCATAACCGCCTCTGGGGGAGAGAAGCGCGAAAAAAACTTGAAAAACATTAGCGACAAGAAAACCGGTTATGGAAATGCTTGTGGAACGTTCGCAATACGAGGTCATCAAATTAAGAGATGAATGAACAATATGTGCATAATAAGTTAACACGATGTACTGACATAAATCAACTGAATACAAGGAATAGGAATATGTTAGTGATACCCTTACGTTATAAGGCTGTCTACAAAACATCGTTCAGCTACAATGCTATTAAATTATATAATGATCTGCCTGTTACATTCCAAAACTATACATCATTTAATTTTAAAAAGAGGCTTAAACTAAAACTACAAGTCGAGGTCTGATGATGAATACAAAATGTTAGAAATATGGACTATTCTTGTAATTGTTCTGTTTTTTTTTGTGTTGTTAATTATAATTATTTAGTATCACTGGACAACAAATTTTAGTTTTTTAATTGTATCTTGTGGGAAAAGTGCACTTCTTTATTAATTTTGGGGCGCTGAATCCAAAAATGACAATGAAATAAAAAAATTAGTTGCGGTTTAGAAAAAAAACTTTTTATTTTTAACGATATATTAAAAAAGTAACAAGATTCATATACTTATTAGAATCACTATATGCGCTGTCTTTTTGCTGTTCTTTTATGGATCGTTTCTGGAGCATCTCTACCAAGAGTCCAACAGTAGTCTACAAGCATGGAAGGATTCCACTTTCCCTGGTACCTTTTTTCCATTGTTGAAATATCCTGATGAAAACGTTCGCCGTGCTCATCACTTACGGCTCCGCAATTGTCAGGAAAAAAGTCCAGGTGTGAGTGTAGGAAATGTATCTTAAGAGACATATTACAGCCCATCTTTTGATACGATGACAGCATATTTTTGACAAGGGTTTTATAGTTGTCAGCTTTTCTATTTCCCAAGAAATTAGTGACCACCAGACGGAAATCATTCCAAGCAGTTTTTTCAATACCTGTTTTCAAACTGTGTATCTTTCAAATCTGTGGCGCAACAAAAATACCTTCTTTAACCTTTGCCTCACTTAGTCTTGGAAATTTCTGACGCAGGTATTGAAAAGCTGACCCATCTCTATCTAATGCCTTGACAAAGTTTTTCATTAGGCCCAACTTGATATGCAGTGGTGGTAATAAAATTTTTTTCGAATCTACTAATGGCATATGCTGTACATTTTTTTGACCTGGCTCTAGGAACTGACGAACAGGCCAGTTTTGTCTGGTGTAATGAAGTGCCTTTGCCCGACTGTCCCATTCACACAAAAAACAGCAAAACTTTGTGTAGCCTAGCTGCAGCCCAAGTAAAAGTGCAACAACTTTCAAATCGTCACAAACATGCCATTGGTGCTCATCGTATTTTATGCATGTCAATAGTTACTTCATATTTTCATATGGTTCTTTCATGTGAACTGCATACCCTACAGGAAGAGATGGTAGAATATTTCCAATATGCAATAACACTGCCTTTAAACTCAATGTTGAACTGTCTATAAACAATCTCCATTCTTCTGGGTTATAGTTTATATTTAAAGCCGCCAGTAAACCGTTAATGTTACTGCAGAAAACCAAGTTATCCTCCATATTGAAAAATGGTTTTAAGTCTTTGTGGCGTTTACGAAAGACACATACGAAAACATCGTCTTCTAACAAGTTCCACTGCTGCAGTCTTGATCCAAGTAACTCTGTCTTACATTTTGGAAGTTCTAAATCTCTTACAAGATCATTTAATTCTGACTGTGTTATTTCGTGCGGTTGGTGGCATGACGTGCTCGGTATAAAATCAGGATCTCTTGACGTTGATGGCATATCTTCTTCCTGATGAGTCACTCGATCGCCATGATCTGATTCGTTTTCTGATTCGCAAGTGTAGGATTCTGGGGGTTTTGGAATAGGATTTTCGTCACTGTGAGGCACAGGTCTCATCGCAGATGGTATGTTTGGGTAGTTAATAACCGATTTTTTTTCTTGGACACACCTGTGGCTTGTCCAACACAAGGTACCCTGCAAAAGTAACAATCATTAATATGATTTGTAGGCTCTCTCCAAACCATTGGGACAGCAAAGCGCATAGACCGTTTTTTGCCATTTAACCAGCTCCTCAGACTTGAAGCACATGTATTACAGCAGATGTGGGTTGCCCACTGTTTGTCTTGATCACCTAGTTTACAACCGAAATAAAGCTGATATGCCTTTGTTATTAGTGGAGTAATAGACCGTCTCTGAGACGCAAAAGTCACATCACCACACACGTAACAAAACTGATCTGGATTGTTTACACACTTTCGAGACATTTTGCATGAACGCTGTCAGCCAACTGAGGAAAAAATGGCTAATATAAAACAATATAATGTACACGTATGTATAACGTAACACAATTATGCCGATTACATCATCTTTCCTTGCCGAATATAAAAATGTAGCACATGCATTCTTGTGAATTACAGTATATTAACACTGTCACAGCAGGAACACATATAATCACCGTATCTCTAAAACTTGAACTAATATTGAAAAAATAAGTTTCATTCCGGTTTTAGCACATTAAAAATAGTCATATTTTCTCACTAATAACCTTTCCTCTACTCATTTTGAAAACCTCAAAACCCCAAAACTATTTTAAACGTATTCTGACAGCTGTGATTAATAAAAACAATAGTCATGGCTTTTATTTTTCACAGCCACCTATGCGTTATAGACTTATTTTGCATTGAAATGAAAATAGGTTGATATGCTGTAATTGCAACATGTGTTATTTTTATACTGCAAATTTGATTACCAGTGATAAAGTTGGTGTTTTCTACTATATGTATATTATCAAAGTATTCATTGTTAATATTTTAAACCTATAACACCCTGCTACATTTTTATTGTTTGTGTTTGATAAGAAAAAAATTAAGATATCAATAGTTGGGCCAACTGAAGTGGGAAGGGGTTCGTAGTTTTGTTGTTATTTTATGCTCCATAAGAAATCGTATGATGTCTTCTTCATTATTAGTCCTGGTCGCAAGCATCTGGCAATTGGCTCAACTGTGGAAATACGAGTTGTCAGCTGCTTTGCTTTACATCAGCAGCGTGTATACATTCAGAACGATCAGTTATATGACGGTACATCATCAACTCCGAAAATAAATGTATTTCTGAAGCAAAAAGTATCATATTTTATGGTTCTCTGCCGTGCCGCAAACGTTTAGAATATATTTCTCGGTTATCTTGTTTCTTCTATTCCGCACTGCACGAAAATGTCTTGCTTTCAGGATTCGTGAGCTACAAATGCGCAACACATAAATATTTTATATGATTTACCTGATATGACTGCTGTAACCTGTTTAGAGAAATGCTGTCAAATACACAGGGTGGCGCATCGAAAACGAAACACACGCATTTACTAGCAGCTGTTTTTTTTTTTTGAAAAACGCTTAAACCCGTCGATTTTGTTTTCGAGGGGGACGCAAGTTTGGCAAAAAATCACGTTAGCACGTGCAGCCCCCTAAGCGGAGGTGACACCACCCCCAAAATCTTAAGTAGAAAAGGGGGTCGAGGGATACCTTGTTTTAAAGGTCTTTCAATTCCCTTTATAGTGATGTAAAATACATGAGCTTCAGTTCAGTAGTTTTGAAGATTTATTGATTTAAAGCTTAAAGTAAACTTTAATAGGTACATCAGATTAGTTTGTACTACTTTCAGAAGAAATTTGACTAAAAGAATTTACTTAATAGGTAAATGCTTTTCTTCACTACGTCCATGGTTTGTTATCGAAGCCATTTCTTCATTGTAAAACTATATCAATGCTCAATACTTCTACTCGTCTTATCACTGTATTAGCAGAAAGTTGCATTGATTTTATAGCAACTAATATCGCCTATTTTGTCATTTCCCCGTCTTCATAAGGTTTCTTCATCTGTGTAATTATCTGGGACACCCGGTATGCTGCTCCAGTTGCAGCCCTACTGTTGTCGATTGTTTTTAAAAACATTATCTGTTGCCCAATTAACGGACTTTCTTATTGTTTACGCGTTGCGTATTGATTCCGTTCAAAGTAATAGAGATCGTTCTCGAACAGATCGCTCTCCGCAGTGTTGCCGCTGCTTGTGTTTATTATGAGAATTTACAAAATCTACGGAAGCTTCTATGATTTTTACACTTTTTTGAAATATGTTGTGAGCCACCAGAATTGCCTGTAGCTGCCAGCACTGTCTATTTAATGGTTGCGGTGGATTTTCTTGTTATCGTTTGTTTATTGAACCAAGCTCTAAATGGCAACACTGACACTGGTCAATTAAAAATTACAACAATGAGCTATGGTGGAAGCAAAATCTAATTACACCGATAAATATTGCCGTATAACTGATAAACAATTACTACGACCTGGCTGGTGTATTTTTGCATATGAACGTAGTTGATGCAGTGCGCATCCTGCAGAGCCTGTAATCAGGGTTGGCGGTGATTAAAGCAAAATATACCGTAATTGGCGGATAGTCGCATAACAATTTTATGCGAATTTGAAAACGCGGATAGAAAATTACAAACAATTAACGTTGAAGTGAACCACGTCGATTTAATTGGCGAAATTCGACAGGGTATTCAAAATATCCCGACGAGGTCGGGACATAAGAACAAAATTGGCGATAACGAACGTTGTAAGTATTGTAACAGGCTGTAATAAAATAACGCCCGGTGCTTTCGTTGAATTTGTGAACGGATATAAATTCGGCAATAACTCAACTGCTTCAGGAGGTAAACCAAGTGATGATGCTGACTTTTACTTTAATTCAAATGCAGTTACAACATACAGCGTGTTCCTTAATGATATTCGAATATTTAAGGGTGTGAGTCTACTTGAAAAATTAATGTTTGTTTGCTTTATAAACTATAGTCGAAAAATGTTTCCTTACACAAACTGGGGGTGTTGAAGTTTTAGGAAAAAATTGGAAATTAATTAATATTTTCAGAACCGCTTCAGATATTTCACTGATATACTAAGTGACATATATATCCGAACACCCAGTTTAAATGGTTTTATTTTAATAAAAGTTGGTGAATATATTTATCTTACTGTAAATAACAAGTGAACAAATTTTCAGCCTTATCAGTTGGACATTCCGGTTTTTATACTCCTTTTTTAATTCACTAACGCTCTAAAAATGAATATTTCAGCCGCAGAAAAGAATCAACGTTGGCGGATTTTGGTTCTTGACATCCTTTATGATCGGTTACGATGCCTAGAGTACGGAGACCTGTACGATTTCGTCAACTTAGTGAGTTTGATAGGGGCCGTATAGTGGGACTTCGGGAAGCTGGTCTTTCTTTTCGGGCAATTGCAGTTAGAGTGCAAAGAAGTGTAGACACTGTGGTTAGGTGTTGTCAGGCATGGCTTCGAGAAGGCCGTACTCAAAGAGCAAGGGGCACTGGACGCCGCCGTAGAACAACAGACCGTGAAGATCGCCGCCTAAGATTATTGGCCTTAAGGGACCGTTTCTCCACTACCAGGTCCATTGCAAATGAACGGTTTGCAGAACAAGGAAGACCTATTGGCCTGCGAAGTGTTTACCGATGAATGAGAAGTTTTGGCTTGTTTTCATTTTCATTTCACCGGCCACACTGGGTCCTCCCTTTAACTCGAGAACACCGACGTAATCGCCTTGAGTGGTGCAGACAACGGTCACTCTGGGATCAGGAATGGAACAGTATTGTCTTTAGTGACGAGTCTCGATTTTGTTTAGGCATGCACGATGGTCGTGCCAGGGTTAGAAGGCGACGTGGTGAAAGGAGGAATCCACAGTTTTTTGTTGGAAGACATGTTCATCACACTGTTGGAGTTATGGTTTGGGGTGCTATAGCTTATGGTTCCAGGTCACCTTTAATCTTCATCAGAGGTAACATGAACGCGCAGCGTTATATCCACGAAGTTCTAGAACCCCATCTTTAACCCTATCTTGATACCCTGGCAGATCCAACTTTCCAACAAGATAATGCCCGACCACATGTTGCAAGAGTAACATTAGACTTCTTTCAACATAATGATGTCACATTGTTACCATGGCCACCAAGATCTCCCGACTTATCCCCAATTCAGCACGTGTGGGATATGATGGGTAGGAGATTGCTCAATTTGCAACGTCCTCCTCAGACTCTAGAAGCACTTCGAGAGGAGTTGGTGGTTGCCTGGAATGAGATACCACAGGAGGACATTGACCACCTGATCAGAAGCATGCCTAGGCGCGTTGGAGAATGCGTAGCGCATCAGGGTGCATCCACACATTATCAAAGGTCAAAGGGCTATAAAGCAGTGCAATCATGTTGAAATTTTTATCATTTACTTATTATGCTTCATTAAGTACTTATACAAAATTTTATTAAAATAAAACCATTTATACTGGGTGTTCGGATTTATATGTCACTTAGTATATTTAGTACATAGTGGAAGTTAATAAAGTTGCATATTTTTCAATGTAAAAATAATTTTTAGCTTTAACAGTGTCGTACGGGTATTGACTTCGATATTTTTCAAGAAAAAAATGGTACACCATTGGTTTTTTGCCTAATAGAGGAGTTGAGGGAATTGAGCATAAAAGAAATAATAAAGATAATGTCATAAGAAACCTAGAGCTTATCGTGCACCCATCTGTGGATACGATTCTTGATCCATATTGCAGCTTTCTTAGCACATTTTATATACGCCATATCTAAACCGATGCACAGGTCTTACATTCAAATACTACATCTACGATTAAGACGTCATATAAGGCGCTTCTAAAGTGCCAAATTAACGCTTGTTATAGTCGAAAAATATCCAAATTATCTGAACGTTCCTTGAACATGCTTCTCAAAGATAGCAGCAGTGGTGGTTTGATTGGATAAACATGTGATGAACTATCATTTTCAAACCCAGCTATAAAACTTTGGAACGCCTGGTATATGACTTGCGGACCAGAGCAATTCTATTTTACGGTCCAAACAGCTTTAAGGAGTTTGATTTAATGAAAGGACATCCTGTTGATTCGTAAGAATATGAATCGACTAAGGTATACAAAATTTAAGTTCTGCATACAAAAATCCGTCGTCTCAATACAGAGAAGACAAAATTTTTTCTAACATTTTAATAAAACTCATGAAATCCTTCCGCGGGCCCTTGATGTAAAGCAAGTAAGCTTTACGTCCTGTGTAAAAGCTATCTCGGCATGGTAACGTGAATATTAAGCTCGATATACGTTACGTTCTCGTCTTTGGAAGATTTTCGTGTCACTTCATGAAAAATCCACACAAAGCTCGAGAAGAAAAAGCGTAAAACCTTACAGCTTGTAGACACCACACTTTATATCGCCATCCGTATTATCGAAAGTAAAGGGTGGTCTCTGAGAAACGACTATTCTGTTCAGCCTTTGTTCCTAGGTGCTGCAAGGTAGTCCGATCATTCCTCTACTTATCGCAGTATGTCTGGTTTCTAATAACAATGTTTATACAGTATATTCTTACCATACTATACTTGTCAGACTAGTCGACATTAAAGATGGAACGAAATATCGGAGATGCTGCCAGTGATAGACAATGTCTCAGACCTCGAGCAAAGAAGGCAACTATACTAAGTGACATATAAATCCGAACGCCCAGTTTAAATGGTTTTATTTTAATAAAATTTTGTATAAGTACTTAATGAAGCATAATAAGTAAATGATAAAAATTTCAAAACGATTGCACTGCTTTAAAGCTCTTTGACCTTTAATAATGTGTGGATGCACCCTGATGTGCTACGCATTCTCCAACGCGCCTAGGCATGCTTCTGATCAGGCGGTCAATGCCCACATGTGGTATCTCATTCCAGGCAACCACCAACTCCTCTCGAAGTGCTTCTAGAGTCTGAGGAGGACGTTGCAAATTGAGCAATCTCCCACACGTGCTCAATTGGGGATAAGTCGGGAGATCTTGGTGGCCATGGTAACAATGTGACATCATTATGTTGAAAGAAGTCTATTGTGACTCTTGCAACATATGGTCGGGCATTATCTTGTTGGAAAGTTGGATCTGCCAGGGTGTCAAGATAGGGTAAAAGATGGGGTTCTAGAACTCCGTGGATTTAACGCTGCGCGTCCATGTTACCTCTGATGAAGATTAAAGGTGACCTGGAACCATAAGCTATAGCGCCCCAAACCATAACTCCAACAGTGTGATGAACATGTCTTTCAACAAAAAACTGTGGATTCCTCCTTTCACCACGTCGCCTTCTAACCCTGGCACAATCATCGCGCATGCCTAAACAAAATCGAGACTCGTCGCTAAAGACAATACTGTTTCATTCCTGATCCCAGAGTGACCGTTGTCTGCACCACTCAAGGCGATTACGTCGGTGTTCTCGAGTTAAAGGGAGAACCCAGTGTGGCCGGTATGAAAACAAGCCAAAACTTCTCATTCCTCGGTAAACACTTCGCATGCCAATAGGTCTTCCATGTTCTGCAAACCATTCATTTGCAATGGACCTGGTAGTGGAGAAACGGTCCCTTAAGGCCAATAATCTTAGGCGGCGATCTTCACGGTCTGTTGTTCTACGGCGGCGTCCAGTGCCCCTTGCTCTTTGCGTACGGCCTTCTCGAAGCCATGCCTGACAACACCTAACCACAGTGTCTACACTTCTTTGCACTCTAACTGCAGTTGTCCGAAAAGAAGGTCCAGCTTCCCGAAGTCCCACTATACGGCCCCTATCAAACTCACTAAGTTGACGAAATCGTACAGGTCTCCGTACTCTAGGCATCGTAACCGATCGTAAAGGATGTCAAGAACCAAAATCCGCCAACGTTGATTCTTTACTGCGGCTGAACACCTTAATTTCACATATGCAGCTATTTTGAATATCTGCTACACTATAGTGCCAGTTCTTTTTTTTTATACTCCAACTACCACGAAGGCTTAAGGCCTAAACACCCATCGGGTACCATGGGGCCATAGGGGGATACAGGGGAAAGGGGTATTTCACCATGATGAGGAGCGCTAGGCCACGAGTCTCACTTAAAATTATTTTCCTTACCGTTTCTTCACCTATTTCCACCTAAAACTGTGTCTCAACGCAGACAGTGATTTTGTTATTTCTTTTTCATCAGAGATTTTCGGTACGTCAGTCGCGAACTCTAAAAGCTCCTCTCGAGAATCCTAACGTTTCACTCCGGTCTTTGAGGCTACGTTTTAATAAAAGATAAAAAGGTCATTGATCCGAAAAGGCGAAAAAGTTGCCGGCCTCTAAGGGATAAATCCCTAGAGTGGGCTGGGAATGCTGAAAATTTAATTAAGAATCCGCATTCACGCTGCTGGAAAAAGCTCTTCCTTCTGCTTATCTAAAATATTACTCTTATTCGCATTGCGTTATGACGAAATGCGAGCAAGGCATGAATGTAAATAGAGTCATTATCAGATGACCTCTCGAAAGGTCTAGCAACACGAATATGAAAACGCGATGACAGCAGACATTTAGGGCGGGAACACGAATTGCTTTTTGTCTAATTCTTTGTCTACTCAGCACGCAGCATTCTTTGCTATTTACCCAAATGCTTCAGAGCCCTATTTTCTAAAAAGATAATAAGAATATAAACTAAATGACATAGAAAATGCAGCACCGAGGAGGAAACCTGTAATTTTGAGCATACTTTTACTAATTTTAACTCACGATTTAGACTTAAAATCATTCTAATCCAAGACGTTCATTGATTATGATTGTCGTTTCAAGTATACTAAGTGACATATAAATCCGAACACAGAGTTTAACTGGTTTTATTTTAATAAAATTTTGTATAAGTACTTAATGAAGCATAATGAGTAAATGAGAAAAATTTCAAAATGATTGCACTGCTTTGAAGCCCTTTGACCATTAGTAATGTGTGGATGCACCCTGATGTGCTACGCATTCTCCAACGCGCCTAGGCATGCTTCTGATCAGGTGGTCAATGTCCTCCTGTGGTATCTCATTCCAGGCAACCACCAACTCCTCTCGAAGTGCTTCTAGAGTCTGAGGAGGACGTTGCAAATTGAGCAATCTCCTACCCATCATATCCCACACGTGCTCAATTGGGGATAAGTCGGGAGATCTTGGTGGCCATGGTAACAATGTGACATCGTTATGTTGAAAGAAGTCTATTGTGACTCTTGCAACATGTGGTCGGGCATTATCTTGTTGGGAAGTTGGATCTGCCAGGGTGTCAAGATTGGGTAAAAGATGGGGTTCTAGAACTTCGTGGATATAACGCTGCGCGTTCACGTTACCTCTGATGAAGGTTAAAGGTGACCTGGAACCATAAGCTATAGCACCCCAAAGCATAACTCCAACAGTGTGATGAACATGTCTTTCAACAAAAAACTGTGGATTCCTCCTTTCACCACGTCGCCTTCTAACCCTGGCACGACCAACGTGGATGCCTAAACAAAGCGAGACTCGTCACTAAAGACAATACTGTTCCATTCCTGATCCCAGAGTGACCGTTGTCTGCACCACTCAAGGCGATTACGTCGGTGTTCTCGAGTTAAAGGGAGGACCCAGTGTGGCCGGTATAAAAACAAGCCAAAGCTTCTCATTCGTCGGTAAACACTTCGCATGCCAATAGGTCTTCCGCGTTCTGCAAACCATTCATTTGCAATGGACCTGGTAGTGGAGAAACGGTCCCTTAAGGCCAATAATCTTAGGCGGCGATCTTCACGGTCTGTTGTTCTACGGCGGCGTCCAGTGCCGCTTGCTCTTTGCGTACGGCCTTCTCGAAGCCATGCCTGACAACACCTAACCACAGTGTCTACACTTCTTTGCACTCTAACTGCAATTGCCCGAAAAGAAAGTCCAGCTTCCCGAAGTCCCACTATACGGCCGCTATCAAACTCACTAAGTTGACGAAATCGTACAAGTCTCCGTACTCTAGGCATCGTAACCGATCGTAAAGGATGTCAAAAACCAAAATCCGCCAACGTTGATTCTTCACTGCTGATGTTTGATCTCAGGTCCGGTATTTTTTCAGCAACTGGGTAACAAGATTCTAGATTGTGTTTAACTTGAGGGACCACATATCGTTGACATTTATTTTTTATTTATTTTTATTTATAATAATCCACACAATGCCTGAACAGAGTGATCCAATCAACAGGCAGGGAAAAAACAAAACATAATACAAAAACAAAACTCTAAACAGTACATGATAAAAAAGACATAAATATAAATTATCCAATTGTTGAAAAACACCTCTTGAGATCGATTTTGCGTTTTGTATAAACAGGACGAAATGTCAGCACTTTTTCCAGTTCAGCCTAAAATTGATAATAAAATTTTTATGAACTGAATATCTTAAAACATGATATTTTTACAAAAATTGTTGATTTTATCTGAAGACAAACTTCTAAAGTACCAGTTGCAGAGCCCTCCACAATGAAAGCGAAATATCGCACAAAAAATATAATTTGCGTTACGACACTGCGGCCCGAATCTTGTTATCAGCACTCTTCGCGCAAAGATAGAGCAGCGTCTATCGATTTTCAGTTATCCTTGTTTCAAATAACAAAAAATCCTCCCTGGAATCGCTCCAGAAATTCCAGTGTCCGGCGACCGGGAGAGAATACGTTCACTTGTCTGTGAATGGCTGGATTGTGGATCGTGGATTGCAAGCTGGAGACTGAAGATAACAGATTTATATTTGCTCGCTAGGTAGAGATAATATTTTACGTTTTATGTTGTTTTTTGCGCATTTCTTGATAGAGAAGGTTACATACGATGCTGGTGGATTTTCGAATTTCTCAATTAAGATATTGAAAACTGGAGTAGATGCAGCGATGAAGACATGCCTAAGACTTTATTGGGTATTTTGGATAAGAGATAATTATTTCTTCGGTTCAGAATTTAAAACTGCGCAAGCATATAAACCCAACCGATTTTGGACTTAGCTGGTGTATCCATTGGACCCCTATTTGCTAATGTTGATTAGGAGATTATTTATGACACACCATTCTAACACCTTATCGAAGTCACCCTGTAAACGAGCACAACCCACGCATCTTTCAACACCGTAATAAATCTAAATATGCGTCAAAATAGTAACGTATGCCTTCTTCACAGCTACATAGAAACGAATGGCTGTTTCTGTAGCTATTTCTGATCTAACTCATTGTTGTTGTTTTTTTTCAGATCATGTATGAATGCCTGAACCGAAAGGGTGCTTAGGCCGATGCAGGATGGTTCATAGGAATAGTCGAAACGTGAGTAAATATTTATAATAATAATAATAGTAATATTTAGTTATTTTGCGGGATCATCAGGCGATAACAGAGTAGGTCAAAAAGTATTTATATTTGAGTATTACCGACATGTACGATAAACCTTATAAATTAATAAATATGTAAATCACAAACAGTAATATATTATATGCACTTTCACCATAAACTCAAATGCTAAGGCAATCAAAATTTACTTCAATAAATGATGAATGTGCAATATAAGAGCGTATTAATCTTTTTTATATTCTATCCTCTATCGTATTGAATCTTCCTTACAATAAATTGTTTTCAAACAGCATTCCATAAGACCCATTATATACATTGTTGAGGTTTGCATTCCCTTAATGTCCAGTTTTCTTACAAGATAAAAGTGCTTCTACCAGACGTGAAAACATTGCCCTGCCAACAACAAGGATCATTAACAGCTTGGCGTGATTCGCTCTATGTCCATAGCCGTGATGAGGATCTTTTTGCCCTTTCATCTTCCCTCAGCCACCCCAGATACGGATGTATCCACCCTTTCCACTCTCTGTATCTCCCTGAAACCACAGTATATCCAACGCTACACAACAAAGAAACTGCTTGCGATGAACTTTTCTATAACTATGACCTCGAGAGGTCTGAGAGATAACAGCGTCACCTATGAGATAGTAGCGCAACACAAAAGTTGAATTTAGAAATTTACTTTGAAGATAGTTATAGTTCTTAGTTCTACCATTGTCTCATAGATGGCGCTACAGTTTTCAATCACTTGGTGCTTCTTTAATGTCTATTTTAAGTAAAATTACTTTAGTCAGTGGTTAAATAATTTTTTGCCATTGTGTGATTTTTGAGTTCATAGGCCGAATCAAAGGACCGAAACGTAATAGCTGAGTATTGAGGTATTGAAGAATCCTGAGTAGCAACAGCTGCTGGAAAAACAGAGAAGAAAAAAGGTTTTGTTTAGAGCTTACAAGCACTTTTCTTCACATAAGCCCCTCACTCTATACAAGGCCCAGATGAGACCCAGCTTTGAGTACTGCTCACATGTTTAGGGTGCTACCTCCCCGATTACACCAGTCTTTCATTCTCAATTTTCAGTATTTTCATCCCTCAGTTTTCAGTTCTCAAAACGCTAATCGTCAAAGTCCTGCATTTTCGAAATTTTCGAATACCTCAATTTTTGATTTTCGATATTCTCAAAATTGTCACAGTTTCAAAAATTTTCGACATTTTAAAGATACCAAAAATTTCCAAAATTATCATAATTTTCAAAATTCTCAATTCTTTCAGGATCTCTAGTATTATTAAATTTTAAAAACTTTTAATACTTCAATGTTTTGTTCAATTTTCAATCCTTCAACTCTCACAATTTTGAATTTTCAATACAAAGAATTCCCAAAATTTTCAAGATCCTCTCAAATATTCCGAATTATTTTAACTTTTAAAATTCTCAAAATTTTTAGGATTTTCAAAATTCAATTATTTCCAAAACTTCAAAAATATTCAAAATTTCCAAAATGTCCAGTATTTTTAATATTCCCAAAATTTCCGAAATTTACAAATATTTCCAAAATTTCCAAAATATCCAAAGTTTCCGAAATTTCCAAAATTTCAACACTTTCAAAAACTTCAAAAATTTCCAAAATATCCAAAATGTCCAATATTTTTAATATTTCCAAAATTTTCGAAATTTCCAAAATTTCCAAAATTTCCAAAATATCCAAAATTTCCCACATTTCCAAAATTTCCAAAATTTCTACACTTCCCAAAAGTTCCCAAAATTTCCAGAATTTACAAAATTTCAACACTTTCCAAAACTTCAAAAATTTCCAAAATTTCCAGTATTTTTAATATTCCCAAAATTTCCGAAATTTACAAATATTTCCAAAATTTCCAAAATATCCAAAATTTCCAAAATTTCAACACTTTCCAAAACTCCACAAAATTCCAAAATGTCCAATATTTTTTATATTTCCAAAATTTCCAAAATTTTTCGAAATTTCCAAAATTAAAAAATTTCCAAAATTTCCAAAGTTTCCAAAATTTCCAAAATTTACAAAATTTCAACACTTTCCAAAACTTCCAAAATTTCCAAAATTTCCAAAATGTCCAATATTTTTAATATTTCCAAAATTTTCGAAATTTCCAAAATTTCCAAAATATCCAAAATTTCCCAAATTTACAAAATTTCCAAAATTTCTATACTTCCCAAAAGTTCCCAAAATTTCCAGAATTTACAAAATTTCCAAAATTCTCTTAAGTGCCAGGATCCTCAAATATTCAAAAACATTTTAATTTTTGAAATTCTCAAAACTTTCGGCAATTTCAATATTTTCGTTTTCAACTCTTAAAATTTTCATTGTTCCAAGTGCATCAATTTTTAAACTTTTCACGATATACAAGACTTTAAAGATTCTTAAAATATTCTTTTTTAGTTACTGCTCACATGTTTGGAGTGCTACCGGCCCGACTACTTTATCCATGCTCGATGCTGTTCTGAGGAGAGCTGTTTGCCTTATCGATGACGTTCCTCTAACGGACAGTCCCGGGAACCTTTAGCATTGACGTCTGTCGGAGATTTAGCTATCTTCTACCGATATGTCAAGGGGCTTTGCTCCTCACAGCTCTCCTTCATGATGCCTCTGCAACCTCCCATCCTTACTGTGTCGAATTTGAGGAGGCGTTTTCCAGTTCTTCTAATATAAGGCGGTTCAAAAATCGGACTAACAAAGTTTGCTTAAGCTCCGCATAACAGTCGCAGTGCCCCAGTATTTAAGCTTCTGAAAGTTATACGGTCGCAAACCTATCATATCCTAGGCAGTTATGTTGCTGTGTGATATTAGATACGCTGTGGCTGGAACCTAAGAAGCCTCATTTCCTTTTCTCCGGTATTATCGTATTTTTACGATGGAAGGTTCGGATTACCGGAGAGGCAATCTTGCTTTTATTATTTGCCGCAAAAAGAGAGGGATTATATTTTTTTAGAGCTAGCTCATTACCCGCGGATAGTTGGATTGTTTATAGGGTCGTGGGATTCGACGATAACCTCGGAAATTACAGAAGTACAATAGAAGTTTGAATACATAACGAGGACTGCGAGATAAGTTTAGACAGATATTTAATAGGGTTATTGATGCGCGAATGATACAGGGTGCTAACAAAAATACCGGTCAAACGGACGGACAATGTAACGTTGACATTGACCATGATCTTGACCTTGACTATGACCTTGACCGTGCCCTTGAAGGACATTTAGAGGCCAACCTGTTAAATGGAACTGCATCTTTTTGATCCGCAAATGGAAAACGTGAAAGAATCATGCTAGGAGATAACCTTGACAGAAAACCTGAAAATTGAATAATAAGAAATCGTATGCGTATGCAGAAATGATTGTATTATTATCCATAATAAGATATTTCTCTCAAAACCCTGCACTATTTGATTTCACCATTTTTTTTTGTCTGAGAACTATTTTCTGGGTTAAAGGGCGAGAGCGTTGGAGACCTCTGGAATACTCTGAGTGATTTCTGCTATATACTCGTAATTCTGAGCCACCCATGGTTCATTTTCACGGTATCTATATATATAATCCTTGGTTAAAAAGATGAGCAAATAAAATTTCTGGTGACATTGTTCAAATTGAGATCAGATCAGACTTTTCTCAGTTCGAGAATTCATTTCAGAAGTTAAACGCCTAATCACTTCAAACTTGTGTTGAAAAAGAGGCAAAGCAGATGGATCAAGTCTGTCAAACAGGCCCGTACAGCTAGTTCGTATTCCTCTATGACAGCGTTGCTTTCAGTGGAAGTTGCACTGTATGAAATATGTCTGACAAATGCTTAAAATTACTAAGGTTGGAAGTCCCTTATTCCACTTTAATTTTTTTTCTCCCCAAAGTAAGAATAACTTGACACTGAATGCTAATAAATTTAAGATGATGTTTTCTGCGTCAAAAAGCAGAAAAGCAATAGCAGAAAATCTTTGTCAATTAGTAATTAATAAAATTCCGTTACCAATTGTAACTATTAGCAAAAATTTAGGGACGATTAATTAAAATTTCATTTCCATATTAAAGAATTATGTTCAAAATCATACAGTAGTATCAAATATACTAAGTGACATATAAATCCGAACACCCAGTTTAAGTGGTTTTATTTTAATAAAAGCTGGTGAATTTATTTAAATTTTCAGCCTTATCAGTTGGACATTCCGGTTTTTATACTGCTTTTTTTTAATTCACTAACGCTCTAAAAATTAATATTTCAGCCGCAGTAAAGAATCAACGTTGGCGGATTTTGGTTCTTGACATCCTTTACGATCGGTTACGATGCCTAGAGTACGGAGACATGTACGATTTCGTCAACTTAGTGAGTTTGATAGGGGCCGTATAGTGGGACTTCGGGAAGCTGGACTTTCTTTTCGGGCAACTGCAGTTAGAGTGCAAAGAAGTGTAGACACTGTGGTTAGGTGTTGTCAGGCATGGCTTCGAGAAGGCCGTACACAAAGAGCAAGAGGCACTGCTCGCCGCCGTAGAACAACAGACCGTGAAGATCGCCGCCTAAGATTATTGGCCTTAAGGGGCGGTTTCTCCACTACCAGCTCCATTGCAAATGGATGGTTTGCAGAATACGGAAGACCTATTGGCATGCGAAATGTTTACCGACGAATGAGAAGTTTTGGCTTGTTTTCATACCGGCCACACTGGGTTCTCCCTTTAACTCGAGAACACCGACGTAATCGCCTTGAGTGGTGCAGACAACGGTTACTCTGGGATCAGGAATGGAACAGTATTGTCTTTAGTGACGAGTCTCGATTTTGTTTAGGCATGCACGATGGTCGTGCCAGGGTTAGAAGGCGACGTGGTGAAAGGAGGAATCCACAGTTTTTTGTTGAAAGACATGTTCATCACACTGTTGCAGTTATGGTTTGGGGTGCTATAGCTTATGGTTCCAGGTCACCTTTAATCTTCATCAGAGGTAACATGAACGCGCAGCGTTATATCCACGAAGTTCTAGAACCCCATCTTTTACCCTATCTTGACACCCTGGCAGATCCAACTTTCCAACAAGGTAATGCCCGACCACATGTTGCAAGAGTCACAATAGACTTCTTTCAACATAATGATGTCACATTGTTACCATGGCCACCAAGATCTCCCGACTTATCCCCAATTGAGCACGTGTGGGATATGATGGGTAGGAGATTGCTCAATTTGCAACGTCCTCCTCAGACTCTAGAAGCACTTCGAGAGGAGCTGGTTGCCTGGAATAAGATACCACAGGAAGACATTGACCACCTGATCAGAAGCATGCCTGGGCGCGTTGGAGAATGCGTAGCACATCAGGGTGCATCCACACATTATTAAAGGTCAAAGGGCTTTAAAGCAGTGCAATCATTTTGAAATTTTTATCATTTACTTATTATGCTTCATTAAGTACTTATACAAAATTTTATTAAAATAAAACCATTTAAACTGGGTGTTCGGATATATATGTCACTTAGTATATATCATCAAAGAAATATATTGAATAGTAAAATGAAAATGCTATTGTGCGATGCTTTTATAATTTCAAGGATTTCATACTGCGCAAGTATATAATGACCCGCTATAATAACAAGTTATAAAGTCAAGTTAAAACGGCAACAAAATTCTTGTTGCCGTTTTTCCCTATGTAAACGCAAATGTGATCATTTGTACAAGGAGAATTGTAAAACGAACACGTTGAATCTCAGAAAATACCAAAGTTTATGTTTGGCTCAAAAAAGTTTATTGAATAAGAAACCAGAAAATCTTTTGAATAAACTCTACAAATCTGAAAACATCAATAACCTGGCTACCAGAAATCGACAATTACTTGTTATACCTAAGCACTCTACAAAAAGAGCTACTCTTATACTGCTGCCAAGTTATACAATAATCTTCCATATGAATTTCGTAATTGTAATAAGGCTAATTTTAAAAAGAAGCTGAAGTCGTGGTTACTCAGCCGTACGTAATCACTCTGCCACCTACCTTCATAGTTTTGAAATAAATTGGTTACATACGATATCCTTATCTAGTTTTACAAACAACGTATGAATCTATAGTCACAGATCGCTGATCAGTTTATTATTCATTTTTAAGCTGTTAGGAAAGGTCATTTTCATATTAGCATATATGGTCGAGTTATTATTATTATTATTATTGATACAGTCGCTGATCAATGAAAAATACCACTTTTTACCCCGGACGGAAATGCGATACAGACCAATATTTTGATCACAACGATCAACGCCGCCCATATTTGCGTTGTATACATTTAAAAGATCAGGCTGTTCTACCTAAAATCAATAGCATTTTTGAAAACATTGATTTTCCTGCAGATTGTGGTTCTTACCTGAATACTTTTTTTGTCCTTTTGAGAGTATCGCTTTATAAACCGAATTGGTTGCAATCCTGCGGCATTTGAACAGAGTGTTACTAAATTATTGTCATGCCATTTTACTGCAATTTTGTTTCTATCGGAAATTTTGTTGTAATCGTAACTACCTCTTTTTTTCCCTTTTCATAATTTTATAATCTCTGAATTGGATGCCTTGTAAACGATTTTCTCTAGCAGCACCAGTCGCAAAGAAATTTGTTTCTGTCAATTTTACCATAAGACGGAGAGAAGTGTGAAAATTGTCGAAAACTAAATGAAATTTTTCATTTGGCCATTTTCTCCTCAGTGCATCAGAATACTCTAATACCACACCAGCACCAACCCCCAAATCTGCATAATTCTTACTAATGTTGGTTGACGACCCTTGGTAAGGTTCAAACCAGTAAACGTAACCTAGCCTTGATGCGCCAACCCATAATTTATAGCCGTATCGTATAGGTTTTCCGTGAATGAACTGTTTGGATGAGTGCCTCCCAAAATAAGGAACCATTGCAAATAAAGGTCTAACTTTTGCAAACTTATTTCCTTGCTGTAAATTGTAGTTATCTACTAAATGGAAATTTGACATAATATACTCAAATTTATCTCGTGTAAGCGCTTCGGTGACGAGTTGATTATTAGCATCTCTTTCAGGTTCCCAGAACATCCTTTTACGTGGTACGTCGACATAACCACTCAATATTAGTGTTCCAATAAATGCCCTTATTTCATACTCTTGCACCTCTTGTTGGCGATTGTTTAAAAGAGATTAACCTCAAGAATGTGGCATATTGGAAAGCAGAAGGATGGAACTAAGTAAAAAATTACACTACAAAAATCTTGGTCGACAATAATTAAGCAAGAAATGGAACAAAACAACAAAAATTTACATGAGCTCGTCGTGAAAATAACGGGGTATGAAAATCTAACCCAAGCGGATGTTGGTGAGTGGATTAATGGTGATGAATTGGTGGAAGAATTAACTGATACAGAACTAGTAAAAAATGTTTTTAACAATGGCGAAGAGACAGTTTTAAGTGATGCTAGTGACAACGAGATAGAAATATCTGCCAAAATATCACATTCTAAGGGATTAGAAGCTCTACAAAAGGCGTGGAGCTACGTCGAACAACAAGAAAATGCGACAGCAGCTAACGTGCTACTTATCAAACGTTGCTGCCAAAAATAGGAACAATGCAAAACGTGTACCATTAAAAATTACTTCGTTTGTTACTAAATACTCGTAAATATGTATGTTTGTATCTACATGTTTATATCTTACGTAACTTCACATAGGTATATACTCGCTTAACACACGCATTTATTTTATTTCCATTTTATATGAAATTTCGATTATCCGAAATCACATTATTTCGGATAATCGGGGTTCTACTGTACTTTCTTGCAGACTGGCGAGGAAAGTAAAAAACAGTTTACTCACCGCTTTCTATTTTTGCTGAGAAATATTATCATCCGTTTGTTCCACGTATGTAATAGCGCGGCGCGTGAATCACAACGTGAACCGATTTAGACGAAACAAAAAAACGTTGCTAGACGTCACGTAGCCGTAATCTGCGAGAAAGCTCGCACTGTTCTGATAAATCATAATTTGCTTGGCCGAGAAAAAAAGGCGTTTGTGTCACCTTTGATTCCATTATTTATCGCCTTTCGCTGGCCTTAAATGCTAACAAATGGAAGATGTTTAACCTCTACTGGCACCGATATTTTTTATCGCTCGAAAGGGGGAGTGATTTTTATGCTAAAGTAAATGCAAAATAACAGTTTTTATACTCGAATCACTTCAAAGACCTAGTGCATGCAGCATGCACTTATTCTGGCCACGCCTTAGACATCCGCCGGGTGGTACCCCCACTAGGGTACCCGTACCTACCTTCGGTCAAACTTTGAATTTGAACGTTAATAAGAAAACCATATATGCATTTCATAACATAATTTTTATCCGACAAATAAAACACTGCTTTATTTGTATCTTCTGTTCCTAAGATATTTATTATTAAAATAACGGTATTTACTAAATTTTCTTTCCAAAGGTTTCTTTTTACCTGTGCATCAGCAGTGATTAATTCATTGAAGTCTTGCATTAAGTTGACTGCTGTTTCTGCCGTATCATTATTTGCTCTCAGTGTTTGCACCCATTCTTAGCGTGTTGAAAAGAATCATTATTCAAATATATATATATTACCGGTAATCTATATACTTCACATATTCTATACAATACCTAGGCAATGTATAGAATACCTGGGTTGTCCAGGCAATGTATGAAATATTATGAACATTATTATCCATTACATACTTGGTCTAAATTTGTTAATGTTAACCGGCATACCTATAACATGACGGGCAAATGAAACAAGTTATATCATTTAAAATCAACTTTATTAAATTCAACTGTTTTTTATTTACTTTCCTGATGAGATTGTGTTGTGGGCGTCGTTTCGTTAACTTCCAGATTTTGGGATATTAGACCCCAAACACCAATTCATGGAGTAGTACCCTTTTTATATGGTACCTTACGCTTAGCTGTTTCGGTTTGGGTGCTACCCGGTCCATTTTCTTATGGGATCTTAACCTTAAGCGTGGGAAGGCATGGTGGAGAACCACCATTCACACTCCTCCTAGTTTTGATCTGCGTTGTAGCTGTTTTGCAGCTGATATCGCTGAAAGCCACTCCTTCCCCTTAAGCAAAACCCGTTCCTTGCTCTCGTCTTGTACATACATTACCGGCTGCGCATTCGGCAATGTATAGAATACCAAGGCAATGTATAAAACAAGTTATATTAAACGTTTTAGGCATTCTATACATTACCTAGGTATTGTATATTTATTTTCCAAAAAAAAAACATTCCATCGTATTATACAAAATATATTCAAATAATAATATTTTTTACAGAAAGGACAGATTCTCGATCACAAATGACCGTTAACACCCAGCCTCACATGAGTAGGGTAGGTGTGGTCATGAAGTTGTACACTTGTCGAGGAAACTCTCATCAATTTTGAATCGACTGAACAATTTTGAAACAGTCATCAATATTTTTCTCCGAAATGAATAAACGAAGAATAGCTACCATTTAAACATACTGGCCTCGTCCGAATGATCACCTACAGTCAACCATGGACAGATATTTTGTGCTTTTTGGCTTGGTTTGGCCTCAGGTCAGGAAAACGAACGAAATCATAACAACTAACTATTGGATAAATTAGCAACAATTTTTACTTTAGTTTTATTACTTACGTGGTCATCAAACAGAGATAAGACAGAGAGAGGCCTCATCTGTCAAACACCAAAAAAAATAATAACAATTTTATTCGCTTAACATACAAACATAACTAAAACTATCATAGGTATACGTAAATAAACTGAATTTACACACAGAAGAATAAATTCTTGTGCGTGGGTATTAACTAATATCTTACATAAATATATACACACATATATATATATTAATAGGTAATTGCCTTAACTGTTTGGTGAAAATATACTTTAATTTCTTTGGGTAGAAGATCTATGTCTTCATCGTCTGGAGCTGGAAACAATTATTGACAATAGCAACAAGTAACACTAAGGAGAAAAATAGTTACTTACGGCCAGATTGTTGCTGAAATTCCGTCCTAATCAAACCCCATCAGTCCAGTTTTTTATTCGTCGACGATGTGTCCCTTCACTGTTGTTTAAAAACAAATTCAGCAACAGTATCGCCGACTTCGTAAGTAACTATTTTTTCTTCTAATTATTATTTGTTGCTATTGTCAATAATGGTTTCCACCTCCAGAAGATGAAGACATAGATCTTCGAAAGCTTGAGTTTAACTAATAAGAGTATACTTTTGCAATACTTTCTACCCAAAGAAATTAAAGGATATATATTTTATATATATATATATTCATATAAATAAATACATAAATAGATGCACATACACATACATACAAACTTACATACATATGGACGTTGGAGGTTTTTTACTACTACATTAATTTTAAATTTCTTTCATGCGTATCATGTTTGCAATTTAATGTCGATTTTTCTCAACTATGAATTTTTTGGTTTCAATTTTGAATTTTGTTTTATTTGAAATATATCCTATACAATTTGGTAATATGTTATATAATCTACTGAAAAGGTAAGTATCTTTGGCCTATACTTTTTGAGGTGAAAGGTGTTTGCTTAATGTTGTTGATTTTGTTTCTAGTTTGATATATACTAAGTGACATATAAATCCGAACACCCAGTTTAAATGGTTTTATTTTAATAAAATTTTTTATGAGTACTTAATGAAGCATAATAAGTAAATGATAAAAATTTCAAAATGATTGCACTGCTTGAAAGCCCTTTGACCTTTAATAATGTGTGGATGCACTCTGATGTGCTACGCATTCTCCAACGCGCCTAGGCATGCTTCTGATCAGGTGGTCAATGTCCTCCTGTGGTATCTCATTCCAGGCAACCACCAACTCCTCTCGAAGTGCTTCTAGAGTCTGAGGAGGACGTTGCAAATTGAGCAATCTCATACCCATCATATCCCACACGTGCTCAATTTGGGATAAGTCGGGAGATCTTGGTGGCCATGGTAACAATGTGACATCATTATGTTGAAAGAAGTCTATTGTGACTCTTGCAACATGTGGTCGGGCATTATCTTGTTGGAAGGTTGGATCTGCCAGGGTGTCAAGATAGGGTAAAAGATGGGGTTCTAGAACTTCGTGGATATAAGGCTGCTCGTTCATGTTACCTCTGATGAAGATTAAAGGTGACCTGGAACCATAAGCTATAGCACCCCAAACCATAACTCCAACAGTGTGATGGACATGTCTTTCAACAAAAAACTGTGGATTCCTCCTTTCACCACGTCGCCTTCTAGCCCTGGCACGACCACCGTGCATGCCTAAACAAAATCGAGACTCGTCACTAAAGACAATACTGTTCCATTCCTGATCCCAGAGTGACCGTTGTCTGCACCACTCAAGGCGATTACGTCTGTGTTCTCGAGTTAAAGGGAGGACCCAGTGTGGCCGGTATGAAAACAAGCCAAAACTTCTCATTCGTCGGTAAACACTTCGCATGCCAATAGGTCTTCGGTGTTCTGCAAACCTTTCATTTGCAATGGACCTGGTAGTGGAGAAACGGTCCCTTAAGGCCAATAATCTTAGGCGGAGATCTTCACGGTCTGTTGTTCTACGGCGGCATCCAGTGCCCCTTGCTCTTTGCGTACGGCCTTCTCGAAGCCATGCCTGACAACACCTAACCACAGTGTCTACACTTCTTTGCACTCTAACTGCAATTCCCCGAAAAGAAAGTCCAGCTTCCCGAAGTCTCACTATACGGCCCCTATCAAACTTACTAAGTTGACGAAATCGTACAGGTCTCCGTACTTTAGGCATCGTAACCGATCGTAAAGGATGTCAAGAACCAAAATCCGTCAACGTTGATTCTTTGCTGCTGCTGAAATATTCATTTTTAGAGCGTTAGTGAATTAAAAAAAAGCAGTAATAAAAACCGGAATGTCCAACTGATAAGGCTGAGCATTTTTTCACTTGTTATTTACAGTAAGATAAATACATTTACCAACTTTTATTAAAATAAAACCATTTAAACTGGGTGTTCGGATTTATATGTCACTTAGTATAAGTGATATAACGAAATAAGATTATTTCTATGGTGAAATTGATAATTTATAATTTAATAAAAAAATTGTTGCCTAGGGTCTAATAGTTTTGCTTCAGAATACAACAGATCAGATGGGTATAAGAGTGGATTGTCAAAGATTATTCTTAAAAATTGTTTTTGGATAATTTCTAATTTATTAATTTGGTTATTAAGTGCTCCACCACAAACTAATATTGCGTAACTTATACGACTTTTGGTCATAGCTTGACATAAAATTTTCATTGTTTTTTATACAAATATTTTTTTAGATACTTGAGTTTAGACAATAATGGTCTCAAATTGGTTATAACACGATCAATATGTATTATTCCACTGTACATGTGAGTCTAAATATACCTAAATATTTTATTCTATTTGCTAAATTTATTTGACTATACATATTATCACAGTTAATTTGTTTAGATACAAAGGATGGTAATCTGTTTCTTTTGAAAGTTAATAGTTAAGCATTTATGTTTGAACCAGTCTGCAATTATTGTTAAATCTCTTTCAACCTTCACTTTTAGATCATCCCACGAGTTGTTATCAAAACAAATGATAGCGGTATCGTTTGCAAAACATATGATTGTCCCTTCAGATTTTAAGCTCAGCAGGCTATTAATGTAAAGTGTAAATAATAAGGGGCCTAACACTGTCCCTTGTGGAACACCACACGTTATCAATCTGTTTGTGATTAAGGAATTATTTATTTGTACGCACTGTGTTTTGTTGGAAAGGTAATTTTTCATGAGGTTATAAGCCTTGTCTCTAATTCCTGAGTCGTGTAAGATTTCTAACAGTGCCAAGTAGTCTACTGTGTCGAATGCTTTTGCTAGATCTAAAAACACACACAAGGTATAACTTTGATGTCAAAAAAGAAATTGCAGAAGTCTTGTAAAGATGTTTTTGCAATGGTTTCATCAATTCTTTCGAAAGCATAAATCTTGAATAGGTGCTTTTATCGCCAAAGTGCATTACGACCATGGTTTCACGTATGTTGTCACGATTAACAAGCATTTTTTTCTGTATCTCCGCCAAGGAATATTATTGAAAATTCTATTAATTCTCGATGGCAACTTCTTTGGTCAATTCATGTCGATGAAATTCTAGCAGCTTTGCGACACCCTCTAAACATATAGACTTGACTACTAATCTACTCTAATTCTTTGATTCAACCTAACACTTCGGTTCAGTTTTTTATAAAGCTTTTTCAGAAAGCATTGCACTCTGGGCTGATTTGCCTATGAGCTCTACCTGTAAACGATTTTAGTGGCAGAAGGAGTATTCAAACCCCACTAATGGAAGTTTTATGTACTCTCCGGTCATCGAGATTCAGACCGAACGGCACTGCTCTGCCTCTACTGCGCCTTTTCGATTTTGTTCCGGAGTTTTTTTCGGACCGGAAGTTTTGTAGGCACTCGTTAGATCACTCGGGAAAACGTTTTTTTTTGTCTCCTTTCGTTTGGTGTATGTTTGCTCTTTTTCTGCAGTCTGGAAGTACTTTTGATGTATGCCAGGCATTTCTGGAACTGTGCGTTATTGCGGAGGCTTTAGTTATGTGCGACCTACATTGAATTTTAAGAACCGCATGCGAAAATAAAGGGTTGTCCAATAGGGACGCAGGAAAGTAAACGTCAATTTGACATAGACGCCATCTTTGTTTTCTGTCACCGACATGTCATTTTGTTAGTTGAATGTTTACCATTGATCGCTATGGAGTCGTATTCGATTGAAGACCGCATTAAAGTTATTCAAGAGCACTACAAAAATGGTGCAAAAATGAAGAACACGTTTCGCGCGCTTCGTGAACATTTCGGTCGCAACAACCGCCCAAACGAAACAACCATCGGTCGTCTGGTGCGTAAATTCGAGGCAACAGGTTCTGTGGCAAATCTGCCAGGCTCTGGCCGGCCAAGGAGCGTTCGCACACCGGAAAATATTGCTGTTGTGAAGGAGAGTGTGAGAGACGATCCGAAACAATCAACAACGCGTCGATCCCAAGAATTGGGCATTTCGAGAACCAGTTTGCTCCGCATTCTCCACAAGGATTTGAATGTACACGCCTACAAGATCCAATTAACGCAAGAGCTGCGTCGGGCCGACCATTTTTCGCGCCGAACGTTCTCAGATTGGCTCCTTGAACACCGCCAAATTAATGCCAATTTTTCATCAACAACATGTTCAGCGACGAAGCGCATTTCACTTTGAATGGAACGGTAAACAAGCAAAACTGCCGCATCTGGGCGAACGAAAATCCCCGTGAGTATCAAGAGCAGCCGATGCATCCTCAAAAAGTGAGTGTGTGGTGTTCATTGTGGTCAAAAGGCATCATCGGACCTTACTCTTTCGAAAATGCGGCCGGGGACGCCGTTACCGTCAATTCTGAGCGATATCACGTGATGATAGAGGACTATTTTTTACCGCAACTTGAAGGAACGGATATGGACGATGTTTATTTCCAACAAGACGGTGCAACATGCCACACAACCAACGTCAATAACCATCGATTGCAGTCCTTCTTCGGTGATCGCGTGATTTCGCGCAGAGGAAATGTGCCATGGCCACCAAGATCGTACTATTTGACTCCCTTGGACTTCTTTTTATGGGGATATTTGAAAAGCAAAGTCTACGTCAACAAACCAGCCACCCTCCAAGAACTCAAAAACAACATCATTGCCGAGATAAATGCCACAGAACCGACCATGTTGCAAAATGTCATTGAAAATTTCGACCATCGCGTGGACGTCTGTAAATCCAGTCGTGGTGCGATATCATTTTTCATACATAAATGGCATAAATGAACCTTCAAAATAAAGTACCCAACTTGATTTGAATATCAATCTTTCTTGTTTTAATATGCGTTTACTTTCCTGCGTCTGTTTTGGACAACCCCATAGCATAACTCTCTATAGTAGGGATTTATGAAAATGTTCAGTACCAAAGATAATTTTTTTGCATTCAACATAAATAAAATAATTGCTACAAATTTACGAAAACCTTTGCGTAGATTAAGCTTGAGCAGAAAAATGCCCCAGTTTAGATGACTAGACGCCGCACAAAACATATAGCAAGTTGGTCCCTGTCAATTTGTTTAAAAATTCAGTATGATTTACGAGTCGTTACCAAGAAAGAAACATCATACGCAGGACCACGTTCAAAGAGCGGTCTTCTATGTAACATTTTTTTTTCGAGTGCTTCATTAAAAAGATACGTGTTAAAATTTAGAAATAAAAAAAAAGTTTTAATATCTTCAAAACCGTCAACTGGAATGAACTAAAATTTGGTATAATTTGGGAGGGGGAGTTTGAACGATTTGGCGAAACGGTATACGAAACATGTGACTATCTGATAATTCCAATGCCTACCTAGGAAAATTTATTTGTTTTGAAGTATGTAAGGTTTGATGATGTTCATGTATGACCTATTCAGGGTGTTTCAGTTTATTGTTGCATAACTTTAAGATTCGATAGAACTTTTAAAATTAACGCATAAAGTCTATATAAATATGGGTCGAAAAATGCGTGGCTTCCGAAATACAGGGTGTTTGAATTTACTTTCTAAAATAGTTTTTTTTAAATATTTCGAACAATATTTGATGTATCACAGTCAAAATTGGTATACAAGGGTTTTTTGGTACGACAAAACGGACCATAGTTTTACTGTAGCCGCTAGAGGGCGCTCTCTACTGTACCTGTAGTGTATTAAAATGACCGAAAATTTTTTCTTAGTGCAATTTTTTGCTTTATGAATAAAAAAGATGATTCTTCCCACTTTTCAACATAAAAAAGCTCTCTTGTGAATTTTCGTCATAGTTAGCCGTTTTTGAGATATTTCGATTTCTAAGGTTCGATGCATTTTTAATTATTTATGATAAAATAACGTTAAAAAGTCAGTATCTCGATAATTTTTAGGAGTAGGCTGTGCCTGCAAATATTTTTGAAATTGAAAGCAGAATAAGGTTAAACGTCAATTAGTTGACAGTTAGTTTTGCTGTCTGTTGAAACCTAAAACGTTTTTTTGCAATTGTGAATGCACGAAATTTAGTTTCTTTTATCTGTTTTTTTTTAAGTTTTATAAAAATGCCATTTTTATTCTGCAATCAGGAGTTAGCGGATATTCATTTTGTGTATGGCTTTGTAAATGGAAACGCAGCAGAAGCAGCCAGAGAATACGCACGAAGATTTCCAAACAGACGACATCCAACTCGCTCAGTATTTGTAAGAGTGCATCGCCAAATAATTGAAAATGGTTTTGGAAATCTCCAAAGGGATCAAAACATAAATGTTCGTCAGCGCAGATTTACCCGTATGATTTTGCGTGAGTTTGATAGAGATCCGACCACAAGTGTTAAAAGAGTTTCTGGTGCCTTGGGAATTTCAGCAAGTCATGTTCACCGTGTTCTTAGAAATGACCATAGACGTCTTTTCCATTTGCAACCTGTGCAAGGACTACAGCCAGGGGACGGAGAACGAAGAATCACATTTTGTCAGTGGATTCTTGATAGAACTGATAATAATAGTGAGTTTTTAAGTAACGTCTTATGGGCCGATTAGTCATGCTTCACTAAACGTGTGGATTGGTATCTACCGTAATCGACTATTTGGACCCTACCTTTTGCCTGCAAGGTTAAATGCTGCGACCTTCTTGGAATTTTTTAAGTCTGAACATGCAAATATGTGGGATGATGTTATGTTAGATTCGAGAAGATTGGCCTGGTTCCAGCTTGATGGTTGTCCAGCTCATTATTCGAGAATAGTTAGAAACAGGCTGGACGAAAATTATCCAGAAAGATGGATCGGCCGTGGAGGAGCAGTCGCCTGGCTTCCACGATCCCCTGACCTAAATCCATTAAATTTCTTTGTGTGGGGATTTCTAAAAGAAAAAGTGTACCAGACTCCCGTAACCACAAGAGATATGCTTATAGACAGAATCAGGAATGCATGTGATGAAATAAGGCCTTATTTGAATAATGCTATACCACGTTCGATCATTCGTAGATGTGAATTGTTTATTGAACAATTGGGTTTACATTTCGAGCAACCACTTTAGATTTTGTATGTTTGTCCTAACTATCCAATAGCATTTTAGTTGTAAATAATTAATTTAATTTGTTAAAAATAATATTGGAAAATTAAACAAATTAATATTATGTTTTTTTGTGTTTATTTGGAGTTGGAATTATTGCCGTGTTTAAAAACACAATCTAAACGATCATCTTAATTACTTGTAATGCCCAAATCGGAAATGTAAAAAAACATTATTTTTCCATAAATAATTAAAAATGTATCGAACCGTAAAAATCGAAATATCTCAAAAACGGCTAACTAAAACGAAAACTCACAAGATAGCTTTTTTATGCAGAAAAGTGCGAACAATCAGTTTTTTGTTCAAAAAGCAAAAAATTGCACTAAGAAAAATTTTTCTATCGTTTTATTACACCACAGGTACAGTAGAGAGCGCCCTCTAACGGCTACAGCAAAACTATGCCCACGGTTCGTTTTGTCGTACCAAACAAACCTTGTATACCAATTTTCACTGTTATACATCAAATATTGTTCGAAATATTTAAAAAAAACTATGTAAAAAGTAAATTTAAACACCCTGTATTTCGGACCCACGCATTTTTCCACCCATATTTATATAGAATTTATGCATTAATTTTAAAAGTTCTATCGAATCTTAAAGTTATGCAACAGTAAACTGAAACACCCTATATTTTTGGAGTCAGAATTAAAATTTCTATTCACTTCTGCCCTCTTTGAGAAAAAATAAAGTTGATGCTGGAGGTCAAGAGCTGAAACGTCTTACTGAAATTCTAACGATGCCATCTTGTAAATGGTGTTTTTTTTAGAGGTATAGAACTTTAAATTTCAATAAAACAACGACGAATTATTCGATTGACATGCATTTTTTTATTCGAAAGATAATCTTGTGGCATTACATTTTAAATATGATTTCTGGCATATGACTGCCACGGCTGGCTCGGTTGTAGTCCAATCTGGACGTCCAATTTTCGATGACTTTTTCCAACATTTTTGGCTGTATATCTGCAATAATATGGCGAATGTTTTCTCCCAAATGTCAAGCGTTTATGGCTGATCCGCATAGACCAATGACTTTACATAGCCTCACAGAAAATAGTCTAGCGGTGTTAAATCACGAGATCTTCGAGGCCAATCCACAGGTCTAAAACGTGAAATTAGGCGGTCACCAAACGTGTCTTTCAATAAATCGATTGTAGCACGAGCTGTGTGACATGTTGCGCCGCCTTGTTGGAACCACAGCTCCTGGACATCATGATTGTTCAATTCAGGAATGAAAAAGTTGGTAATCATAGCTCTATACCGATCACCGTTGACTGAAACGTTCTGGCCATCATCGTTTTTGAAGAAGTACGGACCTAAAGCGCACCAAACAGTCAGTTTTTCTGGATGTAACGGTGTTTCGACATAGACTCGAGATTTAGCTTCACTCCAAATGCGGCAGTTCTGTTTGTTGACGTAGCCATTCAACCAGAAGTGCGCTTCATCGCTAAACAAAATTCGCTTATGAGAATCGGGAACAACGGCAATCTCGTTTTGGGCCCATTCAACGAATCTACGCATTACTTGATGATCGCTTGGCTTCAATTCTTGCACGACGAAACTTGGTGCGAAAACGTTCCATGGTTAATCGATGGACGATTTTGTCGACAATAAAATGTACGTAGTGCGCGATACGTATCCCGCACAGAACCATTATTTTCGAAATAAAACTGCACAATTTGCAAGCATTATTCATTCGTGAGTCTATTCATGATGAATTGCCAAACCAAACTGAGAATAAATCACTTGACAGCTCTCAAATCGGTCGCCATCTTCAAAAGTAATGCCAACTTAAAGTTCTATACCTCGAAAAAAAAAAACACCCGTTAGAAGAGAAAAAGTGACAATGCTAAGGTAACAAGTTATTTTGAAGTCAGGGACAAATTGAAACGGCTCCGGTTTCGTAAGAAATTACTTTTAATCTCAGAACATTCTGAACGGCATTTTGTTTACTACCTAATCATCTAACTTTGTCTAATTTGAAACTGAGACCTATACTATCTACAACGACCATTGGTTTCATGTCCCTGTAACGTTAATGCCCTATCGAATCGCCAAAGTATTATGTATACTAATGAAATTATGATCCCGAACTTCCAATTTTTCTTACAAATTGTGCAGTGCATAAAAAAGATTTTTCAAGTAATAATCGATGAACATTCTTCCAAGAGGCTACAAAAAGTTCCCGATACAGCGATATTAATAAAAATCTCCGTAATTTTAATCTACCATCTATCTCAGTAGAAGTTCGTTTGATGAAAGGTATACGTACAGTATAGTCACTCCTCTGGCTGAACCCACCATTCTACCGACCATGTAGTAGTCGTTTCGAAGTTTAAAGAACGCTAAGCGTGAGACAAACTGAAATATCAAGCTCAAGTGTACAGTCCTACTAGAGCTTTGAGGTTATTCCTGTCCAGCCGTAGCAAAGAGTCTTTTACCTTCTTTGTCACGATTGGTACAGTTGCTTTAGCATGGGTTAACCCTAGATCTGTCCATCTCTGCAGAAATTATTTGTTAAGCCGTATTGTATGCGATCCCAATCGCTGGCTCAGGCCCTATGAAGGATGTGCTAGCCCCACTCGTTGCCAGAGTGTCAGCTGTCTCGTTTCCCTCTAGACCTGTGTATCCTTGTATCCATATGAGACGAACTTTATTTTCCTCTACTATGCAACCGAGAGCTTCTTTGCAATTCCGCACTAATTTCAATGTCGAGTAGGTGTACTTTAGTGTTTAACTATCTGAGAAAATAGCTATACAGTGGACATCCGATAATCCGACAAACGTTATGCAGGGCAGTGTCGGACTATCTAATTTGTCGGATTATAGAGCACTGCCTAAGACCCCCTATAGTCCGGAATTTTTTACAAAAGAGTACCTTGTAATCCGACAAGTTACATATCCAATGGTAAGATTATATATTATGTTATGTATATGTACATATGTACTTTCAAGTACAAATCATACATAGTTTATGTATGTCGAATTTAGTAAATTAAATAACAATAGAGAGCTTACGTTTTATTATAAAATTAAGCATAAATGCACGTACATATGTACCAAAATAATAAAGAATTATTAATCAAAATCATTAATGAATTTATCAAATTATGAAGCTTGAAAATATGCATCATTTTTTTTTGTTTAAGGTTGTTATAACGCGAGATCAGAGCTTTGTCCCACGGTCTTCCCAAAAGTAAAAGTTCGTTGTAGGATGTATCATTCTCTTCAGCCCATTGTAAACCTAGCTCAAAGGCGTTAATTGCGTCTTGTACTGTGACTTGTGGAGCAGTTGCAATCACGTCGTCGTTATTTTCCTGATTGTTTGTTGTATAATTAGAAACCTCTTTTATTTTTATAATCTTCCGTCAGACATTTCATGAAAAATGTTTTCCTCTTTATCCATTCCACGGCATCAGATTTCCAAATCTTCCGGACTTATCTGTGTTTCAGTAGCGACTGATCTTTTAACCATTTTCTAACTTCAGGTACGAAGCATTCATCAAACCACTTTTTGAAAAGGTCTTTTGTCATCCATGCACTTTTTTGTCCGTAATAGTGTACAGGTAAATCAATGTTTTTGAATGCCCGTGGTTTATTAGATTTCCCAATGACCATCATCTTAAGCGCGTGTGTGGCCGCAGCATCAGCACATGGTAGTATGGCTACACGCTCTTTACTTACTTTTCGTTCAGGTACGGATTTTCCGTTACAAGAAACGAAAGATTTGTTAGGCATCACACGCCAAAAAAGCCCTGATTCGTCTGCATTGCACACCTGTGACGGGTAAAGATTTAAATCGTTCACCTTTTGCAAAAATCTTAATTTAAAGGGCTCTATGCAGGTGGCATCGTCAGAAAGTTTCTCTCCTGTAATAGTCATTAAACGTATGCCATGACGACTTTTAAAACGTTCTAGCCATCCTTTGCTGGCCACCAAATCATCTGTTTTTGTTATTTCCTTATAAAAAAACTTAGCTTTCATGGCCAACATGGGTCCTGAAATTGGTGCATGCCTTTTTCTTTCCTGAAGAAATACATGTACAAAGCTTCTTCCACTTCTGGATGTTCAGCTTTCTTGAGTGTCTGTCTCTTGCCTGGCCCGCAGTCAGTAGTTGACACGAATTTCTTGATCTTCTCGTGGTTTCTTTTAATGTCATAATTTGTAGATCGGCCTACGCCGTAGTCACTTCATTGCGTTTCATTGCGATTTAAGCGGTCTAAAATATCACATTTTTCTTTAATTGTCGATGTTTTGTGCTTTCGCTTCTGAGTTTGTGATGACATTACTAGGTACTATACTTAATACACAATGAATAAATAGTAAACAATGAACGCATGCTAGGCCGTACCGCCATCACAAGTAGTCAAATTCAAACTAAGTAAAACAATACTTACGCGTCGAGCACGATAGCGATGGCGCGTAAACGTTGTAACCTTTTCAAACCTGCGTGATCTACATTGGCGAAGATTGTCAAATACGTATGTATGTAATATTCAAAGACATGTCGGATTACAGGGGGCGCCGGATTATCGGGGGTCCACTGTAGTTCTGTGCCTCGGTTGAGGAGCAGACTTTCTAACCGAATTTTGTCCATTTTTAATTTTTTCAGGAAAGGGAAAGAACTGTCATCTGTTAATGGCTCAAAATAAATAAAAGATCAGATTGTGAAAATATAATAAAAAATATATTTATTCAGATATGTGTAATCCACTCAAAATGTAAGCAAAAGAAAACACAAAAACTAAAGGACAAACTATACATAGATTGTCTTCATCGGACAAACTACAGTTTGTAAGTCACCAAATGATAAAACATAAAGAAATTATCTCTTAAATTTATAAGATATTAATAGTCTCGTCTTAAAGGCAGCAACATTCTTCTTTCCCTTGACATTCATCGCAGTTAATATTATCGTCATTAGGTTTGTGCTGAGACTAGTTTCTCAGAACTGGGTCCAGCCATTTTAACTCTGGATCTTCCACCCAATTATTTCCCGATAAATTGATCAGAAACTTAGTGAGACTGTCAATTTTTTTCTTTTGAATTTCATGATGAAGTGGTACTGTAGGTAAATGTACCTGACTCAGCTTTTTCTTTGCTTTAAGTAAGCTTGAAAACTGCTTAGTTGCATCGTCTGTATAGTATCTCCGTTTTAACCAGAATTTTGTCTTCTTTCGATTGCGGCTTTCTGATGATATTTATTCTTTTGGTTTCACTTATGCCTGGTATCTTTTTCAGTCACTGTAATGCCTTTTTTATATCTGACAGTTCCCAGTCAATACCGAGTTTTCTAACATGTCCCTTTTTTGAATAAATTTTGTAATATTTTTCCGGAGTTTTTATAAAAGTATGGGCAGGTAATTCTAGCTCACTTTGATCGAATACTCTATCTGCGGCCATAAATGAATGACCACGTACCGGGAATGTACATGTAATTGTTTTTAAACTTTTCGGAGCTTCAGTAAGTTTAAGAAGCCACGACATTAGGGCGTGTACCAAATGGGAAATTTTATTTTTTCCTCCGCAGCCGTCACAAAATAATCTTTGTTCTCTAATTTCTGGATCAAATTCTATCTTGCTCAGAGAAGCAGTTAAAGCAGAACTTATTTCTGTTACTCCTCTACCAGCTTCATGTCCTAGCTAAGTATAAAAAACAGGATTTTTCATGGAAATGTCAGTAATACAAAACGCATAGAACGGGAGCTGTTGAGCATAGAATGCTTCTTAGATTGGTGCTTTAATTTTTCATCTTGTGCATTTTTATTTTTCTCTGTGTCGAAATTATGTTTTAAAGATTTTAGATCAAACAAAGGTAGTTCCTTGCTTTAAAATTTTTCGGTCTTATGTTGGCACTTCAGATCAAAATTTAGTAATCCTAGATCAGGATCCGAATACCTAATGACAAAAACAGCGATGTACCTCACCGCGCTGAAATATATTGTTTAATTACCTTATCTCTGTTCGACGTTGTTTATGGGTTATGTTTTTCTTTCTTTTTCTGGTACCTCTGTCTACATTATCCACAACATGTTCTGCTTCGTTCATTTTCACTGAGGTATTCAATTCAAAAGTATTTCGATAGTTCGCCAACAAGCAACGCTATCCTTTCTCGAATACTAGCAGACTGATTTTCAAATGAACGTAAACATACCGTTAAGACGAACAAACAGCGTTTTGTCCTCGAAAATATGATTAGTTTGTCTCCCGGCTTTGGACAAAATACACTTACAGTATATTCAGATAAGAGATAGACCGGACATAAACAAGACCACGTGATCATCGAACGCTGTAACATTCGGCAGGGACGTATTAAGAGTCACGCAGTACATATTTTAGATAGTAGATGCTGCTTTGCGTAACTTTGTAGTAAATTAGCACAATTCGATGTGTATACGATTGGTGATGGATATAGGATCATGTGGGGGTGGGGTAAGAAATATATGATGTAAATATACATAAGGGTTTCAAAATTTTCGCTTCGATTTCCAGCTTCGGATGCCGCCTGATGTTTGATGAAATACAGTCGAATATAATCTCAAAATGGCGTTTAAATTAGCCTAAATTAAAAATAATCGTATATCTCTTAAAATTGCTTTTAGAATATTGATTAGTATATTTTTTGATTTATAGGTAAATATGTAACCAAATTAAAACGTTCAAAACGTAAAAAAATGTGCATGGTTGAACATTGTCAGAAAGTAGATTCTTGAATAGGTTTTGCCAAAATGGGTTCAAAAATGTCAATAATTAATTAAAAAATACAGTAGCTTTATAATTACTTATAACTTACCGAATTTGATGAACGACATCTTTTATTGGAAAGATGAGCTTGATGAGCTTTCATCATCGCTACTGCCTGAAGCACCAACGTCAATAATGAATGGCTCGACTTGTTCCTCTAAAATATTGTCCAGTTCCCACATTCTCTTTTCAACTTTGTCTTTCACGTGCTTAATACAGTTTTCCCATTTTTGCGCTGTTATTAATTCTAGTGCTTCTTTGAAAAGTCCTTTGAGGTCTCAAAATTTAAAAGTTGTATTGTGCTTAGCTATATAATTTTTAACCTCTGCCCATATGAGCTCAATGGGATTGAGCTCGCAATGGTATGAAGGTAAACGGAGCACAGTTTTATTTTGACTTGCTGCCATTTCGTCAATGGCGTATTTTTGATATTCCGCCTTGTGATCCTTGACAATTCTTAATAATTGTACTTTCAGCATTGCTTCTTCAAAGTTGATATTTTTCGAGCGGAGCCAATTTTGAACATCAACTTTCCTTGAAGCCGTTGTTGGGACCTTCTCCAATCTTCGAGAATGATAAGGCGCATTATCCAACACAATTACTGCGTTTTCCTCTAAGTTCGGTAAAATTTTTGAAAACCACTGTTCAAACGATTCGCCATTCATTTCCTCGTGGTAATCTCCAGTTTTCTTAGACTCAAAGCACCACAGACCGTCAACAACAAATCCATCCTCACTGCCAATATGGCAGATAATGAGCCTTTTCCCTTTACCTGGAAATCGAAGTACTAACTGGTGTAGATTTATTTCAATAAGCGAACCTTTTTCAAATGTTTTCATCACATTCAGCGAAAAAACATTGAGACATGAGTATCAGATTGCTATAATTGGGATTATTTAGTCATATTGAAAGAAAGAATATTGAACGTCGTATGATTACTCAGCGCTTCACAATTTAATTTAAAGTTATAAACCTTTAAAAAATGAATGATCAGGAACCTGAAATACGCGCAAATATTAATATTAACAAATTATAACTTTATAAAGCTTAAAGTATGAATTAAAATGATTAGAACTATTAGGAACGGTACACAATATAAAACTTAGTAACTTTTTTTAAGTTTATAATATTCGACATATTTTAAGATTATATTAAAAAATTATTGAAATATCGAAAACACATAAAAGCATGGCTTAAAAAAGTTCTAACAAATGAAAATGACAATAAAACATCCACGCATTTTATCGAAAGTTATAAAAGTTTTGTTACTTATAATATGTTTTATCTGCCCCCTGGAATTAATGTTTAGAACCTTGTTCCCAAGGTTTGAAAAACATCCGATTGTTGTCTATTACTCGTATTTGCCTGCTAGATTTTTTAATCCGGTGGACAGTCCATCTAGAAAGGCCCTCCTGGATGAAGTTACAGAATCATCAACCCATACATTACTTGTAGTGTGTCCTGCGTTTACCCACGTTTCATCAAGGTAATAAATCTTCCTGTTTTGATTTCTATATTTCCCAATTTTTGTTAAATAATCCCTCCTCCATAGCACAATTTCTTCTCTATCCAGTAGCAAACTATTACGACCCCGTTTTGTCCATTTGAAATTTAAATGTTTCAGTAACGCATGGAAAGTTGATCGTTTGAAATTTGGCAACGTTGTATCTCCATTTACCTCCTGCAGTACTTTATCTATAGTAGGTATTTCATTCCTAATGAAGAATTCATGCACTTTCCTCCTAATCGCATGCTTATCAGCTTCATCCAATGATTTAACAATACTTTTGCGATGTTTACTGGTCATTGGCTCAGAAAAGGTGTGATTTTTTTTGTATTGTCTTAACACATTAAACACTGATGCGCGACACACCCCAACTTTGTGAGAAACCTTCACAACAATTTCTTTGATGGTTGATGCCTCGTTCTCCTCGCGCTCGATCTTATATATATTCAAAATGACCTCTTTCATTTCTGCACTCAGGTGTCTTTTTTTAGAGCGTTTCCTAGGTGGACTACAGGAGTTTACAACTTCATCGGCAGTATCTGTACTACTGGGCATTTTGCGCAAGCAGTTGATAACAATAACAATCAATAACAAGGTATAACAATAACAACGACAAACTCAACAACTTAATAAGATAACAAACGAAAACATCCAAAGAAATATCAAATTGCAATGATGCACACGACATACGTAACACGTCTAAAACCTGAATGTGACTCTGCCTTGATACGACTGCTCTGCCGCTCGGCATAGGCATTTAATTGCGAATTGACCAATGAGGGCTCCTGTTTTACGTCGAGACGGCGGCGTTAGCGTGAAAATCATCCGAACCTTTTGTTTACATCCGGTCTATCTCTTATCTGAATATACTGTAGTTTCTCTAGGTTTCATTGAATGTTAAATTGAAGTGGAATAAAATGTAGTTAGATTGTCTGCGTGTTATGGAAATTGTTAAACGGGCATAGATTGCAACGCCATCTATATCTAAAAATCTGAAAAAATGGACAAAATATGTTTAGAATGGCTGCTCCTCAGTTGTCGTCTGCGATAATTCTGGCACCCAGTTCTATAGCATATGATGCCCAGTTTCCTCGGCTAACAGATTTTGTAATCTTTAGCTTCGGCAAGAAGATACCAGCTCCAACACCTACCTCGTTCTTGGAGCCATCTGTGTATGCACAGATATATTTCCTTATCAAGTTAACTTGCTGTTCCCACTCATTCCTGTGTGGAATTGCACTGAGTAGGATTTAGGGTAAATTAAGAAGAACCTCCATAGCTGCAGTTGGTGTATGAAAGGCACCAGTGACCAGCGTACAAGCTTCACTCTGTATTGCCCTCAGTTTGGCTTGGACAGTACTTTGTTCTGCCTTGCCCCACTGAGCTACAGATCCATAGGTTATCATGGGTCTAATAACCACAGTATACAGCCAAAACATTCCCCAGTTCTTTCTACAGGCCCTTCGGGCAAGTGACCTTGATGAATGAATGAATATTGAAATTAGAGGGTCCTAAGTAATGGACCCCAGTATAGTCTGCCTATAGTAGCTCAGAGTTTCACAGCGACACAAAACGTGTGCCGAGGTCTCTTCCTCAACCCCGCAGCGTTCGCACAAGGGATCCTCGGCCACCCCGATCACGTGCAGGTGACGCCTTAACGTGCTATGGCCAGACAACAGTCCCACCAGCAACCTTAGGTTGGCTCTATCTAGAGATAGGCAGAAGCGTCCATCTTTAGCACTGGGCCCTTCAATGAGTTCCCGTGCCTGGCGGAGATGTCTGGAGATACTTCTTCATTTGTGAGAGTGTTGTTTTGCAACCCACGTCTCCATTTTCTTCCTAGCTTTATGCGCGGTCACTCCTAGAGCTGGCTCAGGACCAACGAGCTTGCTGGCTGATCCTGTCTTCACCAGAGTGTCCGCCGTCTCATTGCCTCTTATAAGATCTTATAAGATTGTTATTCTTCTTCTAGGCCCACCCTCCTCCAGAATGTGAGATACACAAGACAGAATCGCAAAGATTTCCGCCTGGAAAGTGACCTTACTCATCTCGTGTTTATACCGCGGTCCGACGATTTCGACCAACTTTAATGTTTTCATTGGGTCCCGCGATATTACTATCGATTAGCAGCCTTTAAACGGAGAGGATAGCCGACTAACCAGCATAACGAAGTTAATTCCTGTCTAAACGGGGAGCCGGGAGTTCGAAGTTCCAGGTGAAATATCCCGAAAATATTTATGAGGTTATAGAAGTTCTCCAGAAATGGAAGTCCGCAACTTAAATCCAATAAGTATCTACATGTTGTGAATACAAATTTGACTGCTACTCCTAGAAGTTTCCATTGACCATGTAATTTATTACTGGTGTAAATCGCATGATATTTGCTATTAAGGTATACGAGGAAACCAGCAAAAATCGTTGCTTATTTGTGACCAAGAGGAAAACTTCTGCTTTGGGTAAGACACTGACGATTCGAGTGACATCTCCGCTGATTTGGAAATGTTAACAAAAACTGAACACGCTGACGGAAAACAAGAAAGTAAATTTGATATGGGTGCCAGGACGTTCAGGTAACGCAGAAAATGAAAACTCGCAAAGAAAGGATGATTCATACACTTTACAGGCCCGAAACATCACTTGGGGCACAATAAGGAATCAAGTCAATGAGCGGTTAAAAAAACAGCACAAGGAACAGCTTAGTGAATTTGCACTGTCTTAATATGGCGGTTGAAAAAGAAAAACTCCTTGTCATTGGTAAGGCAGCTTGACCCAGGGGTTTTAGAAACATTACCATAAATAATTAACTTGGAAATGCAATAAGAAAGTTTGGATGACAAAACAAAATAGGGCAAAGTGGTTGCAAAATGGCTAAAGAAAAAAGAAACGTTTTGCTATTTCTAAACAATGCAAACATCCAAACATTCGCTGAAATAGTATAAAAATTGTAGTTTATTTATTATATACTAAGTGACATATAAATCCGAACACTCAGTTTAAATGGTTTTATTTTAATAAAAGTTGGTGAATGTATTTATCTTACTGTAAATAACAAGTGAAAAAATTTTCAGCCTTATCAGTTGGACATGCCGGTTTTTATACTGCTTTTTTTTAATTCACTAACGCTCTAAAAATGAATATTTCAGCAGCAGCAAAGAATCAACGTTGACGGATTTTGGTTCTTGACATCCTTTACGATCGGTTACGATGCCTAAAGTACGGAGACCTGTACGATTTCGTCAACTTAGTAAGTTTGATAGGGGCCGTATAGTGGGACTTCGGGAAGCTGGACTTTCTTTCCGGGCAATTGCAGTTAGAGTGCAAAGAAGTGTAGACACTGTGGTTAGGTGTTGTCAGGCATGGCTTCGAGAAGGCCGTACGCAAAGAGCAAGGGGCACTGGCCGCCGCCGTTGAACAACAGACCGTGAAGATCGCCGCCTAAGATTATTGGCCTTAAGGGACCGTTTCTCCACTACCAGGTCCATTGCAAATGAATGGTTTGCAGAACACGGAAGACCTATTGGCATGCTAAGTGTTTACCGACGAATGAGAAGTTTTGGCTTGTTTTCGTACCGGCCACACTGGGTCCTCCCTTTAACTCGGGAACACCGACGTAATCGCCTTGAGTGGTGCAGACAACGGTCGCTCTGGGATCAGGAATGGAACAGTATTGTCTTTAGTGACGAGTCTCGATTTTGTTTAGGCATGCACGACGGTCGTGCCAGGGCTAGAAGGCGACGTGGTGAAAGGAGGAATCCACAGTTTTTTTGTTGAAAGACATGTTCATCACACTGTTGGAGTTATGGTTTGTGGTGCTATAGCTTATGGTGCCAGGTCACCTTTAATCTTCATCAGAGGTAACATGAACGCGCAGCGTTATATCCACGAAGTTCTAGAACCCCATCTTTTACCCTATCTTGACACCCTGGCAGATCCAACTTTCCAACAAGATAATGCCCGACCACATGTTGCAAGAGTCACAATAGACTTCTTTCAACATAATGATGTCACATTGTTACCATGGCCACCAAGATCTCCCGACTTATCCCCAATTGAGCACGTGTGGGATATGATGGGTAGGATATCGCTCAATTTGCAACGTCCTCCTCAGACTCTAGAAGCACTTCGAGAAGAGTTGGTGGTTGCCTGGAATGAGATACCACAGGAGGACATTGACCACCTTATCAGAAGCATGCCTAGGCGCGTTGGATAATGCGTAGCACATCAGTGGTACAGTTTTTGAGTTAATAAAGAAAATTACGTCAGTTCATTTGGCAGAAACCGCTTGGGATCGGGTAACCGAAGGTACAGCGCAAAATTGACCAGTTAAGTGAGGCTTGAAATTGATTTTTTGAAGCTAGATAAAGGTTTGTATGTTGATGATAAAGATTCAGGCCAGGAAATTGAACTTCCAGTTCAAATACACTTTTTGAATATTCTGATGTCAGTGATGTTCCAGTACCAACAGACACTATTGCAAATTATGATAGAGTTATTACCCTGACCAAATAGCTCAAAAGTTTTGTCGAAAATCAGAGACTGTATTAATTTATTGTTATGCCTGTTTAGTTATTTGTTGCTAAGGGAAAGCTAGTATTTAATTGACTGTCAGATATCTTTGTGACAATCTTAGGACAGTGAAAGTCAATTTTATTGTTACTGAATTTACTCAAACTGGATCTGTTGCAGATTAAAAACGTGATCGTTAGAGAGTTTTGGATGAAGAATGAATGAACTTCAAGTTTAGGTCATTTTGGAATCTTAACACTTCATTACGCAAAATTGTTACTGTGACTGGTATTTCATTAGGCTCTGCACACACAGTTACTAAACTTCATAAATTAGATATACTAAGTGACATATAAATCCGAACACACAGTTTAAATGGTTTTATTTTAATAAAGTTTTGTATAAGTCCTTAATGAAGCATAATAAGTAAATGACAAAAATTTCAAAATGATTGCACTGCTTTAAAGCCCTTTGACCTTTAATAATGTGTGGATGCACCCTGATGTGCTACGAATTCTCTAACGCGCCTAGGCATGCTTCTGATCAGGTGGTCAATGTCCTCCTGTGGTATCTCATTCCAGGCAACCACCAACTCCTCTCGAAGTGCATCTAGAGTCTGAGGAGGACGTTGCAAATTGAGCAATCTCCTACCCATCATATCCCACACGTGCTCAATTGGGGAAAAGTCGGGAGATCTTGGTGGCCATGGTAACAATGTGACATCATTATGTTGAAAGAAGTCTATTGTGACTCTTGTAACATGTGGTCGGGCATTATCTTGTTGTAAAGTTTGATCTGCCAGGGTGTCAAGATGGGGTAAAAGATGGGGTTCTAGAACTGCGGGGATATAACGCTGCGCGTTCATGTTACCTCTGATGAAGATTAAAGGTGACCTGGAACCATAAGCCCCAAACCATAACTCCAACAGTGTGATGAACATGTCCTTCAACAAAAAACTGTGGATTCCTCCTTTCACCACGTCGCCTTCTAACCCTGGCACGACCATCGTGCATGCCTAAACAAAATCGAGACTCGTCACTAAAGACAATCCTGTTCCATTCCTGATCCCAGAGTGACCGTTGTCTGCACCACTCAAGGCGATTACGTCGGTGTTCTCGAGTTAAAGGGAGGACCCAGTGCGGCCGGTATGAAAACAAGCCAAAACTTCGCATTCGTCGGTAAACACTTCGCATGCCAATAGGTCTTCCGTGTTCTGCAAGCCATTCATTTGCAATGAACCTGGTAGTGGAGAAACGGTCCCTTAAGGCCAATAATCTTAGGCGGCAATCTTCACGGTCTGTTGTTCTACGGCGGCGTCCAGTGCCCCTTGCTCTTTGCGTACGGCCTTCTCGAAGCCATGCCTGACAACACCTAACCACAGTGTCTATACTTCTTTGCACTCTAACTGCAATTGCCCGAAAAGAAAGTCCAGCTTTCCGAAGTCCCACTATACGGCCCCTATCAAACTCACTAAGTTGACGAAATCGTACAGGTCTCCGTACTCTAGGCATCGTAACCGATCGTAAAGGACGTCAAGAACCAAAATCCGCCAACGTTGATTCTTTACTGCGGCTGAAATATTCATTTTTAGAGCGTTAGTGAATTAAAAAAAGCAGTATAAACACCGGAATGTCCAACTGATAAGGGTAAAAATTTTTTCACTTGTTATTTACAGTAAGATAAATACATTCACTAACTTTTATTAAAATAAAACCATTTAAACTGGGTGTTCGGATTTATATGTCACTTAGTATATATTTCCAGCAGGACGGCGCTCCTATGTTCTTCCGGTTCGGCAATGGCTAGACGATGAGTTTCCAGATAAATGGATAGTTCGAAGAGGGCCTATAGAATAGATATTGCCAAAATGTATTTGTTCTTGAATATAATACCGTCCACGCATGGATGTACTGTATATGCTGAAATGCTGCTGGTTTAGATAGGAAGCAATCACACCTTTCAACAATTTTACGAGTGAAGAAAATCCAAGAATCATTTTTTACAAATTTTACTGTATAAAACTGCTGTTTTATAGCCGTTCTATATTATTTCAAGTTGCTGGTAAATTCCGTTTGGCAATTTTCCATCGAACTGGAAATAAATAACAAAAATTACAATCATAACACGTACGCCCCGAAGCGTGACAAGTAATTCTGAAGGTTCCTTAATAGCGAAGCCTCCGCTTTTACTGGAAAATTTGCATGGAATCCGCTTTAGCACGCCAGCCGTCGATTGGAAACATTTTTTTCTAAAAAATAAAAGCCCAATATCTTGTGAGCGCCACCGTTAATGAGAAGCAATTTCGCTGGAGATTCTCGGATGTTTCTCCAGTTCGTCCGGTTGAGGCATTACTTTGTCTCGATGAGTTTGTTTTGTATCTGATTATTAACCGTCAATATTCAACTATTGAAATCTTAGTTTTTTTCTTATCAAACACAAATAATAAAAATGTAGCTGGGTGTTATAAGTTTAAAATATTAACAATTATTGTAATGGTGTGTTAATGATTGAGGTTACTTCAATTACATCTACCTAAGTAGATGGACTCATTGCTCTCTGCGTGCCAGTTGTTTCTTAATCACTACCTAAGTGCGTTAGATGACCCTCATTTAACTAACTCCATATTTCTTCCCGTTTTCGAGACCCCAATCGCGAGAGTAGAATTTGAAGCACGGCTGCTCGGGTCTCTTCGAAAAAGGTCGGCAAACTGAGAATCCCCGGGAAGCATATAAAAACCCGGAGAAGGCCTGCCCTAGAAGGTCATTCACAGGATACGTCAAGAGTGCATCTGAAGGGTCCCTTGCCAGTGTAAAGGCATCCCTTGTCAGCGGTGTCGACATAAAGCAGCAACCCTCTGTACTTTGAGCAATTCAGATAACCCGGTTCAGACTGAAATTAAAATTGTAATTAATTGTGAGTACAGTTTCTCACTTCAAGGGGGCGCTTGGGAGGTCCGGCAAATTACTGATGGTATCAGCAGGTTATAATCAGATTCTGTCGTGGAGGTTTGCGATTGGTCTTTTGTGTATGATATACAGAGTGTTCCTTAATGATATGAGAATATTTAAGGGGTGTGAATATACGTGGAAAACTAATGTTAGTTTGCTTTATAAAATATGGTCCAAAAATGTTTCCTTACAAAAACTCGGGGTGTTGAAGTTTTAGGAAAAAATGGAAATTAAATAACATTTTAAGAACCACTTCAGATATACTAAGTGACATATAAATCCGAACACCCAGTTTAAATGGTTTTATTTTAATAAAAGTTGGTGAATGTATTTATCTTACTGTAAATAACAAGTGAAAAAATTTTCAGCCTTATCAGTTGGACATTCCGGTTTTTATACTGCTTTTTTTTAATTCACTAACGCTCTAAAAATGAATATTTCAGCCGCAGTAAAGAATCAACGTTGGCGGATTTTGGTTCTTGACATCCTTTACGGTCGGTTACGATGCCTAGAGTACGGAGACCTGTACGATTTCGTCAACTTAGTGAGTTTGATAGGGGCCGTATAGTGGGACTTCGGGAAGCTGGACTTTCTTTTCGGGCAAGTGCAGTTAGAGTGCAAAGAAGTGTAGACACTGTGGTTAGGTGTTGTCAGGCATGGCTTCGAGAAGGCCGTACGCAAAGAGCAAGGGGCACTGGACGCCGCCGTAGAACAACAGACCGTGAAGATCGCCGCCTAAGATTATTGGCCTTAAGGGACCGTTTCTCCACTACCAGGTCTATTGCAAATGAATGGTTTGCAGAACACGGAAGACCTATTGGCATGCGAAGTGTTTACCGACGAATGAGAATACCGACGTAATCGCCGTGAGTGGTGCAGACAACGGTCACTCTGGGATCAGGAATGGAACAGTATTGTCTTTAGTGACGAGTCGCGATTTTGTTTAGGCATGCACGATGGTCGTGCCAGGGTTAGAAGGCGACGTGGTGAAAGGAGGAATCCACAGTTTTTTGTTGAAAGACATGTTCATCACACTGTTGGAGTTATGGTTTGGGGTGCTATAGCTTATGGTTCAAGGTCACCTTTAATCTTCATCAGAGGTAACGTGAACGCGCAGCGTTATATCCACGAAGCTCTAGAAGCCCATCTTTTACCCTATCTTGACACCCTGGCAGATCCAACTTTCCAACAAGATAATGCCCGACCACATGTTGCAAGAGTCACAATAGACTTCTTTCAACATAATGATGTCACATTGTTACCATGGCCACCAAGATCTCCCGACTTATCCCCAATTGAGCACGTGTGAGATATGATGGGTAGGAGATTGCTCAGTTTGCAACGTCCTCCTCAGACTCTAGAAGCACTTCGAGAGAAGTTGGTGGTTGCCTGGAATGAGATACCACAGGAGGACATTGACCACCTGTTCAGAAGCATGCCTAGGCGCGTTGGAGAATGCGTAGCACATCAGGGTGCATCCACACATTATTAAAGGTCAAAGGGCTTTGAAGCAGTGCAATCACTTTGAAATTTTTATCATTTACTTATTATGCTTCATTAAGTACTTATACAAAATTTTATTAAAATAAAACCATTTAAACTGGGTGTTCGGATTTATATGTCACTTAGTATATCCAATTTGACGTCTATCAGAAAAGACGACAGAGGACAAGAGGGGAAACGTCAAACTAAAATCTCAAAAATCTCACCTTACGGAAAAGAAAAAGTGACAGTTATTGTACTTCCACTTCTCAAGCCTGCTGGCGAGGAAGTATCGTAATTGCGAAAAATTTCTATGAGATATTCCTAAAACTGAAAAAATGAAAATCGCTCAAACTTCGTTTTTTGATGTTTCAGAGGGCGATTTCGGTCCCTAGTTTCAGCGACCCACAAGATGTATTATAAAGATGGTTAGGCTCACGTTTCTGCGTGACCCATTTTTGGCACTTTTGGGAAGATACTCGTAATAGCCCTGTACGTGGTCACTACAGATTAAAATGCTTTTAGTTCCTGTACCTTTTTTTATCGCTAAAACCAAAACAGTACTCATTTCATATATGTATATGTTCCTGTTTACCACTTAAATTCTACTATTTAGTGACAATGGCAAAACTATGCGACATTTGCAACTTGAGTGTACGAAAAATCAATTTTGTCTATTGGTGCCAACAATGGTCTGTCCATACGGGTAATTTGTGACGCTGAATTTAAATACGATCGCGAAAAGAAGCAGGAAAAAATATCTGCGGAAACTATATCGGTGCAATTTTCTCAGTTATCTAACTACGCAGCCCCGATTAACCGTTACCGTTTCCACGATGGGGGAGGGTCGAATCTGAAACACCAGTTGTACAGAGATCTGCCCTCTTTTTGGTTGAAACAAAATAGGTCCTCTCCACACCTTGAATTAACTCTATTGCATAATAAAATGTCTATCTTTCCAATCGTTGTAAACTGCCGTATCTCATCCAATGCCTGTTGGATATGGTCTTTGATTCTTAATTCACAGCCCTTCCGACAATCTTGTATCGACAAAACAGCTAAACATTGGTGGGTGACAGGTCTGGAGAGTATAAGGGATGTGATATAGTTTGATCATTATAAGGGTATGTTTTGACTGTCTTTCCATATACAGGGTGTTTCAGTTTAATGTTGCATAACTTTAAGATTCGATAGAACTTTTAAAATTAATGCATAAAGTCTATATGAACATGGGTCGAAAAATGCGTCGCTTCCAAAATACAGGGTGTTTAAATTTACTTTCTAAAATAGTCTTTTTTTAAATATTTCGAACAATATTTGACGCATAATAGTGAAAATTGGTATGCAAGGGTTTTTTGGTACGACAAAACGAACCATGAGCATAGTTTTACTGTAGCCTCTAGAGGGCGCTCTCTACTGTACCTGTAGTGTATTAAAATAACCGAAAACTTTTTATTTTTTTTGCTTCGTGCGTATTCTCTGGCTGCTTCTGCTGCGTTTCCATTTACAAAGCCACACACAAAATGAATATCCGCTAACTCTTGATTGGAGAATAAAAATGGCATTTTTATAAAACTTACAAAAAAAACAGGTAAAAGAAACTAAATTTCGTGCATTCACAATTGCAAAAAAACGTTTCAGGTTTCAACAGACAACAAAACTAACTGTCAACTAATTGACGTATAACCTTATTCTGCCTTCAACTTCAAAAATATTTGCAGGCACAGCCTACTACTTTTTAACGTCATTTTATCATAAATAATTAAAAATGCATCGAACCATAAAAATCGAAATATCTCAAAAACGGCTAACTATAACGAAAATTTACAAGTGAGCTTTTTATGTTGAAAAGTGCGAAGAATAACTTCTTTTATTCAGAAATCTAAAAATTGCACTAAGAAAAAATTTTTGATCATTTTAATACACTACAGGTACAGTAGAGAGCGCCCTCTAGCGGCTACAGTGAATCTATGCCCATGGTTCGTTTTGTCGTACCAAAAAACCCTTGTATACCAATTTTTACTGTTATACATCAAATATTGTTCGAAATATTTAAAAAAAACTATTTTCGAAAGTAAATTTAAACACCCTGTATTTCGGAAGCCACGCATTTTTCGACCCATGTTTATATAGACTTTATGCATTAATTTTAAAAGTTCTATCGAATCTTAAAGTTATGCAACAATAAACTGAAACATCTTGTATAAATATAGAAATATCTGCTATAATAGCGCTTGAAGGTATGTATTGTAAAACCTCCTACAAGTTTGTTTTGTTATTCCGTGATTGAATGAAATAATTTTAAACGAGGTTTTTGGAACAGCGTTCATGTTGTTTATATTATTATTTATATATTTATTTATTTTGTGTGACTACCTATCCAATTTCACCACATAACGATGATTGTTCTTTGTGTATAGATTTGTATGAAACGGATTTAATTTTAGCCTGAAATTGCGTTAATGCAGCATTAATCCTTTATTGTATCGATGTTGACTGCTATTTTTAAACATTTGCTTTTAATCATAGCTTATTGGATAAATAATAATACAATCAACAAGCAGCGTTTAACACAAGAAATGTGACCTTTAACGTTTTCGAAACTTTGATTGTTTAGAAAAAAATTTGGGTATATCCAAGTGGAATTTCGCACGGTTATTGCGTGTATACAGAAGTGTAAAAATCACTCTAAAAATCAGCCATGTCAAAACTTGCAATTTGGTTCTTGGCATTCTAAAAAGCCATAATTTACACTTCTTCCTGATTTTTTCCAGGCCATATAAAGAATTGTTTTTTCATAAATTATAATTCAGTCTCTTAGAGAATAGAGATATTGGGACCGCCCTTAGATTTTCTGTACGATGATTAATTCTTGAGATACCGATAATCAAAGCCAAAATTTTCCTTTTTCATTAGGAATTCGAAATCTCAGCATGAAATGGTGACATCGGAGATTTGGAAAAAGCATATGGAAACTGAATATGTAGTCCACGCATTTGTCTAGCGCAACAAGTTTTTTCGAAGTCCATGGGTCCAAAAGAACTGATAAAATTTTTCTTTACATGATATCCTACTATTGTGTAGAGTCCGCGTTTTCTTGCTAGAGATCTAATAACAAGACATTTAAAGCTTTGAAACGCTCCTCTTAGGATCTGAGCACGACTATTTTTTTACTGAGATACTGTACTTCAAAGAATTCACGTTTTTTATTTGATCTCTTAGTCTTTTCAATTAGTGCACGAAAATTTGACTAGTCAAGAGTGTTGTTCCACAGACATGTGTTTTGGGTGATGTCGTTTCTGCTACATATTAAGTAACATTTTCCATAGAGGCTTACTCACAACAATAGGATAACGTTGTGGCACGTCGAGACTTTATTCAAAGACTGTCAGTATACAAATATGACTTACGACGAATGGTTTGCTAGAAATACCACCTTGTACGGAAACGTATTGATCGTATGCTGATCACTTGCTTATAACACTTCTGTAGCTATTGTAGCTTTCCTAGATTATGTTCGACGATCATGACGTTTTTGTCACAATGACATGCTTCAACAGCGGGAAACCAACTATACAGACATGTGCGGTCAGTTGCTGGCGCTGGCCTTAGCCATCAAAAGCTACGTTTATGCATAATAAATATGCTGCACTCAAGCATTGCTGTGGCTTATGCCGTAAAAGGTTCTTATAAAAAATTCGAACAAAGTTCTTTTCAATTTACATTACTTTGCCATCGCAGCGTTTTTCCCTTTTCTCGATTGAGCGCCTGCTCTATTTATTGATTCATCCTCACCGTTTCCTCTCTCTAAAATTAAATATACAGCGACCGCTTTTCCCTTAAGTCTCCGTCAAAGAAACAAATATAGAGTAATCCATAAAGCACATCGGATTTTTTCTGCATCGCTAATGGCTCCATCCGACGATTGATCGACGGCTTCAACCTTTGGAAACTGTCTTCAAGCTTACTTCTATGTAACTAGAAGGCTTAGTGTGATTTGGTGTCATAACAGGTTACTCCTACCTGCCTGGTAGTGGTCACTTTGATAAATAGTAATACAGTACAGTATTATTGAGACTATAGGTATGCAGGTGACAGGATATGATTCTCACGAAAGTATCTGCCCTTGCTCGTCTTGCTTTAATAAATGTCGAAAGAGCCAGTTACAGGGTATCATGCACATTTACCAAAATTAAAAAGGTGCCACAAAATTAGGATTCACGTTGATAGATGGCGGTAATCATATGTAAGCACATTCACCTAAATTGAAAAAATATTAGATTTGGTCCAATAAATGGTGAACGTGCTAGGTAATATTAGTAAGCACATCCACCTAAATTGAAAAAATATTTAGGTTGGGTTCAATAAATGGTGAACGTGCTAGGTAATATTAGTGAGCACATTCACCTAAATAGAAAAAATATTTAGATTGGGTTCGATAAATGGTGAACGTGCTAGGTAATATTAGTATGCACATTCACCTTAATTGAAAAATATCTGCGAAGATGAAGGCTTTACTATTCAACACTTCAGAACTTCAGATCATAATGACAATAGAAGATAACTGAATCATTTAGATAGTCAGAGGTCTTATCTCATGCGCATTGGAGAAAATCAACAATATCCTTGAAAAGCTTAGAGTGATTTGCTTCTCATAGAGCACTTGAACAGAAGTAATCTTATTATTATATATTACAAGATTACTGAATCCAATTAGCAAAAGAGTTGTAGTCGCTTATATAAAGGAAGCTGCAATGAAGTATTTAAGTAAATTTGTCATATTTTAATCTGCAGGTAGTTGGAGATTCCCTTGCTTTTATATTCACAAGCATCACCTTGGTTGTTAATTACGAAGTTGCAGCCTCCGGTGTATAAAAGTTTTAATGATGTAGCAACTTTAAGAGTGTACAAATGGGATTGTAGTAATCCTCGTGTCGAGCACTATATTAATTTTGCATGCTTGTATTAAAATTGCTGGACTTTGCGAGAACAAACAAATGTAATGCAAGTTTGAAACTCTTATATAGAAAAGACATACGTACGATACTTCTAGGTCTATTTAGACGCCCCTATGTTTCAGATTTGTACACTTGGTAACTCTGAATATGTCCACAATAAGAATACATGCAAAATCCTCACGCCTACTTAGATGACCCTATATTTTAGGTTTGTATATTTGGCAACTCCAAAATCTTCAGTGTACCAGAATCGTCGCCTCTTTTTGCAGCAGAAATGAAACACTTGAAGATCAGATTCAAGAAAAATCAAGAGTTCTACAAACTTGGCGAAACAGATCGAAATATCTAGAAATAAGCAGCTATCCGATCCAACAACGTACCCAGTCCATAATTTGACAACATATGACAGATCCCAAACTGTAGACTATACAGGGTGTTACAATGCTCATGTCTTCCTTCAGACATAAAATTGTACAGGAGTTCGTAAGGCTTTGTCGACTTTAATCATCGGTCAACATTGTGGTTGTTCAGCAGATGAACAGCTTCTGCATTGCAGTGTTGATAGATGCCTTGTGCATACCTCAAAAAGTATAGCTTGAATAGTTAACCCGTTTTCTATGCCCTAAAGTAATGAGCGTTTTGCATGCTGTTAAATGTATTGCGACTTGATTGATTTCTATAATGTACGACTGAAAAGCAATCTACGGAACGGAATTTTCTTTGATAGGGCTGGATGTTTTCAAACTTCCAGAGCACCATTATGGCCTATGCTCCAGGGACTAAAGGATTGCAAATCTCCATTGAAATCAGATTGTTTTTGAGATAGTTATAACCAAATAGGGAACACAGTTTTTGCAATAACTTTTTTGTTGATTTGTTAGTTGACTCTATAATGAAAAACTGCACAACTTTCATACATAATATTGTTTCGTAAAAAGCTCAGTTTGTAGAATAAAGATAAAGAACTGTTTTTGTTGTCTTTGACCACTATTTAAAAAAAAATAGGCAATGAATAGACTGCTTAAATGCAAAATCTCGCTGACGTGTTCTTAAAAGCCGTAGCAGTAATGTTTTTCGACCTCAAAGCATTGATCAAAAACAAAAATTGTGATAAAGGATTTTGATCAATTTTAATAAGACTGTAACCATGAAGTTTGACATCCGACTAACATTAATAACAACTTTAACGGATCCTTAATAAAACCAGCCTTGTCATTTAAATTCTTAGGTTGAGTAATTTAAAGAAAGGTAAAAATGGTTTGATTGGAAGACTGCTTTTACAAAATTAACGAGCTTCGCGTTTATTTTAAAAACTTATATGCACCTTTTTCTATCTTTTTATCCTAGTGTCGTCGCTTTTTATGTTTGTACATTGTATCAGTTTTTTTACTTTCCTTATGACGCATTCCATGTCATCGATTAAGGAAATATTATTATTATAGATCACTTGTAAGCGGTGTTTAACAGGAGGTTGTTGTCTCTTCCAAGTACATTGATGGAAGAGCTTTGTTGATATGAAAGCGACTATGCTTTCAAGCACTTATCCCTAGTATATCCTACACTTAGATGAGCTAGCTGCTTCCAAACTATTTTCACTACTTAAACATCAAGAGCTGTAAATTATAAAATCGCTCTGCTAACGCTACTCTATGAGCTCATCCGGGATTAACCCAAATATTTCATATCGCTCGATAGCGCGAATCGTTCTCAAGTTCGTTAGTTCCAGATATCGCATAACTTCACTAATTATACAATAGACTAAGCTTCGCAGACTTGCCGCTATTGTACGGACCAAGATGTTTTGTGTATGTATGCCATACCTGATAAACTTACATGGAGAGGTTGTATTAAGCGCAGAACGGCATGTCTCTGTAAGAAGATGAATGATTATCAATTTTAGTGAAAGTGACTAGCATCCGCGATTTATTAAGGTAAATCCTACCTGCAAATATATCATCTTCAATTTTGGTGAATGAGCACACTGCCGTTCGCCCAGCACACTCACGTTCTTCAAATACTACCGCTCAAAAATGGTTGCGATCTCATATATACAGGAGTTTCATACAAAAACTTCAATTGCTTATTATACAGAAGAACCTGATTGTGAACCTTGGATCTAACCTTATCCATGATGACCTTCAAGGTCATGTGGAGGTAAAGCCGATTTTTGTAGAAAGGGAACAAGGTCCAAAAATGATCAAGGACATATTCGAACATAAATGTTTTTCATGCCTCCATTTCCGCGTTCAAAAGTATCCCTATACTTTGGACCCTTCCCATTGTAAAAAGAGGTAAAGGTTAAATCCAAGGTCACGATTGGATAGCTGAAAAAAACTTCTATAAATCGCGGGACTTGTTTTTCTTAGCATAATCAGTTGACCAAATATTTTGGGGCTCCGATACTTTTCAGACACCGTTTATGACTGATATGAGGCATAAAACTACATGCTCTATATATTCTCTCTATAATTCATATTTTTAGTTTCACTTTTTGATCCAGTTTTCTTTCGGTGAAAAATCTGGAAAAATACTATTTTAAAAAATTATGGAAAAAAAAGACGTTTCGAACATATTGGCAACCCCGTTAATTTCAATACAGAATACATTCACCATTTATTGGAGTCGTTCGCCTACCACACTCGTCATTTATCGAAGTGAATCGTACACTAACGGTCAAAAGTGTTTGCTATCACAGGTCTAATGGGATCTCATACAAAAGCGACAATGGCAGTATTAACGGTGATCTTGGATCTGACCTTAACCATGATGAACTTCAAGGTCATCTGAAGGTAAAGTCGATTCTTGTAGCCAGGAACAATCCTGTAAAAACAGTTAAGTCCGTCTGAAGATTAGGCGGTTTTCTGAAATATCAAGAAATTGACGTACATTGGTGTTTGGCCTTGATGGTTAAGTTCAAGGAATGGTCAATGACATATTTGATCATCAAATTGTCCTTTACCTCTATTTCCGCGTTCAAAAGTATAGGGTTTCACTGAAAAAAGTACTGACATTCAAATGACCTTGAAAGTCAGATTCAAGATTACCATTGGATATCCGGGCAAAAATCATGACAATAATGTATGGGTGGTTTCCCTATATGACTACTGAGTTTTAAGTTATATTACCGTACCAGGGTTCGAGCTTAAGCTTCACCTCCTAAGGTCAAAATTTAAGAACGACCAAGACCACATTTGAACGTAGAATTTTCTGCTCTTTGCATTGACGGGATGAAAAATAGGGGGTTAAATTTAAAAAAAGCGACTCGACCTTCAAATGACTTTGAGAGCAAGGCCGGGGTCAAATCCAAGGTCTTTATTGGATAGCTGGAAAAAACTCACATCAATCGTGCAATTTTTCCTAGCACTCGATAAATTATTGTGTGATTCCGGAACTTTTCGGACACACTGTATGATTGATATGAGGCATAAAACTACACAGACTACTTAGAATTCATCTTCATAGTTTTAGTTGTGGCTCCAGCTCCTCTTCGCTGGAAAATCCGAAATATACTATTTTAAAAAATTACAGATAAAGACGCTTTAAGTATATCGGCAACACTGTTAATTTCAATATAGAATTTCTGATTTTGGTGGATGTGCATACTGCTTGATATCCCGCACATCCACCATTTATTAAAGGAAACGGTGTTTTCATACCCAATGTTCCTGCTAACATTTTGTAAAGCCTTGTACATTTTGTGCCGTCTAATTCAATATCACAGAGTACATCGAATCCTGCGCTATATCAGACGCCATATGGAAATTCGTTCACCCCCCAAAGAGATTCCATTTCCATTGACAAAAAAAGCACTACAAGAAAGCAGGAAATCTCATAATATTTCCCCTTAGAAATACGCGTCATCTCTGGATATTCCAACGTATAAGCGAATAAGAAATGGAATTTTGTGACCTTACAAAAATATCCATATACTTTTTGCAAAAACTCACTATAGATCGGTCCTTATCGAAATCCGAGGTATCTTAGGCTGGTCATATTAGATATCAGGAACTGGACTTGCAGTTTTCCTAAATCCCTTGACTGCGAGACAGAAATTTCCTTAGAACATCCTGCAAAAGTTCAGTATCAGTATCTTAAATTCGGATTCTACTTGAAAGTATTTTACCATTCAGAGGCACCGTTTTGAGGATCAGAATTGCTTAGTCAACCAGCACTATTTCTGTCAAAAATATCTGAAGCTAAAAGCAACACGTTTCAAGCATATCGTCAAAGACAAAACATCAATAAAGTCTAAAATAGTTTTGTCAAAGTGTTCATCAACAGTGAAAAATGGATTAATTATAAACAGATAAGATTCTTAAAACCTTCATAAGGAAGAGCTTTGACTGCTATTATAGAATCGTATATCCCAATACAACTTTTAAGCCTACCCGGGATTAAACATAATAATAATAATAATAATAAACTTAAACATCACTTAATCAAAGGAAACTTTGACAAGCAGCTTCAAGACAAACGAACTTGATAACTGGCAAACATATATACACTTATATATATACGCATATATATTACGTATATAAAAAATAAAATACAATATAGGAATTGAAAACCTTTTCCACAATTACTACAATGACAAATAAATCTGTTTCACATGCTTACGGATTCTGTTTACTGGGCAATCCTTTATATTGTCATTTAAATCGTGATAGCATTGCAAGTGTATGAACTACGAAATGAAGTTGTTTTATACATAGGGATCTGTAGTCTTTTTTTGTGTCTGAAATCAATGTCTGAATTACTTCGTCTGAAAACAAATTTCTCATAAAGATACAACACTGCTATACGGTACTTGCATGCATTTTCTATACACATCCAACCAAGCTGAAATCTCTTTACGGAAACATGATCGTATTTCTTGAGATTGAATACAAATCGACCACAAGTATTTTGAAGTCTTTGGAGTCTTGCTTTTGTGATAAAATCAAGTCAATGATAGAACACAGTGCTACAGTCAAATAAGCTAGGAAATATAATAGTCTCACATAGCTTTTTTCTAATTTTAAAATTCAAAATAAAGCGAGCGACATAAAAACACTACACTTTTTAATTTAGACGAAACTTGCTCCTTAAACGTAAAGTATAATCAATAATCAACCCTAAATTTTTTGTAGTATTTACGATAGCTAGACGCTCCTCATCGATTTGTACATCAAGAGAACTCAATATAGTGTTACGTTTGACAGCAGGACAAAAAAGCATCACTGAGCACTTATCCTTATTGAGCTTAAGATTGTTACCATTTGAGTATCCTACTATTGCCTCCAAATCATCATTAAGCTCATTGATTGAAGTATGTAAAGTGTTACTATTAAAGCTCTTATATATCTGTGTATCACCGCATAGCACATCATAAGAGTTTTATACCGAAATTAAGTACAACAGAGGCCCTAAAACTGAACCCTGAGGGACACCTGATGTTATATCAATCGGGCTAAATATAATATTTTTTATCTCTACTACTTGTTTACGATAAGATATGTTATAAAAACATTAGAGGTATGTTTGAAGAACCCAAAAACTTTAAATTAGCACATAAAAGATCATGACCTATTTTATCGAACGCCATAGAGTAATCTAATGATACAATTGCTGAAGCATCTCCCTTATCAAGCGAAGCAATGATGTTATCAAAAAGCTTGGTAAACCGGTAGTTGTACTAAATCCACTGCGAAAACCAGATTGACACTTGGGAAAGAAGTTATTATTAGAGAAACAACGATATGATGCTTAATCAATTTCTCCAATATCTTTATTTCTGGTAACATACAACAAATTCTCCAAGGAAATATCAAAGCATCAAATCTCATAAAAGCTTCTCTGCGATACCAGAAATTGCTTGGATGCAAAGCATCACTTTGGAGTCCAAACAGATGGCTGACTAACTGGGCTTGTACATCTTATGAAGTACAGCTTTTCAGACTTTGTAGCAAGAAAAGTTTTGCACACAAATTCTTGGAGATATGTCCTAGAAACTTCGACGAATCAAAATTTATAACTGAAAAAGGAATGTTCATTGTTCTTTGTTCATAAGGAGCTCACTTGCAGTAGCCAAATCCTCAGCCCTTTGACTCACCGCCAATATAGTTCTGTCAATAGTCTTTTGTAATTGCAAAAATATAGTAAGTGACATATAAATCCGAACACCCAGTTTAAATGGTTTTATTTTAATAAAAGTTGGTGGATGTATTTATCTTACTGTAAATAACAAGTGAAAAAAATTTCAGCCTTATCAGTTGGACATTCCGGTTTTAATCCTGTTTTTTTTAAATCACTAACGCTCTAAAAATGAATATTTCAGCCGCAGTAAAGAGGTTTGGTTCTTGACATCCTTTACGATCGGTTACGATGCCTAGAGTACGGAGACCTGTACGATTTCGTCAACTTAGTGAGTTTGATAGGGGCCGTATAGTGGGACTTCGGGAAGCTGGACTTTCTTTTCGGGCAATTGCAGTTAGAGTGCAAAGAAGTGTAGACACTGTGGTTAGGTGTTGTCAGGCATGGCTTCGAGAAGGCGGTACGCAAAGAGCAAGGGGCACTGGACGCCGGCGTAGAACAACAGACTGTGAAGATCGCCGCCTAAGATTATTGGCCTTAAGGGACCGCTTCTCCACTACCAGGTCCATTGCAAATGAATGGTTTGCAGAACACGGAAGACCTATTGGCATGCGAAGTGTTTACCGACGAATGAGAAGTTTTGGCTTGTTTTCATATCGGCCACACTGGGTCCTCCCTTTAACTCGAGAACACCGACGTAATCGCCTTGAGTGGTGCAGACAACGGTCACTCTGGGATCAGGAATGGAACAGTATTGTCTTTAGTGACGAGTCTCGATTTTGTTTAGGCATGCACGATGGTCGTGCCAGGGTTAGAAGGCGACGTGGTGAAAGGAGGAATCCACAGTTTTTTGTTGAAAGACATGTTCATCACACTGTTGGAGTTATGGTTTGGGGTGCTATAGCTTATGGTTCCAGGTCACCTTTAATCTTCATCAGAGGTAACATGAACGCGCAGCGTTATATCCACCATCTTTTACCCTATCTTGACACCCTGGCAAATCCAACTTTCCAACAAGATAATGCCCGACCACATGTTGCAAGAGTCACAATAGACTTCTTTCAACATAATGATGTCACATTGCTACCATGGCCACCAAGATCTCCCGACTTATCCCCAATTGAGCACGTATGGACGTATGGGATATGATGGGTAGGAGATTGCTCAATTTGCAACGTCCTCCTCAGACTCTAGAAGCACTTCGAGAGGAGTTGGTGGTTGCCTGTCAAAGACAAAACATCAATAAAGTCTAAAATAGTTTTGTCAAAGTGTTCATCAACAGTGAAAAATGGATTAATTATAAACAGATAAGATTCTTAAAACCTTCATAAGGAAGAGCTTTGACTGCTATTATAGAATCGTATATCCCAATACAACTTTTAAGCCTACCCGGGATTAAACATAATAATAATAATAATAATAAACTTAAACATCACTTAATCAAAGGAAACTTTGACAAGCAGCTTCAAGACAAACGAACTTGATAACTGGCAAACATATATACACTTATATATATACGCATATATATTACGTATATAAAAAATAAAATACAATATAGGAATTGAAAACCTTTTCCACAATTACTACAATGACAAATAAATCTGTTTCACATGCTTACGGATTCTGTTTACTGGGCAATCCTTTATATTGTCATTTAAATCGTGATAGCATTGCAAGTGTATGAACTACGAAATGAAGTTGTTTTATACATAGGGATCTGTAGTCTTTTTTTGTGTCTGAAATCAATGTCTGAATTACTTCGTCTGAAAACAAATTTCTCATAAAGATACAACACTGCTATACGGTACTTGCATGCATTTTCTATACACATCCAACCAAGCTGAAATCTCTTTACGGAAACATGATCGTATTTCTTGAGATTGAATACAAATCGACCACAAGTATTTTGAAGTCTTTGGAGTCTTGCTTTTGTGATAAAATCAAGTCAATGATAGAACACAGTGCTACAGTCAAATAAGCTAGGAAATATAATAGTCTCACATAGCTTTTTTCTAATTTTAAAATTCAAAATAAAGCGAGCGACATAAAAACACTACACTTTTTAATTTAGACGAAACTTGCTCCTTAAACGTAAAGTATAATCAATAATCAACCCTAAATTTTTTGTAGTATTTACGATAGCTAGACGCTCCTCATCGATTTGTACATCAAGAGAACTCAATATAGTGTTACGTTTGACAGCAGGACAAAAAAGCATCACTGAGCACTTATCCTTATTGAGCTTAAGATTGTTACCATTTGAGTATCCTACTATTGCCTCCAAATCATCATTAAGCTCATTGATTGAAGTATGTAAAGTGTTACTATTAAAGCTCTTATATATCTGTGTATCACCGCATAGCACATCATAAGAGTTTTATACCGAAATTAAGTACAACAGAGGCCCTAAAACTGAACCCTGAGGGACACCTGATGTTATATCAATCGGGCTAAATATAATATTTTTTATCTCTACTACTTGTTTACGATAAGATATGTTATAAAAACATTAGAGGTATGTTTGAAGAACCCAAAAACTTTAAATTAGCACATAAAAGATCATGACCTATTTTATCGAACGCCATAGAGTAATCTAATGATACAATTGCTGAAGCATCTCCCTTATCAAGCGAAGCAATGATGTTATCAAAAAGCTTGGTAAACCGGTAGTTGTACTAAATCCACTGCGAAAACCAGATTGACACTTGGGAAAGAAGTTATTATTAGAGAAACAACGATATGATGCTTAATCAATTTCTCCAATATCTTTATTTCTGGTAACATACAACAAATTCTCCAAGGAAATATCAAAGCATCAAATCTCATAAAAGCTTCTCTGCGATACCAGAAATTGCTTGGATGCAAAGCATCACTTTGGAGTCCAAACAGATGGCTGACTAACTGGGCTTGTACATCTTATGAAGTACAGCTTTTCAGACTTTGTAGCAAGAAAAGTTTTGCACACAAATTCTTGGAGATATGTCCTAGAAACTTCGACGAATCAAAATTTATAACTGAAAAAGGAATGTTCATTGTTCTTTGTTCATAAGGAGCTCACTTGCAGTAGCCAAATCCTCAGCCCTTTGACTCACCGCCAATATAGTTCTGTCAATAGTCTTTTGTAATTGCAAAAATATAGTAAGTGACATATAAATCCGAACACCCAGTTTAAATGGTTTTATTTTAATAAAAGTTGGTGGATGTATTTATCTTACTGTAAATAACAAGTGAAAAAAATTTCAGCCTTATCAGTTGGACATTCCGGTTTTAATCCTGTTTTTTTTAAATCACTAACGCTCTAAAAATGAATATTTCAGCCGCAGTAAAGAGGTTTGGTTCTTGACATCCTTTACGATCGGTTACGATGCCTAGAGTACGGAGACCTGTACGATTTCGTCAACTTAGTGAGTTTGATAGGGGCCGTATAGTGGGACTTCGGGAAGCTGGACTTTCTTTTCGGGCAATTGCAGTTAGAGTGCAAAGAAGTGTAGACACTGTGGTTAGGTGTTGTCAGGCATGGCTTCGAGAAGGCGGTACGCAAAGAGCAAGGGGCACTGGACGCCGGCGTAGAACAACAGACTGTGAAGATCGCCGCCTAAGATTATTGGCCTTAAGGGACCGCTTCTCCACTACCAGGTCCATTGCAAATGAATGGTTTGCAGAACACGGAAGACCTATTGGCATGCGAAGTGTTTACCGACGAATGAGAAGTTTTGGCTTGTTTTCATATCGGCCACACTGGGTCCTCCCTTTAACTCGAGAACACCGACGTAATCGCCTTGAGTGGTGCAGACAACGGTCACTCTGGGATCAGGAATGGAACAGTATTGTCTTTAGTGACGAGTCTCGATTTTGTTTAGGCATGCACGATGGTCGTGCCAGGGTTAGAAGGCGACGTGGTGAAAGGAGGAATCCACAGTTTTTTGTTGAAAGACATGTTCATCACACTGTTGGAGTTATGGTTTGGGGTGCTATAGCTTATGGTTCCAGGTCACCTTTAATCTTCATCAGAGGTAACATGAACGCGCAGCGTTATATCCACCATCTTTTACCCTATCTTGACACCCTGGCAAATCCAACTTTCCAACAAGATAATGCCCGACCACATGTTGCAAGAGTCACAATAGACTTCTTTCAACATAATGATGTCACATTGCTACCATGGCCACCAAGATCTCCCGACTTATCCCCAATTGAGCACGTATGGACGTATGGGATATGATGGGTAGGAGATTGCTCAATTTGCAACGTCCTCCTCAGACTCTAGAAGCACTTCGAGAGGAGTTGGTGGTTGCCTAGAATGAGATACCACAAGAGGACATTGACCACCTGATCAGAAGCATGCCTAGGCGCGTTGGAGAATGCGTAGCACATCAGGGTGCATCCATACATTATTAAAGGTCAAAGGGCTTTAAAGCAGCGCAATCATTTTGAAAATTTTATCATTTACTTATTATGCTTCATTAAGTACTTATACAAAATTTTATTAAAATAAAACCATTTAAACTGGGTGTTCGAATTTATATGTCACTTCGTATAGTATACCTATAACTTGTGTCCATAAATTGAGCGAATGTGCATTGCATGGACTAACAACTACGAGTAGCTAGTACCCAAGTTCCAGGAGAGACGTTGCATCTAAACTCGGATTAAACAGAAACTTCCATCCAACGCCCGTTAAAAATCAGTAACCCCAAATGTGCTCGGTACAACATTTGCAGCGATGCTGGTCTGTATATTTTAGAAGTCCGTGCTTAAAAATTGAGTTACAAAAGAAAGTTTCAGCCCAGCGGAGTATGCAGACTCCGCTTTGGGGCATCATATTGCGGAATATTGGTATCAAGAAACTTTGCGCGAGTTCGTCTTCCTAAGGGGAACTTCAAGGAAAAAAGTACAAAGATTCCAACGAGCTGTAAAAGAGAGGAATTCAGATATCGGACGTAGCAGTGAGAAAGAATTTTCTCATTCCGTTAAACTTGAATGTAGGTTATTGGAGAGAATATAAAGTATGCTAATAGCATAGCTGAGATTCGTTCAGGTCACGAATATCTAGTATATTGTACTTCGGAAGTTCACACTGCCATTGGAAGCTGGAATGCTTTGATTTATTCTTTCTTATCGTCCTTAAAGGTCAACCGTTTATCTATGGAATCTACAAAAAAGACTACTGGTCAAAAGAGGACGCTATATTAGAATGTTAATTACAAAATGCTCCCTTTCTCTCTCTGGGTGTGTATCTCTTGTCGCGCTTTACAAGGAAGTAACCTGTTAAAATAAATGATTTCTAGAACTTGATTTTTTGCAATGAGTTAATCTTACATCAAGAATGAAACGATAACATTCTCACGAAGTTTTATTGACAAGCAATAAGAAAGAAAATGATAATGTGTTGGGCCACCCCGCAGCTGAATACACTCCTGTATACGTCTAGGCATCGACAAAATGAGACGATCGATGTCCGCTTGAGGCACCTCGTCTCAAGCAACTCTCCTCCTCATCATATCTCACACACGTTCGATGGGATTTAAATCCGGTGAACCGGGTGGCCGAGGCAAAACATCAGCGACTTACGGAAGTACGACTCCGAAATAAGTTTTTAAAAAACTTTTATTTTCAAAACGTACAAAATTGATCTGAAACGGACCGAGAAATAGCTAGAACTGAATATAATGCAAATTACGGTATATTTATAAATTCAGTAAAAAGTGCAAGCTATGTGAAATGCAATTCTATAGTTATGCATATCTGGTGTCTGTAACTAGCGCCTGCTTCTTGAAGAAAGTCCTTAGTACGACGAGCAATATAATAGAACTTTATTTGTTTCTCAGCTATAAAAAAAGAAAGAAATTTATAACGGAGATAACACGTCATTGTGATACAGTGTAAATAACATACAATTTTTTTTTCAAAGTACATACATAGACAACATACACTACAGTATAAACTCTTCAATACTATATGGTTCCATTTCGCATATAGACTAAGTGACATATGAATCCGAACACCCAGTTTAAATGGTTTTATTTTAATAAAAGTTGTTGAATGTATTTATCTTACTGTAAATAACAAGTGAAAAAATGACAATGTCCTCCTGTGGTATCTCATTCCAGGCAACCACCAACTCCTCTCGAAGTGCTTCTAGAGTCTGAGGAAGACGTTGCAAATTGAGCAATCTCTTACCCATCATATCGCACACGTGCTCAATTGGGGATAAGCCGGGAGATCTCGGTGGCCATGGTAACAATGTAACATCATTATGTTGAAAGAAGTCTATTGTGACTCTTGCAACATGTGGTCGGGCATTATCTTGTTGGAAAGTTGGATCTGCCAGGGTGTCAAGATAGGGTAAAAGATGGGGTTCTAGAACTTCGTGGATATAACGCTGCGCATTCATGTTACCTCTGATGAAGATTAAAGGTGACCTGGAACCATAAGCTATAGCACCCCAAACCATAACTCCAACAGTGTGATGAACATGTCTTTCAACAAAAAACTGTGAATTCCTCCTTTCACCACGTCGCCTTCTAACCCTGGCACGACCATCGTGCATGCCTAAACAAAATCGAGACTCGCCACATAAGACAATACTGTTCCATTCCTGATCCCAGAGTGACCGTTGTCTGCACCACTCAGGGCGATTACGTCGGTGTTCTCGAGTTAAAGGGAGGACCCAGTGTGGCCGGTATGAAAACAAGCCAAAACTTCTCATTCGTCGGTAAACACTTCCCATGCCAACAGGTCTTCCGTGTTCTGCAAACCATTCATTTGCATTGGACCTGGTAGTGGAGAAACGGTCCCTTAAGGCCAATAATCTTAGGCGGCGATCTTCACGGTCTGTTGTTCTACGGCGGCGTCCAGTGCCCCTTGCTCTTTGCGTACGGCCTTCTCGAAGCCATGCCTGACAAGACCTAACCACAGTGTCTACACTTCTTTGCACTCTAACTGCAATTGCCCGAAAAGAAAGTCCAGCTTCCCGAAGTCCCACTAGACGACCCCTATCAAACTCACTAAGTTGACGAAATCGTACAGGTCTCCGTACTCTAGGCATCGTAAGCGATCGTAAAGGATGTCAAGAACTATTCAAATAATAAAATATTCATTTTTAGAGCGTTAGTGAATTAAAAAAAAGCAGTATAAAAACCGGAATGTCCAACTGATAAGGCTGAAAAATTTTTTCACTTGTTATTTACAGTAAGATAAATACATTCACCAACTTTTATTAAAATAAAACCATTTAAACTGAGTGTTCGGATTTATATGTCACTTAGTATATATTTACTTACTATTTACTTTTTTTGAATATAGGGACTGAAATGGATTGAAGATGTAAAGATTGTAAAGTTTCAGTATAGAGCAACGTTTACATTTTTCGGTAGAATTTAGCTTATGTGATGGGTAAGATGTATTTCTGACCTTTGCGAGTATTGTAACTGTGATTGAAGACGTTTTTTCCAAACTTTTCTTTATGGTTGAAGATAAATGGTAGAATTTTATAGATATAAATTTCCAGCAATGCTAATATGCTGTTGACTTGAAATATACTTCTATATGACTCTGTAGATTTCATTTTGGACATGGTTCTTATTATCCCCTTGATGATAAGCTTGTAGCTACTAAATCCAGAAAAAATATTGGTTTTTAAAAAAAGTCATTTTTTTGTTAATTTATTTCATGAGAATGCCTCCGCGACTCCACTGGTATTCACAAGAGTCAGTGCTAACCTAACATCACACTGTAGTAAGCAATACTGGAAGAATGCAAGACGATGTTTGAGATAGCAATAATTTTTTTTTTAACTTTGTCACCCTGTATTTTTAAAGGAAGACTTTTAGGGCACATATTTATATGAACTTTTCTACTTAAATTTCGTTCAAGAATACACCTTTGGAATTACGGCATAACATCCTGTATAGATTTGACATAGACAAACAAATATCAAATTCGGTTCTCCTCTTTATCCTACAACGTCAAAGAGGGCATTCCCCAGAAATCGGTCTTAGTACCGTCGATGTCCGTCTTACAGCAAAGATCTCCTTTTTTGTAGGATCAGCCCAATCCACAGCGTTGCTTCTGGTGCAAAAATCCTGTTTTTTTTATTTATTTATTTAATATTTGTTAAAGGTTGTATACAAAAAAATTTAAACAAACATAAATATATAACACAACGATATAATTGCTCTTCATCAAGTACATCCCGATGACAGAAAGCCGCACCTAGATGGTTCAAACCACCTGTATGCGCTTTCATCATCCGAGCTTACAAATGAAAAAAAATCGTATTAACTGGATTATAAAAACAATAAAAAAAAACAATAAACAACCCCAATATTCCGAACAATAAATCAATCGTACTATGATATAAAAACGTCATTAGAAAAACCTTTCAAATTGTGCAGCATCCTCAAAAATATATTCACTGCAGCTGGTGCTGAATATTTTAATATTTTTTATCTTTTCCAAGTGTTCTAGCAGAATGTTATATACCTTTGGTGATATATACGTTTTATATCTTAAGTTTAGGTTATTATTATTCTTGGGAATCTCTATTTCTATCTTAGTTTTAAGGCTCCACCTATAGCTACCAACCACATTCAGTACACTCTGCAGACCATACAAAATTTTTTCACTTGTTATTTACAGTAAGATAAATACATTCACCAACTTTTATTAAAATAAAACCATTTAAACTGGGTGTTCGGATTTATATGTCACTTAGTATATTTTCAAAGTATTCATTGTTAATATTTTAAACCTATAACACACTGCTACATTTTTATTATTTGTGTTTGATAAGAAAAAAACTAAGATTTCAACAGTTTGGCCAACTAAAGTGGGAAGGGGCTCGTATAGGGTTTCAGTGGAGGTGATGGTCACGGATTCACCCAAAAAATATTATCTGTCTGGCAACGCCGCATTTAACTCTGACCAAATAAGAACAGCATCTGTTCAGAATCAATTATTTGTTTTATAGACTTTGGGTTACTCTTGTTATCTGTCTCTCTCTTTAATTTGCTAGACTTGTCTGGCTGTCTTCTCTTGATATAGCTGGTCTTTGGTAAAACAATGATAGGATATTTTAGGCAAACATTATAACTAGCATTTGAAATATTCTTCGACATAAACATAAATGATTATGTTTCACTGCAGCGCGTATAATAAATACCATGGATATTGCGAATTTAATAGTATTATAGGCTCTGATCGTCCATTCATTTTTAACGCACCACAGTTATAAATATACCGTTTTATGGTCGATTCCGAATATTTTATTTAAAGTCTGTGCTTCATATCTACATAAATAAAACAGCCAAAAAACTGCAGTAGGAACAGCTAGGATTACGGCCTTGTGCTTAAATTGACGTTCCTCAACAGATTCTACAGCTTCTTCTACTGTTTAAAATTTGAAGTTGCATCGGCATCGAATGCTAAGCTATCGCATCAGAAAAACAATGTTGTCAGGTAGCACGACTGCCCAGCGCTATATGTATACTGTCACTTTTTCGTAATCGTTCCATCAAAAAGAAATCACAAAACTTAAGTCTGGCCGCGTACCTTAGACTGAGCAAATGATAATTATAAACGCCTGAACGTCATAATGTTAAGCCGTACGCTCGCAAACCGCAAAAAACGCAAGTCTAAAACAATATGAATGTAGAAATAGCTTCACGCAACGTCAAATACTTACAGCTCCTCGTTTGTCAAAAGTAAAGCCTTGGGAATATGAAAGTATATCCGCAGATAATCCGACTCACGGCACGTAACGAAACACAACATGCAACATGTTGTCGGGCGGACGATTTCCAAACAGGTAAAGAGATTTTAACCTAACTTTATGGATTTTCCTTAAGGTACGTTTCGATTACTACAAATGTACCGAAAGCCCGTACTCTTCTGATTTAACTGCAAAGTGACAGGCTTAGCGTCACCTTAAAACTAGCTAACATTTACTCCATTTTCATTTGTAGTTGCTGAGTGTGCTGCCTACATTATTTATTTCCCAAATTGTACAGTCGTTGTCTGTACTCTTGATCTCTTCCTTTAAGGATGTCACGCAGACGGGGAGATATTTATGAAGCAGGTGGTTTATTTACTCTAAAATTTAGTACATAAACTCTCGTCAGTGCATTCGTTACATACGCAACCTTTGCTCTATGTGGTTCATATCAAAATCTTCGTCACTGAAGCATTTGAAATTCCTTGCAGTCACGAACTGTCGTTTCTTCTTAAAATCAGGAATGGAAAGAGTGCATGACACAATTTTGTGGTCAGATATGCCAATAGAGTCAACAACCAAGCAGTTCGAGATAATGTCTGGTTTGTTAGTAAATACTGGATCTAATAAGGATGTTGTGTTACTTGTCACTGACTATATGAAAAAAACTGACCATTTGAAAGCATGAGGAAAGGGCGTTATCGCCGCTCAAAATATAAGCTACTATGTTATCAAAATTGTTTGACGTTAGCGGTAACATAAGATCTAGGTGCATGATGTAATTATTGAGGTTATTCGATAAGCTTGTTCTTCTTCTTCCTACTTTACTAATAGGCTCATGCCTGTTTTTCTTCGGTTTTTAGCCTCAGTTGATGTTGTCTAACCATCTTTGCCTTGCTATTCGTACTGTTCTATTTTCTATCATTCTTTCTATGTGTAGATTCCATTCTATTTTCCTTCGTTTAGTGCACAGTGTTATTTTTCGTTAAACTTTCATTTCTGCTGTTTCCAATAATCTTAGTGTTTTCGCTGTATCTGCTCTTGTTTCCGCTGTGTACGTCATTACCGGTCTTACTGTTGATCTATATATCCTAGTTTTCGTTTCCGTTGTGAGGTATTTGTTTCTCCAGATTGTATTGTTGAGACATCCTGCTGCTTTGTTCGCCATGTTCACTTGTTCTTGTACTGCTTCCACTTTTCCGTAGCTTGACAGTTTGATTCCCCGTTTCCATCACTTGTTCTATTATTTTGTTATTTACAACCAGTTTACATCGTTCCGGCTCCGCTTATAACCTCTTCTTTTCTTAACTTTCTTTATGATTTAATTATCAGATTAAATATAAGTGGGCACAGCGAATCTTCTTGTCTAATGCCAGTTTCACACTTGATAGGTTGCAATAGTCTTCCTTTACATCTTACCATAGCTATGTTATCTTTATATATATTCTGAATAGTTTTTACTAAATCCAGTGCTATTCCAATGTCATATAATAAATGTTTCGATAAGCTGAGTAAGACAAAGAAGCTCCGCCATTTTGAGAGATGGTGATCTCATCTTGCAAAATTATAAAGCACTCATTAGGATTTTAAAAATAAAGTATCACACGTCCCTTGATTCTATTTAAGAAAATGTCCGAGTTTTTCTGTTATTTTCGCGTTAAAGTGTGATAAGATTTTATCGTCCAGAATTGCAGCATGATAACTTGTAATAAGTAAGTTCTGAGCGGCCTTTCTGAAAAGCACTGTATAGCTTTGGTCTTATATATACAGTGGAGCTCCAGTAATCCGACAAAAATTATACAGGGTAGTGTCGGACTATCGAATTTGTCAGATTATAGAGCACTGCCTAAGACCCCCTGTAGTCCGAAATTTTTTACAAAAGAGTACCTTGTACTTTGAAGTACAAATCATACATAGTTTATGTATGTCGAATTTAGTAAATTAAATAACAATAGAGAGCTTACGTTTTATTATAAAATTAAGCATAAATGCACATACATATGTACCAAAATAATCAAGAATTATTAATGAAAATCATTCATGAATTTATCAAATTATGGGGATTGGAAATATTCTATTTTTTTTTAAGGTTGTTATAACGCGAGATCAGAGCTCTGTCCCTCAGTCTTCTCAAAGTAAAAGTTCACTGTAGGATGTACCATTCTCTTCAGCCCATTGTAAACCCAGCTCAAAAGCGTTAATTGCGTCTTGTGCTGTGACTTGTGGAGCAGTTGCAATCACGTCGTCGTTATTTTCCTGATTGTTTGTTGTATAATTAGAAACCTCTCTTATAATCTCTTCGTCGGACATTTCATGAAAAACATTTTCCTCTTTATCCATTCCACTGCACCAGATTTCCAAATCTTCCGGACTTATCTGTGTTTCGGTAGCGACTTGTTCTATAACTTCCGAAGTAACACTGATTTGTGGAACGTTGCTAAGAGTGGTGACTATATCTTGCCGTAACTTTTTCCAAGACGATTCAATAGTTGATGACGGTAACGCATTCTACGACTGACAAAGAGCAAAAACCAAGCCTTTCATATTAAATTCTTTTAAAGCTTTTCTTTTAATACGGCTCTCAGAAGTAGGTTTTTCTTATAGTCTTGCTTGACAACCTGAATGATATCCTGGTCCATTGGTTGAATCAGTGCAGTGCAATTTGGTGGAAGAAACATCACAGGGATGCATTTATCCTCAGTTATTAGCTCTTCTTCAGACGGATGACCGGGAGCGTTATCAAGAAGCAACAACGCTTTTTGAGGAAAATTATGATCTTTTAACCATTTTCTAACTTCAGGTACGAAGCATTCATCAAACCACTTTTTGAAAAGGTCTTTTGTGATCCATGCACTTTTTTGTGCTTAATAGTGTACAGGTAAATCAATGTTTTTGAATGCCCGTGGTTTATTAGATAGATAGATAGATAGATAAATAGTCTTTATTGTCTTTTGGTCATAAATAGCTATGACATAAGACTTGTCAACATTACATATACAATACATAAGTATACGATATGCAAAAAAGAACAGGTAGTTAATTCAAACAGTAATTGAGATAATAAATAATAAACAAATAAATAAATAAAATAGGAGTCATTACAAACACAAACGAATTTTTAATGACATCCATCGAACATGAGAAAAAAAAATCAATTTTAAATAAATAAAAACAATTGAGCACTTAAAAATGTCTAGAAGGGGAGCAATAAACAGACTGTTTCTTTTCCGTTAAGCTTAATAAATAAATAAAATTAAGCAGTTAGGTCTTCGTCGACGGTGTAGTAACACTTTTCTGACAGATATCTTCTCAGACGTTTCTTTAATGTCAACATATTAGTGCTTCTGCGGAACTCAATTGGTAGTTTATTGTAAATTTTTGTACAGACATAGAGTGGTGATTTCTGAAACTGGGCTGTTGCGTGGACTGGTATACTTAAGTCAAAACCTATTCTGGTGTTGTGGTGCCTGTTAACTGTGTTATTTTGAACAAAACTGGTCCTATGTTTAAATGCGAAGAGAGCGCATTTAAGTCGTGCCATAAGTTCTGTCCCATGATAATCTCATGATAAAAATGAAACAAGATAAGATATATATATATTCGACAACATTTTTAGAAATTCATAATCAAACAGTTTTATTCAAAATGTCCCCCCTTGGCCTTCACACACTGCTTCAATCTCGCGGGCCACTCATCTATCACTGCACGCACAGCTTCCAAAGGAATAGCTGCCGCTGATCGGATCAAATCCGCTTTCAGGGACTCGATATTATGGTGGGCTTTGGAGCAGGCCAACTGCTCTAGCAGGTCCCACAACTTGTAGTCTAAAGGATTGAGGTCCGGACTCCCTGAGGGCCAATCTTCCGCAGCAATGAACTCTGGCACATTGCTTTCCAGCCAGCGCTGCGTACTCTTAGCCTTGTGAGCGGGGGCGGAATCCTGCTGGTAGACCCAGTGTTGGTTGGCAAACAATGTACCACTTAAAGGCTTGACGATAGGATCCAGTATGTCGCTCTGATAGTTTGCCGCTTTTGTTTTCACGCCCTGTTTACAGAAATGGAGCTGAGTGACCCCTTCGTAGGACACCCCCCACCAAACCATGACTGACGCAGGGTGGTGGCCTCGCTCAACTCTCGGAATGATCTCCGAAGCTTCCTGTGAACTCCTTGCATACACTTTGTCATTTTGTCGGTTGAATTTTTCTTCTATGGTGAAGATTTTCTCATCCGTGAACAAAATCTTTCGGAATCCCCCAGCTGCGTACCTCTCCAAGAGCTTCTTGGATCTTGTCGCCCTGATGTGTCGCAAGGTGGCCGTAAGTCGCTGGCCCGTACGTCTCCGGTAAGCCCCTAGCCCTAGGTCTTGTTTAATGATGCGCGACATCGTCCGGACAGGAATCTTCATTTCCCTGGATAGGATCTTCTGCTTCCGGAGTGGATTCCTTTGAATCCTGGCTTTTACGGCTTTGATGGCTGCTGGAGTCCTTACTTGACGAGGTCTTCCGCTTCTTGGCCTGTCATCAACAGAGGACGTCTCATTGTACCGCTGAATGGTCCTAGACACAAATTTACGCGATATTTGAAGGCCGCGTAAGAGTTCAAAAATCTGACTAGCACTGTGATTACACTTATGTAAAGCTATCACTGCAATACGGTTCTCTGCCTTGCCCCACTCCATCGTTATGCTTCGAGAGATCAATACAAACTGAGGTATATGTAATTACCCGAAAAGCGCTTAATCAACTGACACCACAATGTAAACAATCGGACAAGTATTAACAGGTCTACACTTGTTTGAAAACGAGGGACAGAACTTATGGCATGACTATTATATATATAGATGGATATTAATGTTAGCAGATTATATGTTCTGAAAATATCTTTACAAGTGTCTCTTTTGTTGATATTGAAAATCAGCCTGAGTACTCTTTTCTGCAAGATGAAGACTCTGTTGTTCGTGACTGCTTGTTATGTGAGTTAGTATTGTGTTACTGATATCGTAAAAAATCCATGCGTTGAAGATATTAAATATGCGAGAAATGTAAACAGTCGCGCAACTTGTGCCAGACATGTTGCAACATGCTGCGTACTTTGTTCGGTGGTACAAAAAATAACAGAACAAACCTGCCGATAAAGGAATATTTTCTGGTCCGTCCAAAGGCAGACTGTTGAATAGAATCCAGGACGAATGGCTTTCTAGTGCTCTTCAAACACACTAGACTGTTAATGGCCAAGGATAATCCTCTCCAATCTACACAAGCATCAAGCTGGCTCGTAATAGATTTTAATTGGTTTGAAGATTCCATTTTCATTATAGCGAGTGGAATCTCATTCGTCGATATAGAGATTGGGTATTGGTATGAATAGTTTGTATTTTGAAGCATCAAAAATTACAGTTTCAATTACGAAATACGTGATGAAAGTTAAAGGACCGATTTAGCATGAAAAGCATGTTCAAGTTCTGAACTCGGTGAACCACTGTTCGCCACTGAATTTTTCAAAGCTATATCGATTTTGCTTGGAAAGTGTCTCTTGCATTTTTTCATTATATCCATTGAGGAAAGAACAGATTGATATACGTCTTTAACAATGCATTTCAACAAGCAATTCCAAGGCATCTATCTGCCTTTATGATACTGATACAATTTTTTGGGAAAATCAGTGGTGTAGTGTTTCACTTCCTACGCCACTGACGATGCAGTATTTAATCGTGAAAAATTTCTAAATTGAGGTTTTGCATTTTTTGGATGATATATGGCTTCCCTCTATAGCTACGGAATCTGACGACATTTTTACTCAAGGTAATTAAAATGCCAAGGACGATAAAGACTAGTAGTTTTTTTAAATCGTTCAGTGGTGACGAGATTAGGGGTAAAAGTATTTGAGGTTAGTATACTTTTTATTCGCTCCCAACCATAATGCATTTACCTTTAAAACTGTATAATAAAGAAATATCTTCGATATCTGGCCAGCTTCTGGTCTGTGCGTTCACCGGTGGGCGTGCCGTAGTCTTTGACTATGCGTCGCCCAATCGGATATGGGAAGCGGCAATTTACTATCAGTAGGGCAAGGAAATAATGTGTACGGACTAATTGTTGGGGCGTGGTTGATTGACTTGATCCTCTGTTATACATTTTCGTGACTAATTTTTTAGAGAGATTGCCTTTATGAACTGATGACGGCGTTGCCTGGGTAGTGCAGAGTCGATCTACTTAACGCCATTTTTTATGCTACACATTGCGACTCATCTCAATATCTCAGTTTGTCTTCGTCCATCTTGTCAAAAACGGACAAGTTTTCATTTCATTTTTTTATTGATGCTTGATGATGACACAAACTTATTACCATGAACTGTGTCTTTGAAGCATTAAGTATCAGTTTATTTATTAAAAACAAATTTTCTAAATTTATTCAATATTCGCAGATAAAAGTAGATCAATCTGCTGCTAATTCAGAACACTGTTGTGCCAGCGGCTAATAACAATTGTCTTGTTTGTATTACTATCAGGAAGGTCATTTATGTATGCTAAGAATAAAAGTGGACCCAGCACGGAACCCTGTGGAACGCCACATGGGTGGTTGTTGAAGGATACAAGCTGATGTCTGTTGCTCAAATAAAACGACAAGAGCCTAATGCTGCTACTATATTGGACACAATGGAAGTCCTTAATAAGATCAACAAAATTAGCTAAGCGATGAGCAGCACCTTTAAGAGATCTATTTATTTTCTCATAGAAGCTGTCAGTACCTATAGAATTAGACTTACCTGATCTGAAACCGAATAAACAGTCAGTAAATACTATGTTGCTTTCGAAATAGTCAATCAGCTGATGTTTCAAAAGAATCTCAACTATCTATCAAGTAGAGGTATAAGTGGAATAGATCTATAATTTGAAAGATTGCTGAAATCGACTTTTCTCAAGAGGGTAATGGCTTTAGATAGTTTGAAAATATCAGGAAATATACCATTTGGAATATACCGAATGTTGCTGTCAATGGTATAATAATGAAGTTTCAAATGATTATAATAATTTTTGCATTGAAACCGAGAACAGCAAAACATTTGGATTTATCCAATTTATTTACCACTGCCCTGACTTGATTGTAAGTAACCTTTTTAAAAACAAAACCCTCAGTATGAGTTACATCATGCAAATATATCGTATGTGTTGAAACTGAAAGTGGAATTTGACCTACTATACTTTTTGCAATGTTAGTAGTAACATTCTGCTCGTGTGTTGGCTTTTCATTGGTTTTTGGTAAGGAAACGAATCAATTTGGACCCGTGTTTATATGAACCTTTTTTCAAATTGTTAATGCGCTTAAACGCTTGTTAGACATGTACGTAAAAGAAAGATAGAACAAAACGTAAAAGGTAAGAATAGCACTTCCTGAATTATTTTGAAAGTCCATACACATTCCGTAATGGATGAATTCAGACCACACAGTACTTAACGGAGAAACGATTACATCATTTAGACGATTATTCTCTTTGCGTCGCAAAAATCTGCGAGTCTATTGCCTCCGAGCTCGTAGCGTATTTAATACTCCACAGCAATATTACTACCGATGCACAGGATCCATTTATGCAAAAATTCAGGAAACATAACGAAAATATACTAAGTGACATATAAATCCGAACACCCAGTTTAAATGGTTTTATTTTAATAAAATTTTGTATAAGTACTTAATGAAGCATAATAAGTAAATGATAAAAATTTCAAAATGATTGCACTGCTTTAAAGCCCTTTGACCTTTAATAATGTGTGGATGCACCCTGATGTGCTACGCATCCTCCAACACGCCTAGGCATGCTTCTGATCAGGTGGTCAATGTCCTCCTGTGGTATCTCATGCCAGCCAACCACCAACTCCTCTTGAAGTGCTCACTAGAGTCTGAGGAGGACGTTGCAAATTGAGCAATCTCCTACCCATCATATCCCACACGTGCTCAATTGGGGATAAGTCGGGAGATCTTGGTGGCCATGGTAACAATGTGACATCATTATGTTGAAAGAAGTGTATTGTGACTCTTGCAACATGTGGTCAGGCATTATCTTGTTGGAAAGTTGGATCTGCCAGGGTGTCAAGATAGGGTAAAAGATGGGGTTCTAGAACTTCGTGGATATAACGCTGCGCGTTCATGTTACCTCTGGTTAAGATTAAAGGTGACCTGGAACCATAAGCTATAGCACCCCAAACCATAACTCCAACAGTGTGTCTTTCAACAAAAAACTGTGGATTCCTCCTTTCCCCTTTCACCACGTCGCCTTCTAACCCTGGCACGACCATCGTGCATGCCTAAACAAAATCGAGACTCGTCACTAAACACAATACTGTTCCATTCCTGATCCCAGAGTGACCGTTGTCTGCACCACTCAAGGCGATTACGTCGGTGTTCTCGGGTTAAAGGGAGGACCCAGTGTGGCCGGTATGAAAACAAGCCAATACTTCTCATTCGTCGGTAAACACTTCGCATGCCAATAGGTCTTCCGTGTTCTGCAAACCATTCATTTGCAGTGGATCTGGTAGTGGAGAAACGGTCCCTTAAGGCCAATAATCTTAGGCGGCGATCTTCTCGGTCTGTTGTTCTACGGCGGCGTCCAGTGCCCCTTGCTCTTTGCATACAGCCTTCTCGAAGCCATGCCTGACAACACCTAACCACAGTGTCTACACTTCTTTGCACTCTAACTGCAATTGCCCGAAAAGAAAGTCCAGCTTCCCGAAGTCGCACTATACGGCCCCTATCAAACTCACTAAGTTGACGAAATCGTACAGGTCTCCGTACTCTAGGCATCGTAACCGATCGTAAAGGATGTCAAGAACCAAAATCCGCCAACGTTGATTCTTTACTGCGGCTGAAATATTCATTATTAGAGCGTTAGTGAATTATAAAAAAGCAGTATAAAAACCGGAATGTCCAACCGATAAGGCTGAAAGTTTTTTCACTTGTTATTTAGAGTAAGATAAATACATTCCCCAACTTTTATTAAAGTAAAACCATTTAAACTGGGTGTTCGGATTTATATGCCACTTAGTATATTACTATACACTGTCATACTGTGTCAAATGGTCGGTTTCTATTTCCGGAAACTTCAAGCTCAGGAAGTCGCTATGCTGTATAGTATTTGATATGCGATGACTTCGTTTTCCAAGTGCAAGCAACGCTAGGCGAGGAGTCGGGATAACACAGTGCCATTGTTCCCATTGGGCGAGTGTATGAATGGAAAAATGGAATGGGGAGAGAGGTTTGGATGTAGAGGACATGGATGTTACGCGGGGCACTACAAGCTAGGTCACATCATATCGATTAGCTAGTAGAAATGTGACGATACAGGATGTTACCGAATGGAGGACTTAACGTCGCATGTCCCTTCTATCAACAGCCTGTCTGGAGGACTAATTTTACTATTAATCAATCATTTTACTATCAAAAAATGCATATTCTATAGATTTTATGCTTTTTTCCTACAAATGATAGTACAGCTTTAAAGTTGTATGTCAATATTCCACTTTTAGGAATGATTACTTTTTTCTTATTACTTTCTCTCTTCAAAAAAAACTTTGCGTTTTTCGAAAAGTCCATTTGCTGAAAAATGACGTTTCAAGAAGATGAAAAATTCTTCGCAGAGAAAATGTAATAATTAAAGTAATCACCCCTCCAAGTCGACTATAGAAGTGGAATTCTCAGGTACACTTTTGCAGTTGTTAACCAGATACGATAGAAGAAAAAGTGTACAATAGACATATTGACATGATTTAGAGTACTGCTCTAAACAGCCAGTTAAAACAGGGACATACGACCTCGAGTGCAGATTCGGCACGATATAGTATGCTTTTCGTGTTTTTAGACTGACTCAGATCTGTGATACTCATCGCTAGAGGCAATCCGTTGAGACCTCTGACCTCAAAACCTCTAAGGCTTCTCTAAAAATGTACAATTTTAAATGTACAGGGTGTCCCAGTATTTCGAATACATAGAAGTACCACGTACCTTATATTCAACAGTATAATTGGACATGGCTTACCTTTATGCAAAAAGCTTCGTTTCTCCATTAGAAGGCTAAGTTTTCTTTATAAAACACATTTTTCAGATATTTGTGGAAGCGATAGTCTGATTTGAGTGAAAGTCCCAATATTTTACTTTCACAAAAATACCCGGAGTGGTTCTAGAAGGGTGAAAACTGCCCACACTCCTATATAAATTATAGCAGAAGTTTTTCACATCTCTCCCAACGACTCTGATTTTTTAAGGAACCTTTTACTTTATCTTTTGTCTCTTATAGAAACAGGTTTCTACACAATTTTTAAGTACTCGTACATGGAGTGTTAAAATCTAGTATGCATCTAGTTATCCAAAATGTGGGATGATACCATTTTTCACAACAAGCTTCATAGAGTTTAAAACAATAAGAAATGCTTGAGTTTGTTTTTGACTGTTAATTTGATGTTTGTTCTTCACTCCCGTCCTTGCGATTTGCTTATATGGAGAGCATTAAAAACTAAGGTACATGAGGTGCAACGCCAATCAGTTGTGGGATTCAAAATGCTACAAACACTATAAAGAATAGCGACATCTTAAGGAATGGAAGATATAATTTTTTGTGCCGTACTTTTATGCGCAGAAACGAAAATACTGAAAACGTTTTATGAAAGATTCGCACTATTGCCTGTATTAAATAAAACTGTAATAGGTGATATCATACTTGATTATTTTCACTACGCTTAAAGAATTAACAAGACGGTGCAACTGTTTTTTCTCGAAAACTGTTATAGAAAACAAAAGATTAAGTAAAAGAAAGATCTGCTAAATAAAATGAATTCTGGTACTATCATGTCCACTGAACATTGTCAAAATGCAATTAACATATTTACTTGATACTTAACGCCATTTTTTTCACCCAGAATGCTCCCTCACCGTTTTGCCCTAAATTAACATAGATCGTTTCTGACTGGAGACTTTGCGTGATAAATTAGTTCAGGGTAAATATTTGTTGAAGCAGCAGGTAACCCATTATAAACACGTTGCTTGGTAGATCTCTATTTCGCCGACAATACATCCTGATGCTGGCTTATGTGGTGTCTCGGCTTGCAAACAGATCTTAGTGCTTAGAACTTGCAGGTTATCCTTCCGACTTAGCAGCTCTCGATGTACTTAAGGTGTTTGAACGTACGGGGTGTGGCAACAGAACCAAAAGGGCTGGATAACTATTTGTAGGAAATGCTTTAAAGAAAAGGTACACGATTATCCCTCAGCTGTCGGTCGGTAACCTTGGATTCGACTTTGGCTATTTTAAGGTCAACTTTAAAATTTCATACGTAAGCCCCTCCTTTTGATTCTGGTGGTGAAACGAGCGAAATATGTCATGCTCAAACATGAGCTTGTATGAAACACGTATTTGACCTTGAGTGAGCCGCCACGGTCAAGCGACCACTGATGCTTGATGTTGATAACTCTTGGCGAATGCACTTCAGAAGGAAATGCTTAAAATAAAATTTGTAGGATTTTTTCTTGGTTACCTTGGATATGGGCTCGACCTTGACCTTGAAAGTAATTTGAAGGTTAACTAAAAAACTTTAAACTAAATTTAAACAACGGTTAAGGGCTCCGGCCATATAGTGGTGATTTGAATTTTATTATTTATATTTTTGTATCACTTCAGGTAATTCAAGGTCAAATATGAGGCTCGTTCAAGGTCATATCGGAACGTAAAATTTGGTGATCGTTTCACTCCCGGGAACAAAAATAGTTGATTTTTAAACGATCTTCAAGGTTAATATCAAGATAAAATCCAAGGTCATTTTCTGATAGTTGAGGAAAATCCTACATTTACTTGAAGCATCTCCCTCTCAAAAGCATTCTTAGTAGCTTGACCTTGAGGAACCACTCAAGGTCAAAAATCAGGGTTATTCAAGGTCAAGTTTGAATGTAAAATTTGCTGCTCATTTCATACCAGACTCAAAAGTAGGGGCACAAATACACAATTTTATTTTTTTAATCACATCTGGTCATTCAAGGTCAAATATGAGGCTTGTTCAAGGCCATATCTGAAGGTAAAAATTTTCACGTTTAATTGCCGGGGCCAAAAATAGATGGTTTCCTTTTGAAATGTCAAAGTGGACCTTTAAATGACCTTCAAGGTTAAGGGCAAAATCAAATCCAAGGTCACCTTCTGATAGTTGAGGGAAATCCTACATTCACTTGCAGTATTTCCCTCTAAAATGCATTCCCGAAGAGTTATCGATATCTAACATTTGTGGAATTTGACCTTGAGGATCACCAATGTCAAATATGAGGGTCATTCAAGGTACTGCTTGAACGTAAAATTTGCTGCTCCTTTCACACCGGACTCAAAAGTAGGTACACAAGTACACAAATACACAATTTAACTCTGATCATTCAAGGTCAAGTGAAGGGCTCGTTCAAGGTCATATCTAAACGTAAATTTTTTTGCTCGTTCCATTGCCGGGGTCAAACATAGGAGTCTTTAAAATTTCAAATTTGAACTTGGAATGTCCTTCAAGGTTGAAGTCAAGGTCAAATTCAAGGTCACCTTCTGCTGGTTGATGAAAAATTCTACATTTACTTGGAGCATTTCCCTCTAAAATGCATTCCCGAGGAGTTGTAGATTTCCAGCATTCCTAACAGTTTGACCTTGAGGGATTGCTCAAAGTCAAATATCAGGGTCACGCAAGGTCATGTTTGATAGTAAAATTGCTGCCCTTTTCATACCGGACTCAAAAAATGTGGATTACTTTACAAATTTTGATGTTGAGCTACAAATAACCTTCAAGGTCAAACTCGATGTCGAATCCAAGGTCACATACGGAAACAGGAAAAAGCCTACATACTGCTTTGAGTGCCACATGAAGAAAGCGTTATAATGAAAATGGCTTAGGGGTATCACTGTCGGAAATGTCAAGAGCGTTGTTGTTAATTGCAAAAATTCAGAAATATCAGAAAATACCAGGACAGAAAACAGAAATGTAACGATTCTGTGTTTTTTCGGACATTCTGAGCAAAAACGTGCCCCAAAACTTTTTTCTAATAGTGATAGTTTTTGAGATATGACTCACAACCGGAGCGAAGAAAACAATTTTTGGTATTTGTGAAAAAAAAAATGTTTAAAAGATTTTTGGTGTAATTTTAGGGTCGACGAGTTTTAAAGAATCTGTTGGGTGATCCTTTTTGAATAAGATTATGAAATAAATTCGAATAAGTATAATCTCTGAAGAATGATAATTGCAAGCACATGAGGACCCAGTGTGGCCGGTATGCAAACAAGCTAAAACTTCTCATTCGTCGGTAAACACTTCGCATGCCAATAGGTCTTCCGTGTTCTGCAAACCATTCATGTGCAATGGACCTGGTAGTGGAGGCCAATAATCTTAGGCGGCGATCTTCACGGTCTGTTGTTCTACGGCGGCGTCCAGTGCCCCTTGCTCTTTGCGTACGGCCTTCTCGAAGTCATGCCTGACAACACCTAACCACAGTGTCTACACTTTTTTGCACTCTAACTGCAATTGCCCGAAAAGAAAGTCTAGCTTCCCGAAGTCCTACTATACGGCCCCTATCAAACTCACTAAGTTGACGAAATCGTACAGGTCTCCGAACTCTAGGCATCGTAACCGATCGTAAAGGATGTCAAGAACCAAAATCCGCCAACGTTGATTCTTTACTGCTGCTGAAATATTCATTTTTAGAGCATTAGTGAAGGGACATGCACCTTAAACGTTGTTACATGGGATGCGTTGTGAAATAATTCATAACACCTAATATTTTTAGTAGGCCAACATGTGTGCCATCATGTTTTGAAATTCATGAAAACTAAAAAACAAGGAGCAAGAACGCATCACTAAAAATCCGAGAATGTAAAAACTGATTCAGTTATATAGGACATACTTGCTCGATCCTTGCAACAAATTGCAATTAAGGTAATCAACAATTTAGGGAAATAGAAAATCAGGGTAGAATTCCAATCCAGTCTGGTTTTGACCGAGAGCAAATCAGGTGGCACCCAAGGGTTGGTTGGGTCCGCAACGGGAACTTTTGGGACGTGGTTCATTGAAAGAGACGACAGGTAAGTGTCGTTTAATAAATCAATGTCCAAAGATAATTGTAATTTCTCTCAGAGTTTTGAGGGTTATTGCAGAATGGCACCTACTCCGTAAAAAGCGGTAACCTCAAACAAATGCGTCAATCTACTATCGTCTGAGAAATGCGGCACATTCGGGTATCGCGCTACCTCAAAGGTTTTTTTCAAAATGACAAAATTATGCCGCGCCTCTCGCGTCTTTGAAGGAGTCCGAAAATTAGACCAATTTATCCGGATTTTATTCATTTTGCCTTGCCAGGGAAAAATGAAGACCTCACAGCCCCCAATCAATCCTTGTCTGAGGAGAGTGTGTAAAGTGAATTGAAACGAAGGAAATGGCTGGAATATTTTGCTCCTCCGAAACGAATGAAAGGAAAAAGAAACAGATCTGTTTTGCCCCGAAAGCCGAATTGGATTATACAAGCTGCCTGCTTTAAATTGTGCCCCATTCTATTACGCTCACTGAATAAAGATAAAGTCGAGGTTACTCGTGTTATTTCAGACATTACTGCAAGACAAATATAAGAATTGAATATGTTGTTTACAGAGAAGAATGTTAAGATCCTTAATACAAAGAAAAATTGGCTTTGACATATTTCAAAATAAGGTGAAGGCGCATACTATAGATGGGACGGCACATTCACCATAATTGAAAACGCCATCTTCAATTTCAAATTATGGTGAATGATAGTACATTGGGGGATGAGTATTGAATTGGTCTGTCAAACTAATTGCTTGTTCTGGGAGTAGGATGCGCATACATTTTTGAAAATGGCCGCTCCGTCAACTCCAGGCAGAGAGCTATTCGCGAACATTTCAACATTCTGCGTAATGTTACGATCCCTAGCGGTAAGACAATGAGACGTTGGACCCGTACTTTGGAAAAAACTGGATCCACTAAAAGACCTAAGGCAACTGGAATACCCACTCGAAAATGTGGTGGAAGTGGGGGCAGCAGTTGAATTGCCACCACGGTGCTCTGCTCGTAGGCATGCGACTGCTTTGGGTATGTCTGCTCGCTCTTTAAGAAGAATTCTACATAGGTAACTGTCATTCCACTCCCATAAAATCATGGTTATTCCTAAACTGACGCCTGATCATTACAACATCCATGTAAATCGTTGTCAAGGAATGTTTAAACGCAACCCTGAAACATCAACTTCCTTCGCTGGGACTGTCAATAAGCAGAATTTTCGGTACTGGGTTGACCCTAACCCAAGGCAACTTCATGAGAGAACTCTTTACTCACTTGAAGTGACTGTGTGGTGTGCGATGTTACAATTTGGGATCATTGGACGTTTTCTTTTTCCGAGGAGAATGGTCGAACAGTAACTTTCACAGCTGATCGTTATGTTTCAATGCTGCAAAACTTTTTGAATGGTTCCAACAGAAATTTCAACACTTCAGAAATAGACTATAGTCAACGCCAAACAAAGTGGCGTGCACGTCATCACGATAAAAATTCCCCGACCTAATGCCTAGGTTTCTATCACAAACAATTGCTCTATTGCAGTTTCATATTTTTGTGATATATAAATTGTAAAATGGTCATTACTCTCTTATTATGGTTAATAGTCATATAAACATTGTTATTAAAATATCACATAAGTTGCTTTCTGATAAATTTAGACGCATTATGCGAAATAAAATGTTTTGCAAACGCTCCAATCACTTATCGACATGTAAACGCACTAAACCGATTTCGCAGCGTTGACACATTGTCACCTTGAAACTTATTTAAACTGGGAACTGACATTTGTATTAATTTTGACACTGAATCAATTTGTGGCATTTCAAATCTTTATAAATCCTTTGGCGCCGCATACTGTAAATCAACAACTGTTTGTTTCAAAACAAAATTATTCATTTTACGAGTAGATAAAGGCAATTTTGGTATATAAAGATGCCCAAATAGTTAAATAGTCGGTGTAAGGAACTCGTGGCCTCGTTAATGCACTACTTTGAGCAAGAAAGGGACAACAACGGGCCTTTGTTGCCTTTAAATGCTGTTCAAGAGGTAGGTTACTAATAATTATATGTAATGTATATTAATAATAGTGAAATTTTATTTCATTTTTTGTAGCGTGTTGCTGCTGCTTTAAAAATTAGTTTAAGGACAGTTAGTCGTATTTCTGAGGGTGTGAAAAGTGATGCAAATTTAGAATCGCCCAAGAAAAAGCGGAGTTATATTAAACGTGTAACCAACACAGCGACATTGGATACAAGTGCCATTCGAGAAGTGATCTATAATATGTATCACAAAAGTAAGATCTTATTATAATAACTTATCAGAAATTTGCATTAATTTGTTAACTAAATTATAATGTCATATTACACATGGTTTCAGAAGAACAAGTTACGATACAAACTTTATGGTCTCGATTAAGAGATAGGGCATTATTTGATGGTAGTGACACGTCTTTAAGGCGGTTGCTTAGAGATCTTGGATTTAAGTGGCTTAAGGACAATCCGCGACGAGGCACATGGAACTACCAAGTATGGCTTTGAAAAGGGTGGAATTTCTAAGGCAATACAATCAAGCCAAGGTTGAGGCCTTATACCAGTTTGTCTTCCTCGATGAAACTTGGATATTTCAAAATGGGACCATAGGTCGCTCTTGGCAAAATGGAAACCAAAAAAGCGTGAAAGCTATTAAAACAGATGGTAAAAGGTATGTACTTTTACACAATTTGCACTATAAAATTTAAAACTAATATATTTTAGATACATTATATTATATGCTGGAAATGAAAATGGGTTTATTGAGGGTAGTGAAGCGATATTTTCTTCGAAAACAAAATTGAGCGATTACCATGGAGAGATGAACCAGGACAATTTTTTGAAATGGTTTCAACATCAGTTATTAGAAAAATTGGAGAGTCCATCTATGATTATACTGGATAACGCCCCTTATCACAGCATGATATTGAACAAAGTGCCCAACAATGCATGGACAAAAAAAATATCCAAGACTGGTTGACAAATCAAAACATACCATTTTTAAACACAATGTTTAAAACAGAGCTATTGAGTATTGTTGCTCGGTACATAATGCTTCTTAATTATATATATTTTGGTCGACAGTTTATATTTCTTTTGTTTATTCCTATTCTTAAAATAACTGCTTTTTTAGAAACAAACCACCTAAAATATACGTGATTGATGAATTGGCGGAACAACATGGGCACAAGGTTCTTCGTCTGCCTCCTTACCATTGTATATTTAACCCTATTGAGTTAATTTGGGGCATAGCAAAAGGTTACTATAACAGACATATTGGTAGAGATGGTAACAGTGAAAAAGACTGTTTGGATATGTGGAACGAGGCTCTACAAACGGTTACCCCAGACATGTGGAAAAATAGTGTTCGACATACTGAGCAAGAAATTTTTAAATGGTATGAAAGAGAACGAATTTTTGATCGACCAGACATCGAACCTTTAATAATCAACTTTGAGAGTGATGAAGATTCAGATTCAGACAGCGCTGAAGAAAGAAACTCCGACTAACTTTATTGTACAGAAAAAGCTTACACCAGTAACTTACCTAATTTTAGAATGCATTTTTCTGTATGAATTCTGTAAAATAAATACCATGCATAAAATTTGGAGGACCCCATTTGGATTTTTATTCAGTACCTTTAAGCTATCAATTAAATATGGTAGTTTCATAGTGTCATCTGATCAATAATTGTCATACTTAATGATTATGCAAGTACAGATCTATAATTTTATTATACTATTATTTTTGTTCTCATTTGAGGTTAATATTGCTTATAAACCTAGATATGTAAATAATAAATTTTATTATTTTACAAAAAGTTTGGCAACAATGTAAATTTTTCAACACACCCACCTTGATGACGTGCACGCCACTTTGTTTGGCGTTGACTATACGTCAGTGTATTGCTGCTCAAGGCTACCATCTTGCTTAAGTTGTGTTCAAAACTAAATAGAAATAGAATAATAATAGAAGTTTTAAGCCTGTAAGTTATAAAGTTTTTCTCCTCCAAGCCGGCTCATCACATCTGCCCCACCCAGTATATACTACACGGCACATCCACCATTTGTAAAAATATCGATAACCACATTTGTATCACATTCACCAAAATTTGAAAATGAATAGGCCCAGTTCCTCAAAAGCAAGCTCATGGTTCAACTGCAGTTCATATAAGACTTCACAAAGTACATGTTTTCGAGAGAGATCTTGTACTTCATGTCCTAGCCAGTCAGAATTAACCTTCACCTCTCTCTACATATAAAAGTTCATTGATGTGGAAATATGTAGGTAGAGTAATATGTATAACTTGGTATCTGTGTGATTCCATGCTCCATGATAGTCCATCTCATATGATTTCTGTGAAGCGAGAAAAAGGATCTTGGCTGAGCAAAACATTTTTGAGGATACACCAACACGTAATAAACAGCAAATGAGAAAGGAGGTTTGTTCTGTCTTTATGTCAACCTTTCGAAAGCATTTATTTTCTTTTTCATGACGTGAACGTTGGAGTGCTCTTTTTGGACGAATAATTCAAAACAATGTAGGAAAAGCTACAATATAAAATGCACAGGTCACAATACAAATTATTATTCAAAATGAGGCAGTTTTTTTGCATATTACGTTATTCTCATAAGTGTTATGTGGAATACTTTTTGAAACTTAAGATGGCGAATGCTAAAAACGACAAGTCGGCATACTTCCTCACAAGACAAACAACATAGTTCCCTTGAGGCGTAGAAGTACTGGTTCTCGCACAAAAGGTGCAAAATTGCATAATAGTCAACCGGTATTCCACAAGAACAGCTCTGGATGGGTTCCCAGGTTCTCTGATCGTTTTCGGGACGATGAGCAAGCAAGACGTGTCTAGTACACTCTTTACGTTTTAAACAGCCTGAGCTCTACTGGTTTTACGTGGTGCCGTGATAAAATTCTAATGATGGCTCCTCCTGACCTCGGTGTGATACAGGACCATTCAGGCTGTTGTATGCTCAAACTGCATTGCTTGTCTCCGAAATTGCGTAGTTTTCAGGCATACTTTTCACTCATTTGGCTACCATTGCCTACCAAAGTGACGGCGTTGTATCAGCATGATAGTAATGAAACAAAGACATCGTTTTTACTTTTCAGAATCTCGTTACTATTACTCTAATTTTAAACAACCCTTGCAACTACTTTATGACAAATTTATAACCACGTCAACTAGACGAAAGCATGTTGATTCATCGGTCGCTGTCCGTTGACCCTTTCGAAGACCTGGTGTGTCACAGTGTCGAGCCACTCATACATCGTCTAGACTGATTCCGGGTTCGAATCCCGAGCCATTTGTGTGCATATCTGTACTATTCAGTGTATTTGGACAACTATTGATGAGATTACTGGAAAAACAAAATTTAAAGAGTGTGTCACTGAGTTAAATACAACATCGGGAACAGTATTAAAAAATACTCAACAGATATGCGATGAATTTGTACAATTCTTTACTGACATAGGCGAAAATTTAGCAAGTAATATACAAGCAAATGTACAAAATACTCAGCCTCCAAAAAGAACTTTGAACTCATTTATTTTGGATAAAGTCGAACAATGTGAAGTATACACCACTGTTATGTCCTTAAAAAATCGGAAAAGTCCTGGGTTCGATGGTATTAAAAGCGAGCATTTGAAAATTATAGCCGAGGACATAACAGAACCACTCACTTACCTAATCAACAAATGCTTTAAATCTGGCATATATCCCTCAATTTTAAAGAAAGGTAATATAATACCGATACATAAATCAGGAACAAAAACAGATGTTAACAACTATAGACCAATATCAATAATATCCAGTGTAGCAAAGGTTTTTGAAAAAGTTTTATCTACTAGAATGATTCGATACCTCACAAGATTCAAAATTTTAAGTGAAAATCAATATGGATTTACAGAAGGGAAGGCTACATCGGACGCAATAACTAAAATTGTAAATCAAATATATCAAAATATTGATAACAGGCTCCTTTCAATCTGCATTTTTGTTGATTTAAAGAAAGCTTTCAACACAGTTAATCACAAATTATTATTAGAAGCATTGGAGAGAATCGGTTTCAGAGGAAACGCGTACTCACTGATCGAAAGTTATTTGTCAAATCGCCCACAATCTGTGCAGATATCAGGATCATTTAGTAAAGAAATGTACATTAAGTGTGGTGTCCCACAAGGAACTGTCTTAGGTCCGCTGTTATTCAATATATATTTAAATGATATTTTCCAAATTAATTGTGTTGGCAAAATAACTAGTTTTGCAGATGATCCTGCAATATTATATGAAGGCACTGACTGGTCTGATCTGAAAAATGTAATTGAAAATGATTTTATCAAAATTATTCGGTGGTTTAACAGTAGAAAATTAAGCATTAACTACTCTAAAACACATTTTTTACCATTTGGATCTTATGCTAGACATCTGCCAAATTACACAAATTTCTCCTTCAATATTAATGATCAAAAAATGCAAATTAATAGAGTGCCCAACATAAAATACCTTGGAGTGGTCTTGGATCCTCACTTACGATGGGACATCCATGTCAATTATATTTTAAAGAAAGTTAGATTTGTATCCTACAAAATTAAATACCTTGGAAATATATTGACAGAAAAATATCTTCGAACATTATACCATGCACTGATTGAGCCTAATCTCACATATGGTATATTAGCATGGGGAGCTGCATGTTCCTCACATATCTATAATTTAGATGTTTTTCAAAAAAGTATTCTAAAAATGATATTTAAAAAACCGAAACTTTATCCCACTGAAAAATTATATGCAGATGTTCGAATGTATGATCTAAGACAGCTTTATTTCTTACACAGTATCACTCACTACCATAAATTTGTAAACACCGACCAAAAAATTAAACATAATCATTATACCAGGTACAAAATTCGTGGCACAGTAGTTCCTCAACCGCATAAATCTATAAAGCAGCGATCATATCTCTATTTAGCGCCTAAATTTTATGAAATTATACCTAAAGACTTAAAAGATTTACGTTTCGGAAATTGTTTCAAAAGAAATTTAAAAAAGTGGCTACATTCTATATCTAGGACTGAAATTCATAAACTCATAAATACGAACATCAACTAAATACATAATCTACTGTAGCTAATTTTTGTCCTTTTTTGTCATTTGCATTCTACAGTTTCAACTTAAATTATTGGTCCATGTACAGGCGATGCCTTCTATTGGGCCTGTTTTGATTTTATATTTATTTACTCATACTGTTTGTTATCTTTGTACATTGAGTAAATAAATATTATTATTATTATTATTATTATTATTATTATTTAGCTGGATGATTGTGTAAAAGGCGTATAAACCAATAAATGAGTGACTCAATGACTGAATCTTAAGCCCTCTGCGCGGGTATTTATGTCTGGATCGACAAGTATCGACGCGTCCCGCGTTTTCTGGATAGCGCTCGATTCCTTTTAGAAGCTGCTAGATGGTGGAAGCGTATCAAATGTTCGCGAAAGTTTTAGTTTACCAGAGCGCTACAATGATACGTACCGGTGGAAAGATCTACCTTCACTAGACTTTTTTGCAAATTATGCAAGAAGTACCATGTCTTGAAATCGTACAGTAACGCAATAGTCTGTAAATGCTCGAACTTTTAAAAACACTGAAAATACGAATTTGGTGACAGAACTGTCAGAAAAGTGACGTATGTCAAATCTACTTGTAGTTTCGTCCTGACTACAGACTAAGATTTTGGAGACAAAAAAATCATAGGCTTGCTCATTTTACCTATTTTGACAGCACACTCCATAGTAGCGAAAAAATAGACAGTCATCTAGAAGGCGGATAAAAATAAAAAATGTTGCCACGAATTTGTACTACGAAAAAGGACACCGTGGTCGCCGAAAGGTCAATACAAAGTATTTCATACGCATGAGGTTCCGTTTTTCCTGATAATCGTGAAGTTATGTCGGATAGAGCATCTGTTTAAGTAACATGTCGCCTAGCTTAGTGAAACATCCTGTATATGCGCCGCCTTGAGGTCATTAGCAGGAGGTCCCAAAGGCCATATCTCAATTGGCATTGTCATGTATCAGACGTGTAAATCTGATACCGTGCGTTATCTACCCACAAATCACTTCGTACAGTGCATATGCTGCTGAATTTGATTAGAATTTATGATTGTCTACATCGTGATAGATATGCAATGTTTCACTGAAATCTTTCGAAGACGTCTTTTAGTGGACTATCCAACATTCTCGATATCAAAGAAACGACGAGTTTGGCTTGCCTCCTTATTTTATCGATACCAAACAAGTGTTTAACAACGAACGATTTTTTAAAAAAGCTTTAACGGAAGACGAATGAGTACTGGTCACATTGTTTTACAAGTACTTCCTATTTATAATCTAAGCTACGGGGATTTAAAGTGTAAACATAAGCATCTCTACATGTAAGATCATCATCGTAGCAATGAGATTAAACCTTCTGATTCAAAGGAAACATTTCATTAAGTTCAATGTCATTTTTGACTGATTGATTTTATAGTTATTTAGCCTTCAATTGCTTTTTTAAACAAAGTAGGAGCATAACAAATGTCAAGGTACATCAATTCGATACAATGCTAAACGTGGACATTTTGTGTGAAAAATCTAAGTTTTTTAATTTGTCATGCAACAAAACATTATTCAATTGGCTATCTGAATAACCCTTTACATCAGTATTTTCGAACACCACATTCTCATCATAGTTCGCTTTAATGTTAGGTACATACAAAGGTTTCTAAAAATCAGAAGTCTTCAAATACCCAAAATGATAAATGTTTTGCATTTTAGACTGATAGCAAAAGAGGAATCGATTTCTTCTCTTTCTTTGGTACAATCTTCATGTTCACAAAATAATTGTCATGTTTTAATTCGACTATTTCTGAAAATGGGCCTTTGGCGAACAATGGATATAATTAATTTCAGTTCTGCTGTTACTGGGATAGATGATTACTAAATCGTTGAATAATTATTATTTCATTCAAAATATATTAAGAATCTTAGCGTGTTCATTATGCAATTTGTTCAGGTTACCAAAATTAACTCATAAATTTTTCTTCATAATCAAAGTTTCCAAACCTGTCTTGTAATTGTTTTGGTACAGAGTCGTTTCGAGAATGTTATAACGATAAACTATACTAAGCGACATATAAATCCGAACATCCAGTTTAAATGGTTTTATTTTAATAAAAGTTGGTGAATGTATTTATCTTACTGTAAATAACAAGTGAAAAAATTTTCAGCCTTATCAGTTGGACATTCCGCTTTTTTTAATTCACTAACGCTCTAAAATTGAATATTTCAGCCGCAGTAAAGAATCAACGTTGGCGGATTTTGGTTCTTGTCATCCTTTACGATCGGTTACGATGCCTAGAGTACGGAGACCTGTACGATTTCGTCAACTTAGTGAGTTTGATAGGGGCCGTATAGTGGGACTTCGGGAAGCTGGACTTTCTTTTCGGGCAATTGCAGTTAGAGTGCAAAGAAGTGTAGACACTGTGGTTAGGTGTTGTCAGGCATGGCTTCGAGAAGGCCGTACGCAAAGAGCAAGGGACACTGGACGCCGCCGTAGAACAACAGACCGTGAAGATCGCCGCCTAAGATTATTGGCCTTAAGGGACCGTTTCTCCACTACCAGGTCCATTGCAAATGAATGGTTTGCAGAACACGGAAGACCTATTGGCATGCGAAGTGTTTACCGACGAATGAGAAGTTTTGGCTTGTTTTCATACCGGCCACACTGGGTCCTCCCTTTAACTCGAGAACACCGACGTAATCGTCTTGAGTGGTGCAGACAACGGTCACTCTGGGATCAGGAATGGAACAGTATTGACTTTAGTGACGAGTCTCGATTTTGTTTAGGCATGCACGATGGTCGTGCCAGGGTTAGAAGGCGACGTGGTGAAAGGAGGAATCCACAGTTTTCTGTTGAAAGACATGTTCATCACACTGTTGGAGTTATGGTTTGGGGTGCTATAGCTTATGGTTTCAGGTCAGCTTTAATCTTCATCATAGGTAACATGAACGCGCAGCGTTATATCCACGAAGTTCTACAACCCCATCTTTTACCCTATCTTGACACCCTGGCAGATCCAACTTTCCAACAAGATAATGCCCGACCACATGTTGCAAGAGTCACAATAGACTTCTTTCAACATAATGATGTCACATTGTTACCATGGCCACCAAGGTCTCCCAACTTATCCCCAATTGAGCACGTGTGGGATATGATGGGTAGGAGGTTGCTCAATTTGCAACGTCCTCCTCAGACTCTAGAAGCACTTCGAGAGGAGTTGGTGGTTGTCTGGCGTGAGATACCACAGGTGGACATTGACCACCTGATCAGAAGCATGCCTAGGCGCATTGGAGAATGCGTAGCACATCAGGGTGCATCTAGACATTATTAAAGGTCAAAGGGCTTTAATGCAGTGCAATCATTTTAAAATTTTTACCATTTACTTACTATGCTTCATTAAGTACTTATACAAAATTTTATTAAAATAAAACCATTTAAACTGGGTGTTAGGATTTATATGTCACTTATTATATCTTTATTTTCTTTGAGAATGTTAACGGGGTTGACAATGAAGATGAACTTGGTCGCGGTCAAGGTCAAATTAAAGGTCATCGTTGGATAGCTGGGAAAGATTCCCATAAGTCGCAGGGCTTCATTTTTCTTACCATTATTAGTTCATAAATTATTGTGAGCTTCAGAAACTTTCCAGATGGCCTATGTAATAGTCCGTGAGTAGTTTTCTTTGAGAGCTTTTTGTTTAGGGGCAAACTCCATCAAGCCACAGAAGCCCTGCAGCTGAATTACCATAAAGTTTTGGAAAGATTCAAGTGTCAGCTAGTTCCAAGGCGACATTATTTCGAAAAAAACCTACATAATTTCATTGAAAATCTACATAATGTCACTTTTTAAGTTACGCAATATGGGTGCGGATCCAAAATTGCGACTGAAAAAGTCCTCTATGCGAAATGTCGTAGTAATTATGTTCTTCTAACTTTTTTGGCATTCTAAACCACTGTATGAGGAGACGAGTTTTTGTATCTTCATATTTATTATTGGCTATTTACCTATGTGCCTTTTTATTATCATTATTTATCTACACACACACAAAAGCTACCTCTTATTGGATGATTGCGGATAATGCTGACATACGTGAGAAAAATGCGTTTCCTGGTGACTAAAAGAGAAGTATCTGGAAACCGAGACAGGAACTCCTAGCCAATATCCAGAGGGAGCATAAAAGTGGAATTTTTTACTATACAGCATCCGGCCCGAATAATCAGATCTTGGAATATTAGGAGATCCACCGGTTTTACAGCGGCCCAATAAAATGTAATATCCCGTCATTATTCGAATGGCCCCGATAAAACTGTTCCTCGCGAAAAAAGAAGTCTCAAGTGCCGGCAGATGTCCGCTATCCAGGCTCTCTTCCCCGCCATTTTATTATTAAAAATCCTGGAAACGATCGACGGGAATCCACGCCACTTATACAGGGAAATTCAGGAATTATCGAAATGGTACTTATCTGCTTTCATAACAATGCTGTGGACAAAAAACGGACAATAACGGCCTTAGATTTATAATTTATCAAGAAATTTATCCCACTTGAACCGTAAATAGTAATGCAGACACGCAGTCTGGATTCATTCCGTCTTGCTTCATTTGGTTTAATCTAACACTAAACTCAGAGCTGGCATCGCTTTGAATTTGGTCTTCCGTGTTGGGCCGTGTTTCGTGTCTCGTAGGTAAGCCTGATATTGCCTTTATATAGTTTTATAAATTCGTTGTTGTTTCAAATCCGGTTTTTAATATAATAATAATAACTGTTATACCAGTTATTTTACGGATGTGAAACGTCAGATTTACATACGCAAATGAAAAATATACATGCCTCAATTAGAATAAAATTGATGATAACATGTTATAAAATCAGTAGAACAGTATGTTTCTTTAAAAGTATAGATAGTTAAATAGAGTAGAAAAAGTATGGATACTAAGGGCCAACTTCACCAACATTAATATTTGACGGTCTCTTCGACCAATAAGAGATGACCTTATCTAAATGCAATTTGACGGAGGCTGTCAAACCTCTATGAATATCAGTGATTTCTATTGAAATGTTGAATAGAGTCGTGAAAAAACGGTTGTTTTATAAATAAGGGTACATTATAGATGTAATATTATGTTTTTTGCTTCAGAATTAGGATAACTTTCATGGAATTGCAAATTTTTATCATTTCACAAAAGACGGTCAGTTATTTAAATGGACCAATGAAAATGAGAGAAATAGGTCGAATTTTTAGATATTATATACTAAGTGACATATAAATCCGAACACCCAGTTTAAATGGTTTTATTTTAATAAAATTTTTAATGAAGCATAATAAGTAAATGATAAAAATTTTAAAATTATTGCACTGCTTTAAAGCCCTTTGACCTTTAATAATGTGTGGATGCACCCTGATGTGCTACGCATTCTCCAACGCGCCTAGGCATGCTTCTGATCAGGTGGTCAATGTCCTCCTGTGGTATCTCATTCCAGGCAACCACCAACTCCTCTCGAAGTGCTTCTAGAGTCTGAGGAGGACGTTGCAAATTGAGCAATCTCCTACCCATCATATCCCACACGTGCTCAATTGGGGATAAGTCGGGAGATCTTGGTGGCCATGGTAACAATGTAACATCATTATGTTGAAAGAAGTCTATTGTGACTCTTGCAACATGTGGTCGGGCATTATCTTGTTGGAAAGTTGGATCTGCCAGGGTATAAAGATAAGGTAAAAGATGGGGTTCTAGAACTTCGTGGATATAACGCTGGGCGTTCATGTTACCTCTGATGAAGATTAAAGGTGACCTGGAACCATAAGCTATAGCACCCCAAACCATAACTCCAACAGTGTGATGAACATGTCTTTCAACAAAAAACTGTGGATTCCTCCTTTCACCACGTCGCCTTCTAACCCTGGCACGACCATCGTACATGCCTAAACAAAATCGAGACAATACTGTTCCATTCCTGATCCCAGAGTGACCGTTGTCTGCACCACTCAAGGCGATTACGTCGGTGTTCTCGAGTTAAAGGGAGGGCCCAGTGTGGCCGGTATGAAAACAAGCCAAAACTTCTCATTCGTCGGTAAACACTTCGCATGCCAATAGGTCTTCCGTGTTCTGCAAACCATTCATTTGCAATGGACCTGGTAGTGGAGAAACGGTCCCTTAAGGCCAATAATCTTAGGCGGCGATCTTCACGGTCTGTATTTCTACGGCGGCGTCCAGTGCCCCTTGCTCTTTGCGTACGGCCTTCTCGAAGCCATGCCTGACAACACCTAACCACAGTGTCTACACTTCTTCGCACTCTAACTGCAATTGCCCGAAAAGGAAGTCCAGCTTCCCGAAGTCCCACTATATGGCCCCTATCAAACTCACTAAGTTGACAAAATCGTACAGGTCTCCAAAATTCTTGCACTGACCTTGGAAACTTGCTCCATGTTCGGTAGAACGTACTTCTGCGAGCAGATAAATTTGAACAAAGCTAAAGACAGGTCTTTGTGTGATGTGTCGCTAGAGGCGATACTCAGAATTTCCACTGCTCAAGCCACTGTATCAAATATTAGAAAACTTGTTGAATCGAAACGCTGTCAAAGATCATCTTAAGAATAAACGTGTTTACGTCGAAATTACGAACATTATTCTATCACTTGCGCGTTGACCCGATCAGACCAATTCAAATGTCAATACGAATGACAGGCCTGGTCTAGATATTATAAGTTAAAATCAAAAGTACCTATTTATGAAGATATATCCCCAAATATTTGTATATTTTCTTCTTATTTCTATTATTATAACACTTTATTTATTCTTTAATTCGCAGACACTGCAGTGAAAAATATCAAATACACTTGAAATTTTGTTGGCATTTCGGCACATAAAATTAATCGCAGCCTTTAATAGGAAGTTAGTTTGAACGCTTTTGCACAGGAAAGTATTGTATTGTCTAGACGTTATTCTAGCAACCAGAATATCTACTTGAGCTAACAATACAGGACAATATACTTTTCCATTGAAAAGTCCAAGAAAAGTACTGATAACTGATATCTACGGCTCTCCAAAGACTGATAATCAAATCTATGTAGTAGCTCAGGCTAACTACAGCCTTTTCGTCGATTTTCAAAGCTATGAATTTCAAAAATTTCTGTTGCGCTTTTTCAACAGCAACGGTGTGCTGTTCCATATTCCCCTACGTTTCAACCAGCTTGTTTATTTATCATATAGCACAAACACATTAGGAAAACTAATCATAAAATCAGCAGCGCGAACGTGAAATTTGCCTAGAAGCAAATTCATATATCATATAGATATGCTCATACCGTAAACCAAAACAAATTATCCGATTACTAACAGCTATGATGATGCGTTATAATTAATCTTCGACGTGCACGAATTGTATTTGCCCTAATTTGTTATTGCGGTATTCAAGGTGTCGAGGTTTGCGTCAATTCGTGATCACGATTTTCTGTACGAGGGTCACTCGTTAAGCCTGATAAAGAAAAAAACCTAATTTGTCATTGAAAATCACTTTACTGTTTTTCAGGGTATTCTCCATTATGATCTATATAATCCGAACACCCAGTTTAAATGGTTTTATTTTAATAAAATTTTGTATAAGTACTTAATGAAGCATAATAAGTAAATGATAAAAATTTCTAAATGATTGCACTGCTTTAAAGCCATTTGACCTTTAATAATGTGTGGATGCACCCTGATGTGCTACGCATTCTCCAACGCGCCTAGGCATGCTTCTGATCAGGTGGTCAATGTCCTCCTATGGTATCTCATTCCAGGCAACCACCAACTCCTCTCGAAGTGCTTCTAGAGTCTGAGGAGGACGTCGCAAATTGAGCAATCTCCTACACATCATATCCCACACGTGCTCAATTGGGGATAAGTCGGGAGATCTTGGTGGCCATGGTAACAATGTGACATCATTATATTGAAAGAAGTCTATTGTGACTCTTGCAACATGTGGTCGGGCATTATCTTGTTGGAAAGTTGGATCTGCCAGGGTGTCAAGATAGGGTAAAAGATGGGGTTCTAGAACTCCGTGGATATAACGCTGCGCGTTCATGTTACCTCTGATGAAGATTAAAGGTGACCTGAAACCATAAGCTATAGCACCCCAAACCATAACACCAACAGTGTGATGAACATGTCTTTCAACAAAAAACTGTGGATTCCTCCTTTCACCACGTCGTCTTCTAACCCTGGCACAACCATCGTGCATGCCTTAACAAAATCGAGACTCGTCACTAAATACAATACTGTTCCATTCCAGATCCCAGAGTGACCGTTGTCTGCACCACTCAAGGCGATTACGTCGGTGTTCTCGAGTTAAAGGGAGGACCCAGTGTGGCCGGTATGAAAACAAGCCAAAACTTCTCATTCGTCGGTAAACACTTCGCATGTCAATAGGTCTTCCGTGTTCTGCAAACCATTCATTTGCAATGGACCTGGTAGTGGAGAAACGGTTCCTTAAGGCCAATAATCTTAGGCGGCGATCTTCACGGTCTGTTGTTCTACGGCAGCGTCCAGTGTCCCCCGCTCTTGGCGTACGGCCTTCTCGAAGCCATGCCTGAAAACACCTAACCACAGTGTCTACACTTCTTTGCACTCTAACTGCAATTGCCCGAAAAGAAAGTCCAGCTTCCCGAAGTCCCACTATACGGCCCCTATCAAACTCACTAAGTTGACGAAATCGTACAGGTCTCCGTACTCTAGGCATCGTAACCGATCGTAAAGGATGTCAAGAACCAAAATCCGCCAACGTTGATTCTTTACTGCGGCTGAAATATTCATTTTTAGAGCGTTAGTGAATTAAAGAAAGCAGTATAAAAACCGGAATGTCCAACTGATAAGGCTGAACATTTTTTCACTTGTTATTTACAGTAAGATAAATACATTCACCAACTTTTATTAAAATAAAACCATTTAAACTGGGTGTTCGGTTTTATATGTCACTTAGTATACTTTTTCATGCATTCGAACCATTTTTCATAACACCTCTTTCACTCCAAAACATACTCTATGAACTCATCAAGAGCTTCTTCTGCTGACAATAATCATCGTCCACGCAATTTATTGTTGACGTACGGGAACAAAAAGAAGTCATTTGGTGCCAAGTCGGTACTGTATGGAGGATGGCCCATAAAATCAATATTCTGAGTGCTCAAATAGTTTTTCGTTTCACGAGTGACGTGGGAGCTCCCATTGTTTGGATGAAGAATGATCCGACGGCGCTTGTTGGTGTACCATTCAGAATTAACTGTTTTACATACCTCTATAGGTAATGTCACATGACCAGTTTTTTTGAAAAAACAGGCGACCATGTGTCTCGAAGTGCTTCGTCTTGAAACACCTATACTGTTTCTTTTCGGGTCATAAGCATAGATCCATGATTCATCACCTGTTACAACCTTATCAAATAATGTGGAATCCAACGATAACAGACCTTTTTCACAGCTAAACGATCATGTAACATTTTATGTATGCTAGTGGAACTAATGCCTAAGGCTGCTTCAATCTCACAATATGTCACATGACGATCTTGCATTATTAGTTCTTGCCCAGCACAAAGCTCTCAGGCACACCAATAATTGATTTTGGGCGTCCTTCACGGCTTTGTCACCAAGAGAACGACGGCCATGTCTAAATTCGTTATACCATCGTGTCACAATGGCTTCATCATCATAAGTCGAAGTAAGTTGATCGATGCATTCCCCGCCTGATAATCTACGTCGAAAGTCACAATAGATCATCACCCGAAAATGTTCACTAGTCAATTCTATTTATTCACTGAGACACAGTTTTCAAATCGCTATCAACAACATAAATCGTGCTGAAATGACAAAACGTTCTGAAGAAGCTTATGTTTAAAAATGTCAAACGTCAGATGGAGCTTAAGCACACTTGATATTGCCGAAGCTCTGAATATAAATGGTGGCCCTCGTATTTGAAAGCATTAAGGAGGCTTTCGCGTGGCATGTTTGAGATAAACAAGAAATCTAAATGTCACACCCCTTTCGAAACCAAATTAAATCGTGTAATCTCGCTCTAAAAGCCAATTTGTTGTCGACAATATCATACAGGGTGCGGCAGAGAGGACGGACGTTTTCGGGATGGGTAGTACTCTCCGCATCCGTCTACGAGAGAGGTGGGGAGGGTGCCGATTGACTCGTGAGATCCTAGCATTATTTTACCATTTTGTTTATGAGTGACGAAGCCCACTTTCACCTAACCAGCAGAATTGTCGTTATTGGGCTAATGAAAATCCGCAACAGGTACACGAAAGGCCGCTGCACAGCCAAAAAGTAACGGTCTGGTGCGCTGTATCGCAAACTTGCATCATTGGCCCTTAGTTCTTCGAAGACGGTAATGGTCGTGATGTTACCGTGAACGCAGAACGCTACGTGGACATGATCACCAACTTCTTTCTCTCTGAATTACGATGGCGACGTGTTCCAACCCGACATGTGTGGTTCCAGCAGGATGGGGCGACCGCCCATACAGCCATTGACGTTATTTGCACTCTCTTCCCTGGTCGTCTTATTTCCAGGTCTGGCGATGTTCATTGGCCTCCTCGGTCCCCAGATTCATCCATATGCGATTTTTTCTTATAGGGACACCTCAAGGCTAGAGTATATGCGAACAAGCCCCGAACTCTGGACGAATTGAAGGGCGAAATTCGCGTGGAAGTCGCCCAAGTTGAGAGAGCGATGTTGGAGAGAGTCTACGCGTACTTCCAAGAACGCCTCCAGCACTCCATCAACGATTTCGGCCACCGCATGCCTGATGTGATTTTCCACACTTGACTGTCTCAAATGTTATTTCCTTGTGAACCTGATTCCATCAATAAATTTATTTTCGAGTAAAAATCAACTATTTTATGACTTTTTAAAAACCGTCCATCCTCTCTGCCGCACCCTGTATAAGCTAATTTAATAAATGGGACCTTTGTCACAACAAATGAGCATCCATGCAAAACAGGTGCTGTTTCACATATAATCGAAACGATAAGGCAAGATTTGAGGGGTTAGGTTCGTATAAGATAAAAGGACATTTATTATTTAAATATTCTATCAAGAAAACAATTCTAATCTACATATTTTCATGTAAATCGGTAATATTTAACTAATTTACAGCAAATCTAATAACTTATTCTGGCAACGTTGCTCGAAGAATACAATTACTGTTTTATGTCTATGTATTTTTATTTTGAAACTAAGATATCATATTTTGGAATGTTATATGTCATAAAAAACCATTTCGGTCTGTCCATTTACCCGCTAATCTCATAACTCATCAATTTTCCTCGAAACCTCCAACGAAGTCGTAGGAACTGTGGAGTCAATCTACTTGACGCAAATTTCTCTAAAGTCAAACGGTTAATTCGTCCATTGAACTTTTGAATGATAGCTATGGCTCAACGCGTGTTCAAAGACGTAAAAAATTACTCCAGCGGTCATATTCAAAGGAAAAACTGGAATATCAAGTTATTAATTATCAATGGAAATGAACGGGGAAATGAAAAAGCGGAATTATTCGATAGTGTCCTCGCGATCCCGATCGCCAGATACAAATCGTGAAGCAATACACTTCGTTATTCAGGCACACTCGGAAAATCATAAATTAAAAGCAGCGGATGCAAACCAGGTTTGGTTTTTCTGTTAAAGTTTCACTGGCATGGCACTGGTTTGACCACAGTGGCGTACATTAGCGCTGAAGTGATATCGAACGGTTCAGGTTTCTTATGCTTTGGTCGTTGCTCTTGATATCACGAAAGCCTTATAAAACAAGCTGCATTTAAAATTATACCAGGTTCAAACAATAAAAGTTGAGGCAATCTTCGACGACAAATGATGCTTCAGATATAGGAAGCATTTCAGAGCTTTGCCAAATTGTTCAAAATCAAGAGATTTTATTTTATTTGGCAATAGTAGTTTTGGAAAGGTGATACACTGATAAGATAAATTGCTTTCGGCAAAGGTTTGCTAACCTGGTATGCTGATCAAAGCTCAAAGACGAGTCAACCTGTACCCCGAGAAACTACTGTTTTTGGGTTGTTATCTTTTGCATCAAAATTCTGTCTAGTCACTGTCTGAGTTTCATTTTCGTTTAAGGTTAACATGTTAACAATAGACCAGCTGGCAGGCAGCAAGGTTTCTGGCACCATCGATACACGAGTTACGTCCTAGCGTACGTTACGCATATGTAAAGTGAACTCATCCAAGGCATTGACATCACGAAAAAGTTCGACATGCCTTGGCATGTTGCCCTCTTATGGAAATTTCCATCGTACGGCGTTTGAGAAGCTGTGCAGATGGGTGGTTGACTTTTTCTCTGTTCGCAAGGTATACGTCGTAATTGACGGGTTCTCCTCTTCATTCCCCGACGTAAACACGGGTGTTTCTCAGGGATCATTCTTGACCCCAACTGTTTTTCAGCTATATATCAATAACCTGGTTTCTTGAACGATCAGTCCGATATACAGCTTAGCTAATGATAGCACCCACAGCACGCAACCTATAGGAACACGGAGTGCAAAGCCTATCGATTACCACCCTACGAACGTGTATTTTATGGATACAATATCTGCTCAACAATTCACTGGACAACAAATTTTAGTTTTTTAATTGTATCTTGTGGGAAAAGTGCACTTCTTTGTTAATTTTGGGGCGCTGAATCCAAAAATGACAATGAAATAAAAAAATTAGTTGCGGTTTAGAAAAAAACTTTTTATTTTTAAGGATATATTAAAAAAAGTAACAAGATTCATATACTTATAAGAATCACTATATGCGCTGTCTTTTTGCTGTTTTTTTATGAATCGTTTCTGGAGCATCTCTACCAAGAGTCCAACAGTAGTCTGCAAGCATGGAAGGATTCCACTTTCCCTGGTACCTTTTTTCCATTGTTGAAATATCCTGATGAAAACGTTCGCCGTGCTCATCACTTACGGCTCCGCAATTGCCAGGAAAAAAGTTCAGGTGTGAGTGTAGGAAAATGTATCTTAAGAGACATATTACAGCCCATCTTTTGATACGATGACAGCATATTTTTGACAAGGGTTTTATAGTTGTCAGCTTTTCTATTTCCTAAGAAATTAGTGACCACCAGACGGAAATCATTCCAAGCAGTTTTTTCAATACCTGTTAAAGTGTTTTCAAACTGTGTATCTTTCAAAATATTTCGAATCTGTGGCCTAACAAAAATACCTTCTTTAACCTTTGCCTCACTTAGTCTTGGAAATTTCTGACGCAGGTATTGAAAAGCTGACCCATCTCTATCTAATGCCTTAACAAGGTTTTTCATTAGGCCCAACTCGATATGCAGTGGTGGTAATAAATTTGTTTTCGAATCTACTAATGGCATATGCTGTACATTTTTTTGACCTGGCTCTAGGAATTGACCAACAGGCCAGTTGTGTCTGGTGTAATGAAGTGCCTTTGCCCGACTGTCCCATTCACACAAAAAACAGCAAAACTTTGTGTAGCCTAGCTGCAGCCCAAGTAAAAGTGCAACAACTTTCAAATCGCCACAAATATGCCATTGGTGCTCATCGTATTTTATGCATGTCAATAGGTAATTCATATTGTCATATGATTCTTTCATGTGAACTGCATACCCTACAGGAAGAGATGGTAAAATATTTCCAATATGCAATAACACTGCCTTTAAACTCAATGTTGAACTGTCTATAAACAATCTCCATTCTTCTGGGTTATAGTTTATATTTAAAGCCGCCAGTAAGCCGTTAATTTTACTGCAGAAAACCAAGTTATTCTCCATATTGAAAAACGGTTCTAAGTCTTTGTAGCGTTTACGAAAAACACATACCGAAACATCGTCTTCTAACAAGTTCCACTGCTGCAGTCTTGATCCAAGTAACTCTGCCTTACATTTTGGAAGTTCTAAATCTCTTACAAGATCATTTAATTCTGACTGTGTTATTTTGTGCGGTTGGTGGCATGACGTGCTCGGTATAATATCAGGATCTCTTGACGTTGATGGCATATCTTCTTCCTGACGAATCACTCGATCGCCATGATCTGATTCGTTTTCTGATTCGCAAGTGTAGGATTCTGGGGGTTTTGGAATAGGATTTTCGTCACTGTGAGGCACAGGTCTCATCGCAGATGGTATGTTTGGGTAGTTAATAACCGATTTTTTTTTTCTTGGACATACCTGTGGCTTGTCCAACACAAGGTACCATGCAAAAGTAACAATCATTAATATGATTTGTAGGCTCTCTCCAAACCATTGAGACAGCAAAGCGCATAGACCGTTTTTTGCCATTTAACCAGCTCCTCAGACTTGAAGCACATGTATTACAGCAGATGTGGGGTACCCACTGTTTGTCTTGATCACCTGGTTTACAACCGAAATAAAGCTGATATGCCTTTGTTACTAGTGGAGTAATAGACCGTCTCTGAGACGCAAAAGTCACATCACCACACACGTAACAAAACTGATCTGGATTGTTTACACACTTTCGAGACATCTTGCATGGACGCTGTTAGCCAACTGAGGAATAAATGGCTAATATAAAACAATATAATGTACACGTATGTATAACGTAACATAATCATGCCGATTACATCATCTTTCCTTGCCGAGTATAAAAATGCAGCACGTTCATTCTTGTGAATTACAGTATATTAACACTGTCACATCAGGAACACATATAATTACCGTTTCTCTAAAACTTGAACTAATATTGAAAAAATAAGTTTAATTCCGGTTTTAGCACATTAAAAATAGTAATATTTTGTTGATTTTATTTAGGATATTTTTTGGTTGTTGATCAGTGATTGCTTCTGCGGCCAAGTGGTGCATCTAGAGTTCCTTTTTCTGTAAGATGTGTTTCTTTAGTCACTCTTACACATTTTAATTTTATTATTTACTCCTATTCCTATTCGTATTCCTGTTCCTTTTCCTATTCCTATTCGTATTCCTATTCCAATTCCTATTCCTATTCCTATTCCCACTCCTATTCCTATTCCTATACCTTTTCCTATTCCTATTCCTGTTCCTACTCCTACTCCTGTTCCTATTCCTGTTCCTATTCATATTCCTGTTCCTGTTCCTATTCCTGTTCCTATTCCTATTCGTATTCCTATTCCAATTCCTATTCCTATTCCTTTTCCTATTCCTATTCCTATTCCTATTCCTATTCCTATCCCTATTCCTATCCTTATTCCTATTCCTATTCCTATTCCTATTCCTATCGTATTCCTATTCCTATTCCTATTCCTATTCCTATTCCTATTCCTATTCCTATTCCTATTCCTATTCCTATTCCTATTCCTATTCCTATTCGTATTCCTATTCCTATTCCTTTCCTATTCGTATGCCTATTCCTATTCCTACTGCGATTCCGATTCCTATTCCTATTTCTATTCATACTCCTATTCCTATTCCTATTCCTATTCCTTTCCTATTCGTATGCCTATTCCTATTCCTACTGCGGTTCCGATTCCTATTCCTATTCCTGTTCATACTCCTATTCCTATTCCTATTCCTATTCCTATTCCTATTCCTATTTCTATTCCTATTCCTATTCCTATTCCTATTCCTATTCCTATTCGTATTCGTATTCCTATTCCTATTCCTATTCCTACTGCGATTCCGATTCCTATTCCTATTCATGCTCCTATTCCTATTCCTATCCCTATTCCTATTCCTATTCCTATTGCTATTCCTATTCCTATTCCTATTCCTATTCCTATTCCTATTCCTATCGTATTCCTCTTTGTATTCCTATTCCTATTCCTATTCCTATTCCTATTCCTATTCCTATTCCTATTAATATTCCTATTCCTATTCCTATTCCTATTCCTTTCCTATTCGTATGCCTATTCCTATTCCTACTGCGATTCCGATTCCTATTCCTATTCCTATTCCGATTTCGAGACCTATTCCGATTCCGATTATGATCCCGATCTTGATCCTGATTCCGCTTATTACAACATATTCAGGGAAGTCTATAGAGGAAGTTAGTGGGCATATAAACTGGTCATAGTTAGAAAAAACTTCCGGATATAGTGGCCTTCCAAAATACCTTTCAGGTAATCAAATAACCTAAATAGTCTAAGCAATATAGGCAAAATGGTGCAGGTATTCCCAATCCCAAAAGTTCCTACTTTGCATGTCTAATTCTATAAGTACAAATGTCAGGAGACTTCTAAAATAAAAAAGCCTCTCCTATCACGAAATGTACGCTAATGGTCAACTCCACATGCTGAATGTCAGTTTTTCCCATTTTTATCAGGAACAATTTGACTAGGAGATATAAATAATTGCAGCTGCACGTTACGGCCCACAAATCAAAAGTTTCGATTTTTTTTTATCGATCTGACAGTGATGAATGTTGACCACACTGTTATATTTTAAATCTCTCTCGGGGGATATACGGCAGTGACGTTGCGAAAATATAACAACGTTTTAAATGCTTTCAACCGGACGAACGACCGGCGTGGGCTTTTTTCTGCCGCGCCACAGTGAAATATGATTTTTTCGTGAGCTGCTGTCCGATGTCCGTCCGCCGGTCTGTCGGTCCGCTTGTTTGGATCATTTGCATAATGGTTATTGACGTTTCTGCGTCGCTCGAGCTGAATACGGCTAGTTAACTAGATGTTTTCTGCATTTACCTTCTACGCGATACAGACAAGTGCAGGGCTGCAACGATTTAAGTCGACCGATTTTTTCAATTTTTGTCGAATTATGAATTGCTGTCAAGACAAGTCGCCGAGGCAGGAATAACTCATCAAAAAATTCAAAAACGGAGCATTCATTTAAAACTACACGACATGTCAACACAAGTTCTCTTGTGTGTCGCTGAGAAGATTTTCTTCCTATAATTCTAGACAACAATTAATTTTGAGATAGAGAAATATAATTAAAATAAGTTATTTCAAAATTCATTATTGCCATATTCGAGAAAGAAATCAGTACAAATTGATAGAAATCCAAAGAATAACGATTTTATCGAGAAAAAACATTTTTTTATTGGTGCAATTGACCTATATTGGTGCTTCTGTGCCTGTTTAGTCTCCAGACGTAGCGAGTGAAGGCTTCAGAGGTGTTGGTAAACTTGTATCTATTTCAAAAATGTACATTTACTTAATAAATATTTATCGAATCGTTTTGTGTGAACCAATATAAATGAAGACACTAAACTATAAGAGGTATCAGATCTCTTCAAATAATACAGCACAAAGCGCCATCGGCGACTAGATTTGAAAGCAGCGCGTAGACCACTTCTACTATATCGCTAGTATCGTCAGCCTCTAGCGGTCACTGTGGTTACTAGTCTATCAAACGCGAACTGAGATTTTTCAGTCAAAGCTAACCAAATAGGTACAGCGCTTTTAATCTTTGAAGTGTGGAAAAGCTTAATAGTAACAATAAACATCCTACTCTGACGCTTATGCAACCAATTACGTCGAGAACGATCGTCACGCATCGGTAAACATCGACCGTCATCTAGAAAAGCTTCGATCGAAAATCGAGTTTGATCGAGAGAACGCGGAGAGCTTCGGGATTCGTCGATCGGTAGATAAATACACACACAGAGGGCAGAGCGAGTGTGGACTGATTTGATTTTTCAGTCAAAGCTAACCAAATAGGTACAGCGCTTTTAATCTTTGAAGTGTGAAAAAGCTTAATAGTAACAATAATAGAGAAGAATAATGAAAATTCATTATTGCCATATTCGAGGACCTAAATTGATAGAAATCCAAAGAATGACGATTTAATCGGAAAAAAAAACATTTTTTTTATTGGTGCAATTGACCTATATTTGTGCTTCTGTGCCTGTTTAGTCTCCAGACGTAGCGAGTGAAGGCTTCAGAGGTGTTGGTAAACTTGTATCTATTTCAAAAATGTACATCTACTTAATAAATATTTATCGAATCGTTTTGTGTGAACCAATATAAATGAAGATACTAAACTATAAGAGGTATCAGATCTATTCAAATAATACAGCACAAAGCGCCATCGGTGACCAGATTTGAAAGCAGCGCGTAGACCACATCTACCATATCGCTAGTATCATCAGCCTCTAGTGATCACCGTGGTGACTAGTCTATCAAACGCGAACTGAGATTTTTCAGTCAAAGCTAACCAAATAGGTACAGCGCTTTTAAAGTTTGAAGTGTAAAAAAGCTTAATAGTAACAATAAACATCCTACTCTGACGCTTTTGCAACCAATTACGTCGAGAACGTCACGCATCGGGAAACAGCAACCGTCATCCAGAAAAGCTGCCATCAAAAATCGAGTTTGATCGAAAGAACGCGGAGTGCTTCGGGATTCGTCGATTGGTAGATAAATACACACACAGAGGGCAGAGCGAGTGTGGACTGATGCGATTTTTCAGTCAAAGCTAACCAAATAGGTACAGCGCTTTTAATCTTTGAAGTGTGAAAAAGCTTAATAGTAACAATAAACATCCTACTCTGACGCTTATGCAACCAATTACGTCGAGAACGTCACGCATCGGGAAACAGCAACCGTCATCCAGAAAAGCTGCCATCAAAAATCGAGTTTGATCGAAAGAACGCGGAGTGCTTCGGGATTCGTCGATTGGTAGATAAATACACACACAGAGGGCAGAGCGAGTGTGGACTGATTTGATTTTTCAGTCAAAGCTAACCAAATAGGTACAGCGCTTTTAATCTTTGAAGTGTGAAAAAGCTTAATAGTAACAATAATAGAGAAGAATAATGAAAATTCATTATTGCCATATTCGAGGACCTAAATTGATAGAAATCCAAAGAATGACGATTTAATCGGAAAAAAAAACATTTTTTTTATTGGTGCAATTGACCTATATTTGTGCTTCTGTGCCTGTTTAGTCTCCAGACGTAGCGAGTGAAGGCTTCAGAGGTGTTGGTAAACTTGTATCTATTTCAAAAATGTACATCTACTTAATAAATATTTATCGAATCGTTTTGTGTGAACCAATATAAATGAAGATACTAAACTATAAGAGGTATCAGATCTATTCAAATAATACAGCACAAAGCGCCATCGGTGACCAGATTTGAAAGCAGCGCGTAGACCACATCTACCATATCGCTAGTATCATCAGCCTCTAGTGATCACCGTGGTGACTAGTCTATCAAACGCGAACTGAGATTTTTCAGTCAAAGCTAACCAAATAGGTACAGCGCTTTTAAAGTTTGAAGTGTAAAAAAGCTTAATAGTAACAATAAACATCCTACTCTGACGCTTTTGCAACCAATTACGTCGAGAACGTCACGCATCGGGAAACAGCAACCGTCATCCAGAAAAGCTTCGATCAAAAATCGAGTTTGATCGAAAGAACGCGGAGTGCTTCGGGATTCGTCGATTGGTAGATAAATACACGCACCGAGGGTAGAGCGAGGATGGACTGATGAGGCATCATCGTAAATCACTATGATCCAGTAGATGTGGTCATCAATTTTTGATAAATTAGTTACAAATGTTGCAATAAATTAGTGTTAGAGTAATAAATTAGACTTATATTAGACCACATCTACTATATCGCTAGTATCATCAGCCTCTAGTGGTCATTGTTGTGACTAGTCTATCAACCTCGACCTGAGATTTTTCAGTCAAGGGTAACCAAATAGATACAGCGCTTTTAAACTTTGAAGTGAGACAAAGCTTAATAGTATCAATAAACATCCTACTCTGACGCTTATGAAACCAATTACGTCGAGAACGCCACGCATTGGGAAATAGCAACCGTCATCCAGAAAAGCTTCGATCAAAAATCGAGTTTGATCGAAAGAACGCGGAGTGCTTCGGGATTCGTCGACTGGTAGATACATACACACACAGAGGGGAGAGCGAGTGTGGACTGATGAGATTTTTCGGTCAAAGCTAACCAAATAGGTACAGCGCTTTTAATCTTTGAAGTGTGAAAAAGCTTAATAGTAACAATTAACATCCTACTCTGACGCTTATGCAACCAATTACGTCGAGAACGATCGTCACGCATCGGTAAACATCGACCGTCATCTAGAAAAGCTTCGATCAAAAATCGAGTTTGATCGAAAGAACGCGGAGTGCTTCAGGATTCGTCGATTGGTAGATAAATACACACACAGAGGGCAGAGCGAGTGTGGACTGATGAGATTTTTCAGTCAAAGCTAACCAAATAGGTTCAGCGCTTTTAATCTTTGAAGTGTGAAAAAGCTTAATAGTAACAATAAACATCCTACTCTGACGCTTATGAAACAAATTACGTCGAGAACGGCATCGGGAAACAGCAACCGTCATCCAGAAAAGCTTCGATCAAAAATCGAGTTTGATCGAAAGAACGCGGAGTGCTTCGGGATTCGTCGATTGGTAGATAAATACACACACAGAGGGCAGAGCGAGTGTGGACTGATGAGATCTTTCAGTCAAAGCTAACCAAATACGTACAGGCTTTTAATCTTTGAAGTGTGAAAAAGCTTGATAGTAACAATAAACATCCTACTCTGACGCTTATGCAACCAATTTACGTCGAGAACGTCACGCATCGCGAAACAGCAACCATCATCCAGAAAAGCTTCGATAAAAATCGAGTTTGATCGAGAGAACGCGGAGTGCTTCGGGATTCGTCGATTGGTAGATAAATACATACACAGAGGGCAGAGCGAGTGTGGACTGATGCGATTTTTCAGTCCAAGGTAACCAAATAGGTACAGCGCTTTTAATCTTTGAAGTGTGAAAAAGCTTAATAGTAACAATAAACATCCTACTCTGACGCTTATGCAACCAATTACGTCGAGAACGTCACGCATCGCGAAACAGCAACCGTCATCCAGAAAAGCTTCGATCAAAAATCGAGTTTGATCGAAAGAACGCGGAGTGCTTCGGGAATCGTCGATTGGTAGATAAATACACACACAGAGGGCAGAGCGAGGGTGGACTGATGAGGCATCATCGTAAATCACCATGATCCAGTAGATGTGGTCATCAATTTTTGATAAATTAGTTACAAATGTTGCAATAAATTAGTGTTACAGTAATAAATTAGACTTATATTAGACCACGTCTACTATATCGCTAGTATCATCAGCCTCTAGTGATCACTGTGGTGACTAGTCTATCAAACGCGAACTGAGATTTTTCAGTCAAAGCTAACCAAATAGGTACAGCGCTTTTAATCTTTGAAGTGTGAAAAAGCTTAATAGTAACAATAAACATCCTACTGTGACGCTTATGCAACCAATTACGTCGAGAACGTCACGCATCGGGAAACAGCAACCGTCATCCAGAAAAGCTTCGATCAAAAATTGAGTTTGATCGAAAGAACGCGGAGTGTTTCGGGATTCGTCGATTGGTAGATAAATACACACACAGACGGCAGAGCGAGTGTGGACTGATGAGATTTTTCAGTCAAAGGTAACCAAATAGGTATAGCGCTTTTAATCTTTGAAGTGTGAAAAAGCTTAATAGTAACAATAAACATCCTACTGTGACGCTTATGCAACCAATTACGTCGAGAACGTCACGCATCGGGAAACAGCAACCGTCGTCCAGAAAAGCTTCGATCAAAAATCGAGTTTGATCGAGAGAACGCGGAGCGCTTCGGGATTCGTCGATTGGTAGATAAATACACACACAGAGGGCAGAGCGAGGATGGACTGATGAGGCATCATCGTAAATCACCATGATCCAGTAGATGTGGTCATCAATTTGTGATAAATTAGTTACAAATGTTGCAATAAATTATTGTTAGAGTAATAAATTAGACTTTAAATATCAAAAATGGCGTTTCCGTTACCCTAGTTCAATGATGAGTATTCAGTATCTCTGTACTGTTAGAATCGGACTGTGTTGACACTGGCGACCTATGTCGAGTGGAAATTGGAAGGTGGCTAAAAACTTAAAACGAAAATTTAAACTAACCTACAAACGTGGTAGATGATCTCTTACTGCCAAACGAGGAGATACCACCCGGCGGATCTTTGAGGCAAGGTCAGAATGTGTGCGGTAGAGTTCCACCTTACCCCTATACCTCCCTACATCAAGAGTGCTAGACGGAATAAGATTAAGAGCCTGTAGACTTGAGGAATTCAGTATCGCGTACGCCCTTGTCGTATGTCCACACATAGAGGAAGTTGAGATTTGGTCGAATTGGTCTCGGTATCCTGAATTGCTGCTTAAAGCATCTGCTTGATTAAATGTGGCTTTCGAAGCGTGTACGTCGCCCGCTCGGACTTTGCAATAGTCAGTTTACGGAATGCGCACTTAATGTATCATTTGAATTCAGCCAGCTTTACTGCTCTGTAGCTGTTTTGGTCAACGGTTGCTCGCAGTGGCAGTACATTGAACTGAACCTAGAAAATTTGTATTGCATACATTGGCCATGAATTAGTTTTTTAAGCTAGCAAACGTTATGTCGCTTCAAAAAACAGAACTTTCCAGTTCTAGCCAACATTTTTTAAATACTGATAAAACACCAGATTAGTAAATATCTTAAGTCCAATGATTTATTTTCAAATAGTCAGTTTCGATATCGTTCAAGCACTTCAACAAAATTGGCAGGTTATGATTTCAATAATTCATTAACCATGGTCTGGAGCAGGAAATGTATAGTATAGTATAGACTTAACTCAGAATAGCTTGACAAAAAGACAAAAATACGTTAGCTACCAGAACTGTGCATCCAAGACAGAATCATAAAGCATATATTTTTCATATATGTTAATGACCTACCGAACTTCATCGAGAATGCTGATGACGCCGCGGCTATCTCTTCCAATAAAACCCTCCACCAATACGTTAGCTACCAGAACTGTGCATCCAAGATAGAATCATAAAGCATGGAGTACCACAAGGCACAGTTTTGGCGTCTATTTCCTTTTCGATACATGTTAATGACCTACCGAACTTCATCGAGAATGCTGAAGACGCCGCAGCTATCTCTTCCAATAAAAATCTCCACCAATACGCCGGCTACCAGAACTGTGCATCCAAGACAGAATCGTAAGGCATGGAGTACCACAAGGCACAGTTATGGCGTCTATCTCCTTTTTAATATATGTTAATGACCTACCGAACTTCATCGAGAATGCTGATGACACCACAGCTATTTCTTCCAATAAAAACCTCCAACAATACGTTAGCTACCAGAAGTGTGCATCCAAGACAGAATCATAAAGCATGGAGTACCACACGGCACAGTTTTGGCGTCTATTTCCTTTTTAATATATGTTAATGACCTACCGAACTTCATCGAGAATGCTGATGACACCACAACTATCTCTTCCAATAAAAACCTCCAAAAATACGTTAGCTACCAGAACTGTGCATCCAAGACAGAATAAATTTTTGATATATCAGATTAAACAACTACATAGTTCCAGATTATGCTAGACTCTCCAAGACTAGATTCATTAACTACTCAGTTTTGTACGAATCTTGACGACAGGAGTTTCAAAAAGACTATCAAAAAGTACTTACTAGCTGAAGCCTTTTATAGCTTATATCAGTTTTTAGAAAGTGATTTTAGTTACATGCCATATGTGATACTTAATTTCGTTGTTCAGTGTTGTAATTTAATTTTGTTTATGGATCTTTGTCAGTCCATTACTTTTCTTTATCTGTGAATTACTGAGTTCTGTGTTAATACCTCAAGTGAAAAGATCATGCAGGTTTTCTTCCCATACACAATTTTTCTTCATCTGAACTTAGCCTCGAAAGCGTATTTTACTCTCAAAAGAGGCAGCGAAGACAACGTTTAGAAATGTATATCTCAAGCGGCAAAACATTTTGCGCTCTTACACAAACGCACGCTTTGCGGCGCCGTCCTGGATCGTCCAGTAGGAAAATTCGGTCAGCGGCGAAGTGAAGGACGCAATTGCGGTGTAATTTGGAAAAGCCGGAATGTATATATAGCGGTTGAACAGAGGATTTCCATAAATATTCCACTCGAACTCGGCGTCAGCAAAGGTAAAGGCGAGGAATTTCGTATCAGAAATTCCAACGGGACGTAATTAATTTGCTTCAGGCGAAAAGTTTGTGGGTGTTTCTGGTGACGAGAATTTGGCCTCAAATCCAAGGTATAAGCACTACGAACAGTAAAATCACTTACATAAATAGAACATAACATAAATAGAACAAATTGAATGCTTGAGGTAAAATAATCACTAATTAAGTCAAGCCTGACAACAAGAGATAATATAATTTTTAGTGGGATCTAGTGCCTCGGTGGCTAAAAAATTAACAATTTCTAGAGTCTGGCACAAAAACGGCTGAAACTTGCAAAATACATAATACGCCACTGTTAACGTGACGTGTTCTCAAGTGTGGTGGGATAAGTACGAATTGACTCAAACTACTCGCTAGTAGTAATGTACGATGTGTAATATTACTCTCTTCATATCAACGGATGTTGAGTTTAAGGTTCGTGATATACAGCGACACCGATAGTATGATTCAACTATCCGTATCAACGAAGGTACACTACAATCAGTATTCGTGAGTCTTAACTTACTTAACTTTACTAAGTTTTTTTTGGTAAATATTTCAATCCTAAAACGTGTTTGCCATCCACTGTCGTTACCAACAAATCATCGGAAATAACGGTTAACGTGGATAATACGTAGAAATGACAAGATGCAGGGCCAAGCTTAAGGCTTAATCGCTACGTTGGTGCTGATGTATACAAATATTATTGTCTATTTTGTATTTATATAGTTGTATCGGCAGTGGCGACGCGTGACTTCTCCTAGACTGTTACCAAAACCAGATGTGAAAAATCTTATTAAAAGAAGTTGGTTAAGTATAATTTTTAGCTTATTTTAGGTATTTTATATAAACTATTTTCAAATTAAGGTAAGCATTCCTGGACTGAGCGTCTGGGGCACTTGATATACCTAATCGTCTTATGCAATGAGTAATCCAAGCCGTCGGAAAAAACTGTCGACGTTTCTTCATCGAGAATGCTGATGACGCCGCAGCTATCTCTTCCAATAAAATTCTCCACCAATACGTTGGCTACCAGAACTGTGCATCCAAGACAGAATCATAAAGCATGGAGTACCACACGGCACAGTTTTGGCGTTCATCTCCCTTTTAACATTATTATAAAATCTTTCTCGAGTCTGGCACAAAAACGGCTGAAAGTTGCAAAACACATAATACGCCACTGTTAACGTGACGTGTCCTCAAGTGTGGTGGGATAAGTACGAATTGAATCAAACTGTTCGCTAGTAGTTACGTACGATATGTAATGTTACTCTCTTCATATCAACGGATGTCGAGTTTAAGATTCGTGATATACAGCGACACCGATAGTATGATTCAACTATCCGTATCAACGAAGGTACACTACAATCAGTATTCGTGAGTCTTAACTTACTTAACTTTACTAAGTTTTTTTTGGTAAATATTCCTTTACAGTAGTTTAATCCTAAAACGTGTTTGCCATACACTGTCGTTACCAACAAATCGTCGGAAATAACGGTTAACGTGGATAATACGTAGTAATGACAAGATGCAGGGCCAAGCTTAAGGCTTAATCGCTACATTGGTGCTGATGTATACAAATATTATCGTCTATTTTGTATTTATATAGTTGTATCGGCAGTGGCGACGCGTGACTTCTCCTAGACTGTTACCAAAACCAGATGTGAAAAATCTTATTAAAAGAAGTTGGTTAAGTATAATTTTTAGATTATTTTAGGTATTTTATTTAAACTATTTTCAAATTAAGGTAAACATTCCTGGACTGAGCGTCTGGGGTACTTGATATACCTAATCGTCTTATGCTATGAGTAATCCAAGCCGTCCGAAAAAACTGTCGACGTTTCTTCATCGAGAATGCTGATGACGCCGCAGCTATCTCTTCCAATAAAAACCTCCACCAATACGTTAGCTACCATAACTGTGCATCCAAGACAGAATCATAAAGCATGGAGTACCACACGGTACAGTTTTGGCGTTCATCTCCTTTTTAACGTTATTATAAAATCTTTCTAGAGTCTGACACAAAAACGGCTGAAAGTTGCAAAACACATAATACGCCACTGTTAACGTGACGTGTCCTCAAGTGTGGTGGGATAAGTACGACTTGACTCAAACTAATTCGCTAGTAGTAACGCAGGATGTGTAATATTACGCTCTTCATATCAACGGATGTCGAATTTAAGGTTTCTGATATACAGCGACACCGATAGTATGATTCAACTATCCGTTTCAACGAAGGTACACTACAATCAGTATTCGTGAGTCTTAACTTACTTAACTTTACTAAGTTTTTTTTTGGTAAATATTTTAATCATAAAACGTGTTTGCCATCCACTGTCGTTACCAACAAATCGTCGGGAATAACGGTTAACGTGGATAATACGTAGTAATGACAAGATGCAGGGCCAAGCTTAAGGCTTAATCGCTACATTGGTGCTGATGTATACAAATATTATTCTCTATTTTGTATTTATATAGTTGTATCGGCAATGGAGACGCGTGACTTCTCCTAGACTGTTACCAAAACCAGATGTGAAAAATCTTATTATAGAAAGTTAGTTAAGTATAATTTTTAGCTTATTTTAGGTACTTTATTTAAACTATTTTGAAATTAAGGTAAGCATTTCTGGACTGAGCGTCTGGGGCACTTGATATACCTAATCGTCTTATGCTATGACTAATCCAAGCCGTCCGAAACAACAGGCGACGTTTATTGATGTCGGAAATTTTTTGATCTTTTTTGGCAATGAATGTTAACAATTCCCTGTAATGTCCTCTACTGTCAGAGTCATCCCCTTCAAAATGCACGGTAATTCCTGTTTTGCCAATAAACATACGGTATCTAGAAGTGTGCTGCCTAAAAGCTTGTTTAAGGCATCTTTCGATTTTTGTTTTGCCAAACTGTAGTAAATTGGCTAAACTTCTCACATGTAACGGAGAAATTTCACGTCTCCTTTTTAGAACCCTAAAACTATTTAAATTGTTGACTCCGCTGCTGGTCCACCAATTTTTTTCTGTATAAAACAGAAGACATCGCCAACAATACAATCTGTTTTTTTGCAACCACGTAACCAAGAGTTTCCAGATACCAACTTAATTTAAAATATCAAAGTACGATTTTTTATTCCTTTTAAAATTATCTAAAGTATAGTCAACGCCAAACAAAGTGGCGTGCACGTCATCAAGGTGGGTGTGTTGAAAAATTTACATTGTTGCCAAACTTTTTGTAAAATAATAAAATTTATTATTTACATATCTAGGTTTATAAGCAATATTAACCTCAAATGAGAACAAAAATAATAGTATAATAAAATTATAGATCTGTACTCTCATAATCATTAAGTATGACAATTATTGATCAGATGACACTATGAAACTACCATATGTAATTGATAGCTTAAAGGTACTGAATAAAAATCCAAATGGGGTCCTCCAAATTTTATGCATGGTATTTATTTTACAGAATTCATACAGAAAAATGCATTCTAAAATTAGGTAAGCTACTGGTGTAAGCTTTTTCTGTACAATAAAGTTAGTCGGAGTTTCTTTCTTCAGCGCTGTCTGAATCTGAATCTTCATCACTCTCAAAGTTGATTATTAAAGGTTCGATGTCTGGTCGATCAAAAATTCGTTCTCTTTCATACCATTTAAAAATTTCTTGCTCAGTATGTCGAACACTATTTTTCCACATGTCTGGGGTAACCGTTTGTAGAGCCTCGTTCCACATATCCAAACAGTCTTTTTCACTGTTATCATCTCTACCAATATGTCTGTTATAGTAACCTTTTGCTATGCCCCAAATTAACTCAATAGGGTTAAATATACAATGGTAAGGAGGCAGACGAAGAACTTTGTGCCCATGTTGTTCCGCCAATTCATCAATCACGTATATTTTAGGTGGTTTGTTTCTAAAAAAGCAGTTATTTTAAGAATAGGAATAAACAAAAGAAATATAAACTGTCGACCAAAATATATATAATTAAGAAGCATTATGTACCGAACAACAATACTCAATAGCTCTGTTTTAAACATTGTGTTTAAAAATGGTATGTTTTGATTTGTCAACCAGTCTTGGATATTTTTTTTTGTCCATGCATTGTTGGGCACTTTGTTCAATATCAAGCTGTGATAAGGGGCGTTATCCAGTATAATCATAGATGGACTCTCCAATTTTTCTAATAACTGATGTTGAAACCATTTCAAAAAATTGTCCTGGTTCACCTCTCCATGGTAATCGCTCAATTTTGTTTTCGAAGAAAATATCGCTTCACTACCCTCAATAAACCCATTTTCATTTCCAGCATGTAATATAATGTATCTAAAATATATTAGTTTTAAATTTTATAGTGCAAATTGTGTAAAAGTACATACCTTTTACCTTCTGTTTTAATAGCTTTCACGCTTTTTTGGTTACCATTTTGCCAAGAGCGACCTATGGTCCCATTTTGAAATATCCAAGTTTCATCGAGGAAGACAAACTGGTATAAGGCCTCAACCTTGGCTTGATTGTATTGCCTTAGAAATTCCACCCTTTTCAAAGCTATACTTGGCAGTTCCATGAGCCCTCGTCGCGGATTGTCCTTAAGCCACTTAAATCCAAGATCTCTAAGCAACCGCCTTAAAGACGTGGCACTACCATCAAATAATGCCCTATCTCTTAATCGAGACCATAAAGTTTGTATCGTAACTTGTTCTTCTGAAACCATGTGTAATATGACATTATAATTTAGTTAACAAATTAATGCAAATTTCTGATAAGTTATTATAATAAGATCTTACTTTTGTGATACATATTATAGATCACTTCTCGAATGGCACTTGTATCCAATGTCGCTGTGTTGGTTACACGTTTAATATAACTCCGCTTTTTCTTGGGCGATTCTAAATTTGCATCACTTTTCACACCCTCGGAAATACGACTAACTGTCCTTAAACTAATTTTTAAAGCAGCAGCAACAAGCTACAAAAAATGAAATAAAATTTCACTATTATTAATATACATTACATATAATTATTAGTAACCTACCTCTTGAACAGCATTTAAAGGCAACAAAGGCCCGTTGTTGTCCCTTTCTTGCTCAAAGTAGTGCATTAACGAGGCCACTAGTTCCTTAAACCGACTATTTAACTGTTTGGGCATCTTTATATACCAAAATTGCCTTTATCTACTCGTAAAATGAATAATTTTGTTTTGAAACAAACAGTTGTTGATTTACAGTATGCGGGGCCAAAGGATTTATAAAGATTTGAAATGCCACAAATTGATTCAGTGTCAAAATTAATACAAATGTCAGTTCCCAGTTTAAATAAGTTTCAAGGTGACAATGTGTCAACGCTGCGAAATCGGTTTAGTGCGTTTACATGTCGATAAGTGATTGGAGCGTTTGCAAAATATTTTATTTCGCATAATGCGTCTAAATTTATCAGAAAGCAACTTATGTGATATTTTAATAACAATGTTTATATGACTATTAACCATAATAAGAGAGTAATGACCATTTTACAATTTATATATCACATTAATATGAAACTGCAATAGAGCAATTGTTTGTGATAGAAACCTAGGCATTAGGTCGGGGAATTTTTATCGTGATGACGTGCACGCCACTTTGTTTGGCGTTGACTATAGGTGTTTGTCTTCCATTTTCAATGATATCATATTTTTTTTAAGCTATACAAGGAGCGACACTCATCCATATTTGATTGCTCGCATACTACAGTCAGTAACCAAAACGGCTACTAACGAGTGAGAAGTAAGTAACCAAATCAAAAAATGGGCGACCGCGATCAGGCACGAGCCGGTACCGACGGTCCCCGACGGACTACCAAGTGTATCCATAAATGAAAATGGTAACAACCGAACCGACAACCAAGTCGAGGCGATTCAGCTTCATCGTGCTCGCAAAATCTTGACGCTACAGGGCGCATTATTTTCGTGAGTCTGATTTGCTATTTACTGAATTACTATTACATACCGCTGTTGGTAAACAAATAAACTAACTTATTTCACAGTATCTTAGTCATAAAATATTTATTTTTAAGATCTTAAACTGTTACCAATGGTAACAGCGGTTACATGGATGCTTCGCCACTGTGTATCGGAGGTTTCTGCTTTGACCTGCGGCTCCGTATTTGCCACCGAAAGCTAAATGGTATGGACTATCGAATTGGCAGGCACTCACTCAGTGTCACTGATACTGCTTTCCCGTTGATTTTGCTTTTGCTTAACCACAGATTGTCTCTACTATTATATAGCCTGTATACTTTGCTAACTCATTGAGATTCTGTCTCTCGATTGGCCTCGAATCGACGTTTTAAGTCAAACAGGTTTTTATTTACGCGCATTTCTGTTCATTGCACGCATGGTAGCTGATAAATAAAATATAAATAAAAAAGCAGAAATAAAACCGGTAGCAATGGTATTGGAACCCGCGAGAATCTGCGTCGTATTGCATTTGATTATAAATGTCTGGGATCGTCATATATGAGTTCACCACCCCAGTGTGGTGTTGCAACTGTCATTAACCCATAGCACAAGCGGAATCAATGAACATTAAACACTAAAAAATTCTCTGATAAGGTGAGGTGTCTTCAAGTGGCAGGCAATAGCTTTACCTATTCAAAGACATTAGCTAAAGCAGATATTGTAAAAAGACTTGACACCCACTTGAGCTAACTTCTTCTGGACATGCATTAATGCACGTGTAAGCTCTCCGCTAGAGAGGTTAAAATCCCATAAGAATGGATCAGAGTAACATCAGACAACAACCAAAACAAACTATACTAAGTGACATATAAATCACCCAGTTTAAATGGTTTTATTTTAATAAAATTTTGTATAAGTACTTAATGAAGTATAATAAGTAAATGATAAAAATTTCAAAATGATTGCACTGCTTTACAGCCCTTTGACCTTTAATAATGTGTGGATGCACCCTGATGTGCTACGCATTCTCCAACGCGCCTAGGCATGCTTCTGATCAGGTGGTCAATGTCCTCCTGTGGTATCTCACTCCAGGCAACCACCACCTCCTCTCGAAGTGCTTCTAGAGTCTGAGGAGGACGTTGCAAATTGAGCAATCTCCTACACATCACATCCCACACGTGCTCAATTGGGGATAAGTCTGGAGATCTTGGTGGCCATGGTAACAATGTGACATCATTATGTTGGAAGAAGTCTATTGTGACTCTTGCAACATGTGGTCGGGCATTATCTTGTTGGAAAGTTGGATCTGCCAGGGTGTCAAGATAGGGTAAAAGATGGGGTTCTAGAACTTCGTGGATATAACGCTGCGCGTTCATGTTACCTCTGATGAAGATTAAAGGTGACCTGGAACCATAAGCTATAGCACCCCAAACCATAACTCCAACAGTGTGAAGAACATGTCTTTCAACAAATAACTGTGGATTCCTCCTTTCACGATGTCGCCTTCTAACCCTGGCACGACCATCGTGCATGCCTAAACAAAATCGAGACTCGTCACTAAAGACAATACTGTTCCATTCCTGAGTCCACAGTGACCGTTGTCTGCACCACTCAAGGCGATTACGTCGGTGTTCTCGAGTCAAAGGGAGGACCCAGTGTGGCCGGTATGAAAACAAGCCAAAACTTATCATATGTCGGTAAACACTTCGCATGCCAATAGGTCTTCCGTGTTCTACAAACCATTCATTTGCAATGGACCTGGTAGTGGAGAAACGGTCCCTTAAGGCCAATAATCTTAGGCGGCGATCTTCACGGTCTGTTGTACTACGGCGGCGTCCAGTGCCCCTTGCTCTTTGCGTACGGCCTTCTCGAAGCCAACTCTGACAACACCTTACCACAGTGTCTACACTTCTTTGCACTCTAACTGCAATTGCCCGAAAAGGAAGTCCAGCTTCCCGAAGTCCCACTATACGGCCCCTATCAAACTCACTAAGTTGACGAAATCGTACAGGTCTCCGTACTCTAGGCATCGTAACCGATCGTAAAGGATGTCAAGAACCAAAATCCGCCAACGTTGATTCTTTACTGCGGCTGAAATATTCATTTTTAGAGCGTTAGTGAATTAAAAAAAAGCAGTATAAAAACCGGAATGTCCAACAGATAAGGCTGAACATTTTTTCACTTGTTATTTACAGTAAGATAAATACATTCACCAACTTTTATTAAAATAAAACCATTTAAACTGGGTGTTTGGATTTATATGTCACTTAGTATAGATAAAAAAAATGGCACTACCCAATAAACTGGTGATTGGAGCTAAATATCGCAAAATTTGGAAACCAAAAGAAGAGCCGATACACCATCTCAACCGAGCATTCAGCGGGAAATGACCGACACGAGTTTCAAGAAAAGTTCAGCAACCCAACCAGCACATACACGATCACTGGTTGCCTAGATTGTGTTATTTCCCAAAACAATGTTGCAGGTAAAGGAAATCAGCTTACGAGCGACCAACGATGTTTTATGAAGAAATTTCAGGGTCCAAAAGATTTAAAGAGAATAGTGAGTCGCTAAGAAAGAAGGATATAACATGTGTGAAATTATACTTTCAGGATTAAACAAGAAAATCACTAAAAAGGGCTTGGCCTTGTGGTACTGGTAAGTGATCAAAGTAGTAGAAAAAAATATGTGATTCTTTCACGATCAGTATTCTTGACTACGAATTCTATACTGAACGCTAGTGACCCTACTTCTCACTTCTGCTGCATTGAAGTGACAGGATTATAAAGAATTTTGGGGATATTTTCTTTTGATACAATATTATCCTTATTATGTGTATGCTATTGCAAATAAACATAAAGTCATGCCGTTTGCTATCTGCTTTTGATACCCAGAAATCGTCAAGAAAAACGTTTCACGTCACGAGATGAAGGGCTAATCTAACGCCTTAATTACTACAATGATACCGATGTACACAGAGGTTATTTTACAATTTCCAATTTGTATAGCTGTATTAAAAGTTGTTGGACTATGGAGTTCGAAGATCTATGCACTTCTGTATCGGGAGAAGAATGTGGAAATGTTGCCCTAGAAAATCCTAGAGAACTGACAATATTCATTTTGCCGTATCGCATCCAACTAGTTGTGCTTTCCAACCATCGACCAATTTCTCTAACCTCATACTTTGCTAAGATTTTTGAAATTCTGCTAAAGGATCAACTAACCTCTCATCTAGAGTCAAGTCAATTATTTAATGACAAGCAGTTTCGATTTAGACGGAACAGATCTACTACTACAGCAATCAATTGTCTTATAGATCTTGTTAACGAAGGATTTGAGAACCATCTACATACCAAGGCGGACCTTTACGATTTATCTAAGGCTTTTGATTGTCTGCAACATAGTATTTTAATAAAAAAAATTACCTTATTATCACATTCATCCTTCTAGCATCAAGATTTTCGACTCTTACGTATCCGACAGAGAACAACTAGTACATTTCAATGGCTGTAACACTGATACCAGATCAGTGATCCATGGAGTTCCTCAGGGTTCCGTACTGGGACCACTGCTGTTCTTATTATACATTAATGATATCCCCAATAGCCTGCCAGATAGTGATAACCACAAATATGAAACACGAAATAGAAACAACATTTGTCATTATAACTACCGTCTAGAAAAATCAAGAACTGGAACAAACTTTTATGGCATTAAATTTTTTAATCTGCTGCCCAACAACATAAAAACATTGGATATTGATGTTTTTCATGGGAAACTCAAGTATTATTTAATAAAAAACGCATTCATATGAAAATTCCGTGAATAATTTCACGCTTGACAGTGCCCATGGCAACGATGCCTGACAACGCATAAAAATCAGCTTATTTAATCCCGCTTAAGCCTTCCATACCTCGACCGTCAACACTCTAAAAAATATAAATTAAGCTCAGTCGGACAGGCGCCATGAAACATTATTAAAAAATGCTAATATCGTGACCGGCCAGGCTTGATTTCAGCCCGACTGAGAGATCATTTTTTGCGGGCTGGAAGCTTAACGGAAAAAGATTATACGAAGTCTAATTTGCGAAGTTTTTGTTGACTGATAACTTTGCAAAGCTCATGCGGTATATGCACAGATGGATGATGTGCTTAAGAGCGTTTTAATTCCTGGGTCAGACTCATAAGTTTATGCCTCAAAAACTTTATCAGGTTGTCTATACAAACTTTTAGTTTCCATTTAACATATTATGATAATAATAATAACGTCTTTATCGGATAACCCGGAGGGACATAAACAGCGAAGTTCAGCCAAGGCTACTCTTACACTTAACTGTTTATGTCGGTTACATCTGATGTTCAAAACATGGAAAAAATATAAGAACAATGAAAAAAAAGAACACATATATACCTAAGTATAAAATACAAATAGACACAATCTATGTCTGTAGCGGAAATGCTTATTTAATCAATAGCGAGCAACATGCTTTTAGTATGTTTACGAAAACTTTCCAAAGACATCAATTTAATACTGTTGTCCAACTGATCATAAAATAGTGCTGCATTATATGTAAATCCTCGTTGGAATAATGCAGAAGTGTGTGGGGTAGTTCTGATACTATAACAATTCCTAACAGCCCTGTCATGCACTTCGTAATTAAATCTTAACTTAGCTCTTAGATATTCAGGCTTTGATGACAATATTATTTTATGAACTAAAACTAAGAATTTATGTTTAACCAAACTTCCTAACCTAAGCCAGTTCAATTCCCTATATTTATCACTTACGTGATCGTATTTACGCAACCCATAAATAAAGTGAACACAGTTATTTTGGATGATGTTAAGACGATTTTTGGTCAATTGATCCAAACAAGGATAAAAAACGACATCACAGTAACTGAGCACTGACATCACCAAAGATTCGCACAGTTTCTTTCTCAGCTTAAAGTTAAGCAAGTAGCGATTGGAATAAAGAGCCCTTGACAGTCACATTTTTAAAAATCGTTCTATAGTATCTGGTATGTTACAGCTATTTGGGCATTGATGCTAATATAAGAACAACGAAAAAAAAGAACACATATATACCTAAGTATAAAATACAAATAGACACAATCTATATCTGTAGGAGAAATGCTTATTTAATCAATAGCGAGCAACATGCTTTTAGTATGTTTACGAAAACTTTCCAAAGACATCAATTTAATACTGTTGTCCAACTGAGTATTAAATAGTGCTGCATTATATGTAAATCCTCGTTGGAATAATGCAGAAGTGTGTGGGGTGGTTCTGATAGTATAACGATTCCTAACAGCCCTGTCATGCACTTCGTAATTAAATCTTAACTTAGCTCTTAGATATTCAGGCTTTGATGACAATATTATTTTATTAACCAAAACTAAGAATTTATGTTTAACCAAACTTCCTAACCTAAGCCAGTTCAATTCCCTATATTTATCACTTACGTGATCGTATTTACGCAACCCATAAATAAAGCGAACTCAGTTATTTTGGATGATTTGAAGACGATTTTTGGTCAATTGATCCAAACATGGATAATAAACGACATCACAGTAACTGAGCACCGACATCACCAAAGATTCGCACAGTTTTTTTCTCAGCTTAAAGTTAAGCAAGTAGCGATTGGAATAAAGAGCCCTTGACAGTCACATTTCTAAGAATCGTTCTATAGTATCTGGTATGTTACAGCTATTTGGGCATTGATGCTAATATAAGAACAATGAAAAAAAAGAACACATATATACCTAAGTATAAAATACAAATAGACACAATCTATATCTGTAGCAGAAATGCTTATTCAATCAATAGCGAGCAACACGCTTTTAGTATGTTTACGAAAACTTTCCAAAGACATCAATTTAATACTGTTGTCCAACTGATTATAAAATAGTGCTGCATTATATGTAAATCCTCGTTGGAATAATGCAGAAGTGTGTGGGGTGGTTCTGATAGTATAACGATTCCTAACAGCCCTGTCATGCACTTCGTAATTAAATCTTAACTTAGCTCTTAGATATTCAGGCTTTGATGACAATATTATTTTATGAACTAAAACTAAGAATTTATGTTTAACCAAACTTCCTAACCTAAGCCAGTTCAATTCCCTATATTTATCACTTACGTGATCGTATTTACGCAACCCATAAATAAAGTGAACACAGTTATTTTGGATGATGTTAAGACGATTTTTGGTCAATTGATCCAAACAAGGATAAAAAACGACATCACAGTAACTGAGCACTGACATCACCAAAGATTCGCACAGTTTCTTTCTCAGCTTAAAGTTAAGCAAGTAGCGATTGGAATAAAGAGCCCTTGACAGTCACATTTTTAAAAATCGTTCTATAGTATCTGGTATGTTACAGCTATTTGGGCATTGATGCTAATATAAGAACAACGAAAAAAAAGAACACATATATACCTAAGTATAAAATACAAATAGACACAATCTATATCTGTAGGAGAAATGCTTATTTAATCAATAGCGAGCAACATGCTTTTAGTATGTTTACGAAAACTTTCCAAAGACATCAATTTAATACTGTTGTCCAACTGAGTATTAAATGGTGCTGCATTATATGTAAATCCTCGTTGGAATAATGCAGAAGTGTGTGGGGTGGTTCTGATATTATAACGATTCCTAACAGCCCTGTCATGCACTTCGTAATTAAATCTTAACTTAGCTCTTAGATATTCAGGCTTTGATGACAATATTATTTTATGAACCAAAACTAAGAATTTATGTTTAACCAAACTTCCTAACCTAAGCCAGTTCAATTCCCTATATTTATCACTTACGTGATCGTATTTACGCAACCCATAAGTAAAGTGAACGCAGTTATTTTGGATGATTTGAAGACGATTTTTGGTCAATTGATCCAAACAAGGATAAAAAACGACATCACAGTAACTGAGCACTGACATCACCAAAGATTCGCACAGTTTTTTTCTCAGCTTAAAGTTAAGCAAGTAGCGATTGGAATAAAGAGCCCTTGACAGTCACATTTTTAAGAATCGTTCTATAGTATCTGGTATGTTACAGCTATTTGGGCATTGATGCTAATGACCGGCCTTCGACATGAGTGGTCAATGTTCATATTCTCCCTTATGTCTTTGCTCAACCATTGGGATATAAATCAGACAAAAATATTAACAATACCTGCAGTAGTGAAAGGAAACTGAAGAGACAAAACAGTTGTTATTAAAACCAACTCATTAGTTGCTGCACAGATGTGAAATCTCATATTTTGAGTGCTGGAACGTAACATCATCCGTAGATCGCAAAGTGACGTTTTAGTATGAACGACCCATTTTATATAGCGATATAAACTTCATGACCATAAAAAACGATATATGAGTAGAGATATATTAAAACGGAGGCTATAAAGGGCAACTGCGCTTTATTTGTCACCGTTTCTATCACATTGCATCTTTAGAAGTAACTGCTGGGTACACAATATTCTTCTACAGTTAACAACAACATTGAAACAAACATTCACTCATGTTTTACCTGTTTTGGGTACTCCGTATTTTTAGAATAATGTTTTGCTGTTTCAAGCTGATCATTATCACGTCAATCAGTATCCATAGATACTTCATACTTTTGCTACATCATTGTTACATAGCTGACGGGTATCGGTTGCTATTCCCCTTCGGGTAAAACATATGTTGTTATTAGTCCACTTTTTTTCATGTACAGGAAAATATTCACTATTTACATGGATTAAAAAGTTATTTTGCCTTAAAGCGCTCTTTTTTGAGCAAAACGAGTTTCATAAAAATCTACACAATTGAGCTGACAGGGAACAGGTGGTTAAGCAGGAAAATGAATGACGCTCGATCCGATAACAGAGCTTCTATAACAACTTTTTAAGGGAATTCGGTCTGCATAATTGGTTTCATAAATAACGGTGACGCACCAACCAAAACTAGCTCTGAATCGAGAGCGAACAGTTCAACTCTGATTCAATTCAAATGGCTTGACGTGGCAGCTTCCGTGTAAGAGCCGTTTTACACACAAGAGAATTACTCCGAAAATTATGGTCATAATTATGGCGAAAATTTGCATGGAAAAAATATTGAAGATTTCCTCTACAACCTGTATGACACAAGCAAACAAAGTTTCCGAGTAATTCATATGATACGCCTGCGCATTAGAGTAATATTTTCGAATATTTCGAAAGGACATGACCCTGACGGGTTAGACGTCCAATATAATCGGAAATTCAACAGACGTCGTTGATTTAAATTTATTTTTGTAATCGGGATCTTGGTTAATGTAAAACTCAATGCTTGGACTATCGCATCCAGCGCCTGACGCCGCAAATTTCTGTTTTCACCTTGTACAGGTTTGGCCATTTTTGGTACTCCTCCAACAACCGTGTAACTTCTTCCCGATTCCACGACATTATGAATAACAATAAACGCTTCTTCGTACGACTCGAACAGGACCATAACCATAAATGTTAAGTGAGGTTATGTTGTTAACGTTGACATTTGATATTGACATGCACGGAAATAACCCTCTGCGCCGATTCTCACGCATATTCTATAGAACGGGTTTTATATTTTTACCATGAAAATTTCACAAGAATTCTTTTACTACAGCAAACAATTTCGGCATAATTGTGACCATAATTTTCGGAGTAATTCTCTTGTGTGTAAAACGGCTCTAAGGGAGTGAATGGGCAACTACATACCAGTTTTCTTTGTATTCCCACGCTATGCTCACTCACCTTAGATCCTCAAGGCCAACACATAACAGGAAGGTAAACGAGGTAATTATTATTGCTTTCGGGGATATGCCTCATAGTTGGGTTTGATATTGTGCCTGTGGCGATATCGATCAAGACCTCATTTTTTAACTAAGGATGTTATAGTTACAGAAGGGTGGGGGTCGCCCTTAAAGTCATCCCAAGCTGTCCAGTACGGAGTCCTATGTCAAATTTCCGGAGTTATGAATGATAACACTGATATATAAATAAAATCAACAAAATATTACTATTTTTAGTGTGCTAAAACCGGAATGAAACTTATTTTTTCAATATTAGTTCAAGTTTTAGAGATACGGTAATTATATGTGTTCCTGCTGTGACAGTGTTAATATACTGTAATTCACAAGAATGCACGTGCTACATTTTTATATTCGGCAAGGAAAGATGATGTAATCGGAATGGTGGTGTTACGGTATACATACGTGTACATTATATTGTTTTATATTAGCCATTTTTCCCTCAGTTGGCTGACAGCGTTCATGCAAGATGTCTCGAAAGTGTGTAAACGATCCAGATCAGTTTTGTTACGTGTGTGGTGATGTGACTTTTGCGTCTCAGAGACGGTCTATTACTCCACTAATAACAAAAGCTTTATTTCGGTTGTAAACTAGGTGATCAAGACAAACAGTGGGCACCCCACATCTGCTGTAATATACTAAGTGACATAGAAATCCCAACACCCAGTTTGAATGGTTCCTCCTTTCACCACGTCGCCTTCTAACCCTGGCACGACCATCGTGCATGCCTAAACAAAATCGAGACTCGTCACTAAAGACAATACTGTTCCATTCCTGATCCAGAGTGACCGTTGTCTGCACCACTCAAGGCGATTACGTCGGTGTTCTCGAGTTAAAGGGAGGACCCAGTGTGGCCGGTATGAAACCAAGCCAAAACTTCTCATTCGTCGGTAAACACTTCGCATGCCAATAGGTCTTCCGTGTTCTGCAAACCATTCATTTGCAGTGGACCTGGTAGTGGAGCAACGGTCCCTTAAGGCCAATAATCTTAGGCGGCGATCTTCACGGTCTGTTGTTCTAGGGCGGCGTCCAGTGCCCCTTGCTCTTTGCGTACTGCCTTCTCGAAGCCATGCCTGACAACACCTAAACACAGTGTCTACACTTCTTTGCACTCTAACTGCAATTGCCCGAAAAGAAAGTCCAGCTTCCCGAAGTCCCACTATACGGCCCCTATCAAACTCACTAAGTTGACGAAATCCTACAGGTCTCCGTACTCTAGGCATCGCACCCGATCGCAAAGGATGTCAAGAACCAAAATCCGCCAACGTTGATTCTTTACTGCGGCTGAAATATTCATTTTTAGAGCGTTAGTGAATTAAAAAAAAAGAAGTATAAAAACCGAAATGTCCACCTGATAAGGCTGAAAATTTTTTCACTTGTTATTTACAGTAAGATAAATACATTCACCAACTTTTATTAAAATAAAACCATTTAAACTGGGTGTTTGGATTTATATGTCACTTAGTATATCAAGGTTCTGCTGTAGAAGACGGCAAATCTGCGATCTCGAGTGGTTGGAAAAAGAATGATCCTGTTTTTCTTTAAATCAAGCCTAGTATGAAAAATTGTGCTTGGTAAACAGAAGACAGTCTCAACTATATGGGTCATAGAAGATTGATTTCCAGAACAGTTTGCAGCACTGAAAATTTTAATTCCTAGATGGTTGCATACTCGTGGCATCTTCACATCAACAACGCAATGACGCATCGCTCTCAGATAATTTACCGGTTTCGTGAAGAATTTGGAATCCTTGTGCTGGATCAATAACTTTATAGCCCTAAATTAGCGCCATACGATTTTGGTTTAGTCTGTCTGTAAAGTCACAGCGAAAAGTGTGCATATTTGCAACCGAAAAGCTGGGAAACGTTGATTCTATTTAGAAGAACCAATCGGAGCTCGGGATTGATGATTGGTGTTTACACTAAAACATAAATTATTTTGGAAAGCAATTAATGATAATTTCATAAAACAAAACATGTGCGGTGTTCTAGACCTGATCTCGCAGACCGTTTAGATATTACGATCTTCATTCAAAGGTTCGATATAAAACTTTGGCTAATTTGTTGTTGGTAAACAGGCGTCGTCTGCCCATCGCCATCATTGCTAGCACATTGAGGTAGTCCCATAAAGCAACCGCATGCAAAGAATGCTCGCGTTTATCGCGTACACCGCGAGCTAATTGGGCTATAAATAGGGAACTGCGAATCCGATTCCCACTTTCATATAACGTTAACAGGGCTCTATTGAATAATGGCTTGATGTACAGATTAGAGCTGTGCCGATTCAGAACCAATCGTTCAACAGAAGCGTACCGTAATGAGGATCATAGGAATCTATCCATACATTTGGATACTGACTGTCCCGAAATTACTAAGGCTAAATAATGAAAATAATAATATCATATATTTCCTAACAGACAAGAATCCCTTTACCCTTTGCCTGAATGTAGATGGTAAAAATGAAACTGATGACTTAATAATCGCAAACACGTTTACAGAATTCTTTTCATCTTCAGTACCAGTGCAGATAAGCTAACGTAATATCATGGCATGGGGCAACAGTGTTGACAAAGACAGAGTATTTGAGGGACATAAACGACTATATGCCTAATTTTCAATATTCCGCCTGGAAATACATGTAGAACCACATATAAATCTAAGAAAAAATTAACTGTACCTTGTGTTTACATTTTTAAGTGTCTTTTATATGTTTGGAAACACATGTACCAGTTCTAGAGTCTAGGGCAGTACCACACATATAATACCAGAAATAGTGCGACATTAGCTGTCCTCGAACACAACACCAGTCGCTTCAAGCGCTCACCTCATTACAACTGTGTAATACTCTATAATAAGCTGCCTCAGCATCACCTGAACAGTTTTATACGATTGGTGAATTTTTAGAACACTAGTACAAATAATATAATTAAATATCAGTTACCTAATATTTGTGCATGTCGTAGCATGTTAAAGCTACCTTCTATCAATAAGGTTTTTGCTGTGATGTTTTATTTGTTTATTTATTTGCTTATTTATTTATTTTTCTTTGTAACGACCTGCCATATATACTTATGTATCAACATGCCCAAAAAATACTACTACTACTACAGAGCAATATAAATGATAAAAGCTATATCATTCACACGTTCTTTGTGGCGTATACAACCATGTCCTGTGAAAAACTGTTCATCACCCACATCTCTCCCTCAATCCGGGCTTTGGTATAGAAAGTAAGTCATCTGGTCTATGCAAAATTGCATTCTATCTTTCCTACGTTGTAAGAGAGTGCTCCTCTTTCAATGCACTCTTCTCATGGAGAGCACATTTTTCCTCAGCCTGCAAATCAATTAGCGGGATACCAGCCACCACCGGCAATGCTTATGTGGATACCGTTCCATAAGCGCAGATTACGATCAGTAAGCCGCTTCTCTGGCTTCTGGGCATTATCTGCCTATATTTTTTCTTCCTCAAAGCCTTGCTTGGTACCTATAGCATGACCGAGGTTCATACCTCAGTCCAGATCCTACACCTCGCACTACTGGGCCTCCCTCAGATGAAATCAGACATGAAACGTATTTATTATTACTGCGCCTAAAGACAGTAGTTGAAAGGTGGTTGGTACAGTTTGCAAAGTATGTACAAATTCCCGGAGAAGCACTCAAACGCAGAACGAAGTCACACTTGACAGGTCGTCAACCTTTGTTCATGTCAAACTTTCAGAAATGTTTAGTCTCTTCATCATGTACTACAAATATACTAAGTGACACATAAATCCGAACACCCAGTTTAAATGGTTTTATTTTAATAAAATTTTGTATAAGTACTTAATGAAGCATAATAAGTAAATGATAAAAATTTCAAAATGATTGCACTGCTTTAAAGCCCTTTGACCTTTAATAATGTGTGGATGCACCCTGATGTGCTACGCATTCTCCAACGCGCCTAGGCACGCTTCTGATCAGGTGGTCAATGTCCTCCTGTGGTATCTCATTCCAGGCAACCACCAACTCCTCTCGAAGTGCTTCTAGAGTCTGAGGAGGACGTTGCAAATTTAGCAATCTCCTACCCATCATATCCCACACGTGCTGAATTGGGGATAAGTCGGGATATCTTGGTGGCCATGGTAACAATGTAACATCATTATGTTGAAAGAAGTCTATTGTGACTCTTGCAACATGTGGTCGGGCATTATCTTGTTGCAAAGTTGGATCTGCCAGGGTGTCAAGATAGGGTAAAAGATGGGGTTCTAGAACTTCGTGGATATAACGCTGCGCGTTCATGTTACCTCTGATGAAGATTAAAGGTGACCTGGAACCATAAGCTATAGCACCCCAAACCATAACTCCAACAGTGTGATGAACATGTCTTTCAACAAAAAACTGTGGATTCCTCCTGCAAACCATTCATTTGCAATGGACCTGGTAGTGGAGAAGCGGTCCTTTAAGGCTAATAATCTTAGACGGCGATCTTCACGGTCTGTTGTTCTACGGCGGCGTCCAGTGCCACTTGCTCTTTGCGTACGGCCTTCTCGAAGCCATGCCTGACAACACCTAACCACAGTGTCTACACTTCTTTGCACTCTAACTGCAATTGCCCGAAAAGAAAGTACAGCTTCCCGAAGTCCCACTATACGACCCCTATCAAACTCACTAAGTTGACGAAATCGTACAGGTCTCCATACTCTAGACATCGTAACCGATCGTAAAGATGTCAAGAACCAAAATCCGCCAACGTTGATTCTTTACTGCAGCTGAAATATTCATTTTTAGAGCGTTAGTGAATTAAAAAAAAGCAGTATAAAAACCGGAAAGTCCAACTGATAAGGCTGAAAATTTTTTCACTTGTTATTTACGTATACAGTAAGATAAATACATTCACCAACTTTTATTAAAATAAAACCATTTAAACTGGATGTTCGGGTTTATATGTCACTTAGTATATATTGTGTCTGTTATAAATATGCTGCGTTTTATTTGTACAATTAATTAGTTAACTAGATTATTTTCTATTGTGTGGGTGGTCAAGCAAAATAAGTATCGACTAACATCTCATTGATTTGTCGCTTAATCCGTCTTGAGTTATTAGCGCTCTCCAACCCCCTCCCTAACTCTCTGCTTTATTGAGCTATGGCCTAAATTTGCATTTAAAAGAAGAAAAAACATCACCATTCCCTTTTATTTATAAAAAAAAGTCGTGGTAAATTCGGTGGCTAGCGAACTCTAGCAACTACCACCCTGCCCAGGATTTTGTCGTCCTCGATGAATCTTAAAAATGGTAGCAACTCCTCTTTTGTTACTAACAATGATAATAATACAATGTAATGTTAACATTTCTTGCTATTAAAGTATATGGTTTCAATTGTCACAATGTATTGATGTTTTCCTTGTTAAGCACTGACAGAAAAATTGCAGTTCCTTACTCTTGCGGAAAGTATTCTCCGAGAATTTGTACTTCTTATAGATTCTGTGAGAATATGGTTTTTGGAAATTGCGAGAACCAGAATCACGATAAGGGCCAGAAACGAATGAAACCATTGAATCGAATCGCCGAAAGGATCTACTTGCCGCATCTCTACTGGCTATTGAATAACGGGCTGATATATCGATTGGATCCCGGTACATAAATCTTTCCCATGAATAGATAATTCACGCTTGTTATCAGCGGTCGGTCCGTTGGTTTGTCTGTGTATGCGTCGGATATACTAAGCATACATGTTTAAAGTACTCATCTATGTTCTGTTGTTAGTCTAATGTTGCCGTTCTGTTTAACATATTTAGCGAGTATCAGTCATTTGGACACACCGTTTAAGTATTCAGTCGCTCAACAAACGCTGAAGTTGGGAATAATTCGTGCGATGCGGCGATTATACAGGGAGGCGCAAAATTAACGTTATGATTCAAATTATAATTATACTAAGTGACATATAAATCCGAACACCCAGTTGAAATAGTTTTATTTTAATAAAAGTTGGTGAATGTATTTATCTTACTGTAAATAACAAGTGAGAAACTTTTCAGCCTTATCAGTTGGACATTCAGGTTTTTATATTGCTTTTTCAATTCACTAACGCTCTAAAAATGAATATTTCAGCCGCAGTAAAGAATCAACGTTGGCGGACTTTGATTCTGGACATCGTTTACGATCGGCTACGATGCCTAGAGTACGGAGACCTGTACGATTTCGTCAACTTAGTAAGTTTGATAGGGGCCGTATAGTGGGACTTCGGGAAGCTGGACTTTCTTTTCGGGCAATTGCAGTTAGAGTGCAAAGAAGTGTAGACACTGTGGTTAGGTGTTGTCAGGCATGGCTTCGAGAAGGCCGTACGCAAAGAGCAAGTGGCACTGGACACCGCCGTAGAACAACAGACCGTGATGATCGCCGCCTAAGATTATTGGCCTTAAGGGACCGTTTCTCCACTACCAGGTCCATTGCAAATGAATGGTTTGCAGAACACGGAAGACCTATTGGCATGCGAAGTGTTTACCGACGAATGAGAAGTTTTGGCTTGTTTTCATACCGGCCACACTGGGTCCTCCCTTCAACTCGAGAACACCGATGTAATCGCCTTGAGTGGTGCAGACAACGGTCACTTTGGGATCAGGAATGGAACAGTATTGTCTTTAGTAACGAGTCTCGATTTTGGTCGTGCCAGGGTTACAAGGCGACGTGGTGAAAGGAGGAATCCACAGTTTTTTGTTGAAAGACATGTTCATCACACTGTTGGAGTTATGGTTTGGGGTGCTATAGCTTATGGTTCCAGGTCACCTTTAATCTTCATCAGAGGTAACATGAACGCGCAGCGTTATATCCACGAAGTTCTAGAACCCCATCTTTTACCCTATCTTGACACCCTGACAGATCCAACTTTCCAACAAGATAATGCCCGACCACATGTTGCAAGAGTCACAATAGACTTCTTTCACCATAATGATGTCACATTGTTACCATGGCCACCAAGATCTCCCGACTTATTCCCAATTGAGCACGTGTGGGATATGATGGGTAGGAGATTGCTCAATTCGCAACGTCCTCCTCAGACTCTAGAAGCACTTCGAGAGGAGTTGGTGGTTGCCTGGAATGAGATACCACAGGAGGACATTGACCACCTGATCAGAAGCATGCCTAGGCGCGTTGGAGAATGCGTAGCACATCAGGGTGCATCCACACATTATTAAAGGTCAAAGGGCTTTAAAGCAGTGCAATCATTTTGAAATTTTTATCATTTACTTATTATGCTTCATTAAGTACTTATACAAGATTTTATTAAAATTAAAACCATTTAAACTGGGTGTTCGGATTTATGTGTCACTTAGTATAGATTCAAAAAGGTTGTATCTCCCTGAGTTTCGAGCTTCTGCATCTAGATCTTCGACATACAAACCCTCATCCAGGTTCAAGAATCATAAGGGCTTTCATTATCAGTCAATTTCGATATATTCTAATTTTTTAAGGATATCTGAAAGTACATTGAGTGGTAAGTAAAGTAAAGTAATTTTGCACTGTTTCGTTGGTTACTTGATCCCACACCTCACCAGGAATACTAATATAAGCATATCCATAGTCTCTCTGTATTCAACAACTAGACATCAAAGTACCTCGGAATATATAGATTTCAAGGGTTGCTCACCGGTATTCGTCCATATTGCAAATCTGGGATCAATATATGGTAAAATGCTAATATTATCTGTTTTTTCTTCTCCTGGTATTAAATATTTCTCACACTTTATATTCATGAGGAGATATATTGCTTCAAAGATGAAATTTCGGGCTCCATTGTTACCATCCACTTATATATTGATGTACGATTTTACCAATAGGAGACGCTCACAGGTCGAAATATTGATTAACAAATCTGTAAGTAAATTCGTTAGATTATATCTATAACTCGAAGAACTTGACAAATACGTCTACACTAGACATTAGTAAGAAACTCTTTCGCGATATATTCTTAAAGGATCAGAGTCCCACTTTTGAAAAAATGAAATGTACACTTGTACGAGATGGTGAAGGAATATAAAAAAAAACTTACAAGATCGTGTTCGGTAACATATTTCTAACAAACACGACTACGTTTCTAGACATACAGTAATGGACAAAAGTATATAGACAAATATGAATATTTACCTAAAAAAGATACCTTTAGAAAACGAATTCATACTTCATTGCTCTACAGGGTGACTTCGAAGTTGAGTCATTTATTTTAAAAGTGAGTAGATCTGAAGAAATGTTTTTTTCCTTTAACATTTTTGTGGCAAAATTAAAGTAACAAAGTTATAGCCCTTTAGAAGTTTGAGTACCGCCCTGTCTCAATAATAATATTATGTGCTCGTGTTTGGCAACAACGGATATAATCCGCCTTATCGGTTTATCGCATCGGAAACAAAAAAGCGAAAGAATTTGAAACGCTGACCACGATGTTTTTATTCAGTCAATGTGTCAGTCGGTAACGCGTGAGTGAATAGTGGTGTTTGTTGCGTGGCTCAAATGAAATAAAAAATGGCACATGTTTATGCGGATCGGTTTCCCAATCGAGTGCAACCAACCCCTCGTGCATTTGTTAATGTAGTACAACGGGCTCGTGGATCAGGTGACTTAAGACCTCACAGGAGAGGGCATGCCGGTGCTCCAAGACCTCACGATCAAATACAGGTCCGTACTGAAATAGTTGTCGGGAGGATACTTCATAAAACAAGGTAAACATTTTTTTTTTATTTTTACACACATATTTTGGTTTATCTTCCTTCTACAATCATTATCTGAAAATTAATGACTCAACTTCAAAGTCACCCAAAAGCGTTATTAGTAGAAAAACTATGCAATGAAATCTCTTTAGATGTGAAAACTAAGATCATTGAGTTATACAAAGATGGTGAACGTCAAGTCGACATTGCCAAAAATTTGAAGCTGAAGCATAAAGCAGTTTGGGCAATATTGAACAAATATAAACAAAAAAGTATCTTGGAAGCCTCTGAGAGAAGTGGTCGGCCTAGAAAACTAAATGCTAGATCAGTTAGATTAATAAAAGTAATTTCGTCCAAAGATCCGTTTAAAACCCCAAGACAAATAAAAGCCGAAATCGAGACAAAAGGAAGTAATTTGCAAAAAAGTAAAAAGCCGCTAATCTCGAGGAAAAACCGTAAGGACCGATTACAATTTGCACGATTGCATCTTGATCTGTGACTGGAAGAGGGTATGTTTCAGTGACGAATCCAAGTTTAATATGTTTGGATCAGATGGTGTTCATTAGGTTAGACGTCCTAGTGGACAAAGATTGTACCGCAAGTACAGTTTTCCCACTGCCAAAAATGGAGGCTGGTTTGTTAAGGTTTGGGGCTGCTTTTCGGGGTTTGGGATGGGACCTTTACATAGAATAGATGGCATTATGGATAAGTTTGTATACACAGACATACTAAAGCATGTTACGTTGCTCTATATGCCCTTAAGATCAATCTTCCAGCAAGATAATGACACTTCAAATTTCGCATTTCGTTTACAGGTTGGTGTATTAATTAAACAAGTTAAAAAAGAAATACAGCACAATATTAATTTGTCTATGTACTTTTACATGATCCTCCGTTTCGTCAGTACCTTTTGTACTGTTAAATGCCTACGGCTATGAGATACGCTAGCCTCACCCGCACTAGAAAAACATCGATTCCGTCTTATGAGCAGCATCCAGGAATTAGATAAATAGCTTCTAATGATGTGGTCTATGTTTCTTCTTGCGTCGGCCAGCAAAAGAAAGATTGTGATAGGATCAAGGTCGGAATCGGGATTTTGTTGAGAGTGAGGGATGGCATCTAGAATGGGATTCGAGTCAGGTAGACAGCCACCGTTAGTGTGCGACTACATTTCGGGCTGAAGCTAGGAATACACTAATCTGCGACCTTTCCTGCAGTTTTAATCATCCTGTGGATACGGCAACGTTCGTTATCGAAACATGCCGCGCATTAACTAACATGCTGTAACTTGTAGTTACCTTTCTTGGCTGTTACGTTATCAACGTTTATTATATTGGCGTTTTATTTCATTCATTCTGTTTTCTTAAATGTGTCTTTACCGCCGTACGATAAATAAAATAATTGAATAAATTTTAAAAGACAAAGATAGCTTTGAGCGATCTGCATGGTGCAGGGATCTTTAGCCTATTGTTGCAAGACATTGTACAGTAGTGGCAAAGGAAAATTGAATGTCACCCAGAAGACAGATAAATATGAAATATATTTCCGCTGTCAAGGCTAACGAGATGACCAAAACGCAAGAAATTCAAGTCTAGGGGCCGATTTCACCAACATTAATATCATGGACCAATGGGAAAATACCTTATCGAAATGCAATTAGACGGAAGCTGTCAAAGGTCTCTGAATATTACTGATTTCTGTTGAAATATTGACTGAAATCGTGAAAATTCGACTGTATTATGAACAAGATCACTTTTTGATTCCAACATGATGCTTTTGTACACAAAAAACAGGACAACTTTCATGTATTTTGATATATGTTATAGGTTTACATTTAACAATCCGTTATCCCCCTCAGCGAATGGGAATGCGGCAAATAATAGGTCGATTTTCTAGCTGTTAAATTTGGCAGCAGATTTGGACTTTTGTTAATGCATGGCACTCTCGAATTCACGAACTTCAATATATTGAAAGTTATCATTACATACCTGTTAAATAGTGTGGTTTTGTCTGTATTTTGCAAGAAAATAGAATATAAAATTTTGGGAAAAATGTCACGAATAGTCTTATAAAGCATAGTAGAGTATATTTCAACAGTTGGCGGAACTTACTCCACTGGGACCAGGAGGGTGAAAATGAAATGGCAGCTAATAACCACACAAGTCACCGTGTTGTCATTGAATAGCATGAAATTAAACCTTCAGAGTATAATATGTTTTGTGACTGGTAGCAAGAGTTGACAGATCCCACACATGTGTCACTCCTTGAAATGCAATAATCAGCTATATTCAAATAATGTCTAATATAAATATAACCTAGAATGTGTACTCGTGGAAAAAGAAAAATATGGCAAATTTGTAGTTTTTTTTTGCAGGTTTTAGGTTTGATGGTAGCTTTAAGGCGTATATTTGGGAATTTTTTAATCGCTGTGAATATAGTGTGGATGTTTGTTCAGTTCCTGAACAACGAAGAATATTCAACTTTATGGATGTATGGATATCAAAAAACCTGAATGGTTTTGTGGAAATATCAATCTAAGGTGCCATAATGGTTCTGATGAACGGCAAGTAAATGAATGAATGTTTAGAAACGAGCAATATCTTTTGGTAGAGCCTGTCATCAAGTAGATGCTTAACGGCTATCTGCAAGAGGTTTATAGGAAAAAACACCCAGTATCACATATCAGTTAAAGAAAATAATATAAACATGAATAAAAAGTCAACAATATTAATTAAAACATGAATTTAATTCAAAAATCAAACATTTCTTAAAATTTTAACTTAATTATATATAATTTCTGAATATTCAATAAGCTAGTGATGTTTCAATGACAGGTTGTCATCACATACTTTGACAGTATTTTGTTTTCAACATTTCATAGGTATTGGTTGCTAAAATTTGTTGATTGGAACTTGAAGCTCATTCGCTGTATCTGACGGTCTGTTACCCTATAGGTGGAGAATAACGGACTGTTGTTGGTCAAATTGGGCCTAGATGTAGTTTTCTTCAACAACAAGAAGATATTGCACCAATTGCACTAGACGTTATTATCATACATAATTTTTGATACCTGTCTCTGCATTTGTTTACCTAATTGTTTACGATGTAGTAAATGGTATACAGAGGAGACATAGAATATCTCACAAATTGAAAGATGCAGGTTGGTTAAATACGGAAAATCGTAGGCTCCTCCACTCTGCTGTTTTTTATCATAAATTAATTTCAGTCAGAACACCCCAATATCTTTATCAAAAAATAACCGGACTGACGTTCATAACAATAACGTAAGAAGTAAGGGTCTTATTTCGCCACCCAAGTTTAGAACGTCAATCTCCAAACGGAGCTTTACATACCAAATATATAAAGTCTACAACTCAGTCCGGAAGGAACTAAAATTTTCTAGAATAGATAACTTCAAAGCCATGTCTAAAAAGGAACTGCTGCAAAAACAGTAGCACCGCATGAATGAATGAATGATTGTTTTTTTTTTGTTAGCGTGTAGGTATGTCCCTCTTTTATAGTGACATGTATGTATTATCGGTTTATCGGATGTCATATGTCGTAAAGGATACTGGGCTAAGTGGAAGAGCAGATTGTTGGTACTGTGTACTAATCAAACTGAACTTCGCCTTTTATTGACACTGGATGTACTTATGTTCACTTACCATTTTGTCAATGTCTTATGTCAATAATAAAGACGGTTATTATTATTATTATTAAATTCACAAACACATTACTGACCTAAATCGAAATATACTAAGTGATATATAAATCCGAACACCCAGTTTAAATGGTTTTATTTTAATAAAATTTTGTATAAGTACCTACTTAATGAAGCATAATAAGTAAATGATAAAAATTTCAAAATGATTGCACTGCTTTAAAGCCCTTTGACCTTTAATAATGTGTGGATGCACCCTGATGTGCTACGTATTCTCCAACACGCCTAGGCATGCTTCTGATCAGGTGGTCAATGTCCTCCTGTGGTATCTCATTCCAACCACCAACTCCTCTCGAAGTGCTTCTAAAGTCTGAGGAGGACGTTGCAAATTGAGCAATCTCCTACCCATCATATCCCACACGTACTCAATTGGGTATAAGTCGGGAGATCTTGGTGGCCATGTTAACAATGTGACATCATTACGTTGGAAGAAGTCTATTGTGACTCTTGCAACATGTGGTCGGGCATTATCTTGTTGGAAAGTTGGATCTGCCAGGGTGTCAAGATAGGGTAAAAGATGGGGTTCTAGAACTTCGTGGATATAACGCTTCGCGTTCATGTTACCTCTGATGAAGATTAAAGGTGACCTGGAACCATAAGCTATAGCACCCCAAACCATAACTCCAACAGTGTGATGAACATGTCTTTCAACAAAAAACTGTGGATTTCTCCTTTCACCACGTCGCCTTCTAACCCTGGCACGACCATCGTGCATACCTAAACAAAATCGAGACTCGTCACTAAAGACAATACTGTTCCATTCCTGATCCCAGAGTGACCGTTGTCTGCACCACTCAAGGCGATTACGTCGGTGTTCTCGAGTTAAAGGGAGGACCCAGTGTGGCGGGTATGAAAACAAGCCAAAACTTCTCATTCGTCGGTAAACACTTCGCATGCCAATAGGTCTTCCGTGTTCTGCAAACCTTTCATTTGCAATGGACCTGGTAGTGGAGAAACGGTCCCTTAAGGCCAATAATCTTAGGCGGCGATCTTCACGGTCTGTTGTTCTACGGCGGCGTCCAGTGCCCCTTGCTCTTTGCGTACGGCCTTCTCGAAGTCATGCCTGACAACACCTAACCACAGTGTCTACACTTCCTTGCACTCTAACTGCAATTGCCCGAAAAGAAAGTCCAGCTTCCCGAAGTCCCACTATACGGCCCCTATCAAACTCACTAAGTTGACGAAATCGTACAGGTCTCCGTACTCTAGGCATCGTAACCGATCGTAAAGGATGTCAAGAACCAAAATCCGCTAACGTTGATTCTTTACTGCGGCTGAAATATTCATTTTTAGAGCGTTAGTGAATTAAAAAAAAGCAGTATAAAAACCGGAATGTCCAACTGATAAGGCTGAACATTTTTTCACTTGTTATTTACAGTAAGATAAATACATTCACCAACTTTTATTAAAATAAAACCATTTAAACTGGGTGTTCGGACTTATATGTCACTTAGTATATAAAAGATGCAAGATAAAAATGAGTAAAAATAGGTGAAAACAAAACTTAAAGCTATGCACAAAATTAGATTTCAATTGAAAAACGCAAACTTGGATTCATCAAAAAAAAATCTTCTCTGTAGAAATGAGTTTTTCGATAAATTCTTCTTATGGTTACGTATTAAATCTTCTTAGTTGCAAAATCTTTTTAATAGTAATTCTTAACTACCTACAAGGACAGTAACATCAATTGTTGCTTCATCCAGGGGCTGGTCATCTTGTCTTCGATTCCGAATCAACGGTTCTGGACAGTTTCTGGTAGAATTCCCAGTAAGAGAATAGACATTCTTACTTGAAATTGGCACTCGAAGTAGAACAGGAGGGCCTTCCCGACGTCTGATACTAACTCTTGGCTTTCGCTGGTACTAACTTCAGTTTTCTCAGGAACTCACTCTTTGACTTTCTCGGAGACACCGCTGGGCAGCTCGTCTATTAGACATTTCTCACAATGGTGACAGAAACCAAGCTTGGGATCCTGTTCGCAGCGCCAGAAATGAAACTCAGTGCGGTTTCGGTTCGAAACTATAGCAGGAAATTTATTGGATAAAAACAGGATGACAACAACGCTAGTTACATTTCATATTCAGTTTATAAGAAGTAAAATATAGCAAAATGCAAAGTCAGGAATGTTCTCACAAAGATAAGATCTAACGCTGTAACTAGAAACCGGATGGACGGCGCTAATCACAAGGGCATCGGGACGGTGTTAGCCGTACCGCTGAAATGGTAATCATCAGGATTTCATAACTTACCCGCTATCATTTTGGCCAGAAACTTCAAGTACTGCCCTGTCACACGCTTTGCTTATGAATAGTGCTCGAAGTTGTTGCTATTCGATTCATACACACACGTTTCTTAACTTCTTCCTAAATTTGCAACACATGCAGCTCTAGATGCAAACATCCAGGTCAACGATCTAAACACACTCCCAAAGCACAAAAAGTATGTTGAAGACGCTAACATCAACTCGATGACTGATATATCCCAACTTTGAGATTGTAGATTCCGCCCATCACTACGACTCGTAACTTTATACTACTCCCAACTGCCAGAAGGAAAATCGTCGCTCGCAGTTCTCGATTCTTTGCGAACAATAACAGAACAACGAGTAGGAGTCCGTACATGGTTCACGGCGCTACATTTCGATACTCGTGCATTGTGTTAGCGAGATAGGGAGGAACAGCGTTCGGTCTTCGTGTGCAGGGAAACTTGCGAAGTGTAGCGAGCTCAGTTCTGATATGCCATTATGCACAATTTGCAGCAATGTCGCTCCATTGAAACTGAGCACTGATGCCGGAGTAACGTCGCCAGTTATTTCTCATTTTGGATGCCTGTTACGGTGTGAGCATGTGTGTGTACGTGGAACCTTGGCGGAACGATTCCTGTACAGTAGCGGACAAAAGTTTGGAAACATCTGGTAATTTTTAACCCTGTATCTGCCTTTGCGCGACACCTTATTGGAAAAATCTAATATTGATATAGGTTATCAGTTATGACTTATAGATGACATGAGATTTTATAAAATTTGAAAAATAACCTGGGAAAATGACTTTATAATTAGTTGCTTGCAAGCAACATTGCGAGATAAAGTACAGGTTCTATTGTTACTTGCAAGCAACACTGACCGATAAAGGTAAACCTAATTGCACTGGTTTATATGGAAATACAAGTACACATTTCAAATCATTTATTTATAAAACGAATATCAAGAAATAAACAAAATATAAAAGAAAAACCACTATTAACTCCACTGCAAAAGAAAAATCGGCTTAGATGGGCTAAAGAACATAGACAATGAACACCTCAACAATGGTGTGCAATACAATGGAGTGATAAGGCCCGATTCGAAGTTTGTCTTGGTGACAGTCGTTGACTGTCTGAAGAGAAAAGTGAGATTTCCAGCATCCATTATGGTCTGGGACAGTATGTCATCAAAAGGAGTAGGAAAACTTCATTTTGTTGATGGAAATGTGAATACAAATAAATATTTGGCAATTTTAGAAGAATCGCTTTTACCAGTGATGGAAGACTTTTTGACGTCCGGCCAAGATTTTGTGTTTCAGCAAGATGGTGCAGCGTGCCATACTTCAAAAAAGGCTATACGTATAAAATGGATGGAAGAAAATAATGTACCACTTTTGAAATGTGTTTCTAGCAGTCCAGATCTGTCAAATATTGAAACTTTGTGGCACGAGATGAAAAAGGTTTCACGACAACATCCTGCTCGTACAATCACCGAACTGAGACAAAAGCTTCAAGAAATATGGGACTGTTTCACACCAAAACTTGGTTAACACTATGCATGCACAAAGAATTTCAGCCGTAATAAAAAATAAAGGTAATGTTACCCAATGGTAATCTTTCAATTGTTGCTTCGTTAACTTCGCGCATTTATTCGCACATTGTTTATTTGTTCAGATGTTCTGTTAGTTACAGGTCTAAGTGATATCAAATATGTATTTTTTACGACTAGAGTGTATCTAAAATGTTTTTGAGAAAACAAATTGTTTTAGAAGTAATTAGTTTCGTCATGTTTAGTTTATAAAGGCATATTTTGGTACAAATCTTGAAGTGGGCCAACTGAAGTGGGAAGGGGCTCGTAGCTCTAATAGTGTTTCCATGCATCTTGGTCCCATTGTCTTAATCATCTCTGGCTTGATATTATCATGTCCTGCTGCTTTAACCATGTTCATCTTTTTCACTGCTGCTACCAGTTCCTTCATTTCTATCGTCTCGTATTAGTAACTATTCTGATGTTAATAACGTTAAACTCAATCCTCAAAAATCAAGTGTTGTACTATTTTGCAACCATGAGAAACGGAAACATCTAAAAGCGAGCCTGAACCTGAAAATAAGCAGCACCGATTTAAAATTTAATCATTCAATTATTTCCAAAACTTCTTGAGGAATCTTCAAGTTTTGGCCTCTGTATCCTCTTTAGGATCTAATTTTTCTCTTCAAATAATCACTGATCAACAGCCAAAAAATATCCTAAATAAAATCAACAAAATATTACTATTTTTAATGTGCTAAAACCGGAATGAAACTTATTTTTTCAATATTAGTTCAAGTTTTAGAGATACGGTAATTATATGTGTTCCTGCTGTGACAGTGTTAATATACTGTAATTCACAAGAATGCACGTGCTACATTTTTATATTCGGCAAGGAAAGATGATGTAATCGGCATGATTGTGTTACGTTATACATACGTGTACATTATATTGTTTTATATTAGCCATTTTTTCCTCAGTTGGCTGACAGCGTTCATGCAAGATGTCTCGAAAGTGTGTAAACAATCCAGATCAGTTTTGTTACGTGTGTGGTGATGTGACTTTGCGTCTCAGACACGGTCTATTACTCCACTAATAAAAAAGGCATATCAGCTTTATTTCGGTTGTAAACTAGGTGATCAAGACAAACAGTGGGCACCCCACATCTGCTGTAATACATGTGCTTCAAGTCTGAGGAGCTGGTTAAATGGCAAAAAACGGTCTATGCGCTTTGCTGTCCCAATGGTTTGGAGAGAGCCTACAAATCATGTTAATGATTGTTACTTTTGCATGGTACCTTGTGTTGGACAAGCCACAGATATGTCCAAGAAAAAAAAATCGGTTATTAACTACTCAAACATACCATCTGCGATGAGACCTGTGCCTCACAGTGACGAAAATCCTATTCCAAAACCCCCAGAATCCTACACTTGCGAATCAGAAAACGAATCAGATCATGGCGATCGAGTGATTCATCAGGAAGAAGATATGCCATCAACGTCAAGAGATCCTGATTTTATACCGAGCACGTCATGCCACAAACCGCACAAAATAACACAGTCAGAATTAAATGATCTTAAAGAGATTTAGAACTTCCAAAATGTAAGGCAGAGTTACTTGGATCAAGACTGCAGCTGTTGTTAGAAGACGATGTTTCGGTATGTGTTTTTCGTAAACCCAACAAAGAAATTTTTCAATATGGAGAATAACTTGGTTTTCTGCAGTAACATTAACGGCTTACTGGCAGCTTTAAATATAAACTATAATCCAGAAGAATGGAGATTGTTTATAAACAGTTCAACATTGAGGTTAAAGGCAGTGTTATTACATATTGGAAATATTTTACCATCTCTTCCTGTGAGATATGCAGTTCACATGAAAGAATCATATTACAATATGAAGTACCTATTGACATGCATAAAATACGATGAGCACCAATGGCATATTTGTGGCGATTTGAAAGTTGTTGCACTTTTACTTGGGCTGCAGCTAGGCTACACAAAGTTTTGCTGTTTTTTGTGTGAATCGGACAATCGGGCAAAGGCACTTCATTACACCAGACAAAACTGGCCTGTTCGTCAATTCCTAGAGCCAGGTTAAAAAAATGTACCGCATATGCCATTAGTAGATTCGAAAAAAATTTTATTACCACCACTGCATATCAAGTTGGGCCTAATGAAAAACTTTGTCAAGGCATTAGATAGAGATGGGTCAGCTTTTCAATACCTGCGTCAGAAATTTCCAAGACTAAGTGAGGCAAAGGTTAAAGAAGGTATTTTTGTTGGGCCACAGATTCGAAATATTTTGAAAGGTACACAGTTTGAAAACACTTTAACAGGTATTGAAAAAACTGCTTGGAATTATTTCCGTCTGGTGGTCACTAATTTCTTGGGAAATAGAAAAGCTGACAGCTATAAAACCCTTGTCAAAACTATGCTGTCATCGTATCAAAAGATGGGCTGTAATATGTCTCTTAAGATACATTTCCTACACTCTCACCTGGACGTTTTTCCTGACAATTGCGGAGCCGTAAGTGATGAGCACGGCGAACGTTTTCATCAGGATATTTCAACAATGGAAAAAAGGTACCAGGGAAAGTGGAATCCTTCCATACTTGCAGACTACTGTTGGACTCTTGGTAGAGATGCTCCAGAAACGATCCATAAAAGAACAGCAAAAAGACAGCCCATATAGTGATTCTTATAAGTATATCCTTAAAAATAAAAAGTTTTTTTTTCTAAACCGCACAAGATACAATTAAAAAACTAAAATTTGTTGTTCAGTGAATTTGGGAAGCACGTTCGTATGCTTGTATTAGTTCTCCTGGAAAAAAAACCCATGCGGACGACTATGGTAATTGGTAGGATAGTTGTGAAATAGTTGCTGACAGTCACTGTAGGTATCACGTGTGTGAGCTAGCTGTAATGACAGCTCCTTTTTTCCTAATTTATCAAGAATGTGTAGTAACCATCCAGAATCGTTCTTCAGTTCCTCGGGCAGGCAAATCTGATCAACAAAGCTTTTTCAAATTGCTCAACACATTTTGTCAATACAATGATTCGTCGACGGCCCTCCGGACAACGGTCTCGATAAAAAAGCACGAGCAGCAAAAAGAGACAGTTTCGTTAACAATTGGAATTGTCAGAAAAACGCGGACCGTCATTTATTCTGCTGGAAAAAGAAACGATGTTATATATACTGCAGCAGCAGGCATCATTTTTATTATTTACGGCTGCCAGCCTCACGGCTCACGGCCGCCGTCCGCTGGGCAGCTACTTCGTATGGAGTCGAGCAACTTTTTCATGCGTGATGCTCATTTGTCTTATTCCCGCACGTTGTCCCTCTGTTTAATCACCAAAGCTCTGGAATAAAACCGACAGAAAGTTCCATTTCAAATGGATTTACTGATAAGATGTCATGATGGATCAGAATACATTATTCTGTTGGCTTTCTGAAGTAACCCTCATAAGGCACTATACAGGGTGTTTCAAGTTCGAATCTCACCATTAGCATCTCGGGAAGTCAGGTAAATTAAGGCAAACTTGCGGTATCTAATAAAACGGCCCTGAAAAACTTTTACAATTCATACACGCGATAAAAAACTGAAATTACCCAAGAGCGTTCTTATTTTTTCCTGACTTTTCTTGAAGTAAGATTTATAAATATATTGCGCGTTACATTGCCACTGCCCGCCTCCACAAGATGGCACAATTAGAATTTAGATGTGACGTTTCATCTCTTCTACTTAACCATCAACTTTATTTTTCTTATGGGCGTCTTAATGGATTTTTCACACATGTAACGGTATGGTTATTTTTAAATCATAATTTCCCAATTAGGCCTAGTTATTTATTTCATAATATCATTAACCGAACATTCCTTCAGCTTCCAGAATGAAGTAGGCATAGGTAACAGCCCATATATCATGATATATTATGAAGCTTCACATACCTAAAAAACTAAGCATCCTTTACTTGGCCTTAATTCATCTAATATATACTAAGTGACATATAAATCCGAACACCCAGTTTAAATGGTTTTATTTTAATAAAAGTTGGTGAATGTATTTATCTTACTGTAAATAAGAAGTGAAAACATTTTCAGCCTTATCAGTTGGACATTCCGGTTTTTATACTGCTTTTCTTTTAATTCACTAACGCTCTAAAAATGAATATTTCAGCCGCAGTAAAGAATCAACGTTGGCGGATTTTGGTTCTTGACATCCTTTACGATCGGTTACGATGCCTAGAGTACGGAGACCTGTACGATTTCGTCAACTTAGTGAGTTTGATAGGGGCCGTATAGTGGGACTTCGGGAAGCTGGACTTTCTTTTCGGGCAATTGCAGTTAGAGTGCAAAGAAGTGTAGACACTGTGGTCAGGTGTTGTCAGGCATGGCTTCGAGAAGGCCGTACGCAAAGAGCAAGGGGCCCTGGACGCCGCCGTAGAACAACAGACCGTGAAGATCGCCGCCTAAGGTTATTGGCCTTAAGGGACCGTTTCTCCACTACCAGGTCCATTGCAAATGAAGGGTTTGCAGAACACGGAAGACCTATTGGCATGCGAAGTCTTTACCGACGAATGAGAAGATTTGGCTTGTTTTCATACCGGCCACACTGGGTCCTCGCTTTAACTCGAGAACACCGACGTAATCGCCTTGAGTGGTGCAGGCAACGGTCACTCTGGGATCAGGAATGGAACAGTATTGTCTTTAGAGACGAGTCTCGATTTTGTTTAGGCATGCACGATGGTCGTGCCAGGGTTAGAAGGCGACGTGGTGAAAGGAGGAATCCACAGTTTTTTGTTGAAAGACATGTTCATCACACTGTTGGAGTTATGGTTTGGGGTGCTATAGCTTATGGTTCCAGGTCACCTTTATTCTTCATCAGAGGTAACATGAACGCGCAGCGTTATATCCACGAAGTTCTAGAACCCCATCTTTTACCCTATCTTGACACCCTGGCAGATCCAACTTTCCAACAAGATAATGCCCGACCACATGTTGCAAGAGTCACAATAGACTTCTATCAACATAATGATGTCACATTGTTACCATGACCACCAAGATCTCCCGACTTATCCCCAATTGAGCACGTGTGGGATATGATGGATAACAGATTGCTCAATTTGCAACGTCCTCCTCAGACTCTAGAAGCACTTCGAGAGGAGTTGGTGGTTGCCTGGAATGAGATACCACAGGAGGACATTGACCACCTGATCAGAAGCATGCCTGGGCGCGTTGGAGAATGCGTAGCACATCAGGGTGCATCCACACATTATTAAAGGTCAAAGGGCTTTAAAGCACTGCAAACATTTTGAAATTTTTATCATTTACTTATTATGCTGCATTAAGTACTTATACAAAATTTTATTAAAATAAAACCATTTAAACTGGGTGTTCGGATTTATATGTCACTTAGTATAGAACAAGACATTGCTAACTTTACCGTATGCAAAGCAGGAATGATGACGGTATTGTTTTAAGGAACTGATAGAAACATAAGAAAGTAAAAGCTTCGTCGACATTGCACATTTCATATTCGTCATATCTAAACCGATGCATCTTGTATTAGAATGTTATTCAACAGCTGAGGTGTCATGTAGACAGGATCCGTCGTGTTGAAATAACACAGGTCAAACTTAAACAACGAAATTGTGAAGTCGCGAAACAACAAAATTCTTGAAAAGAACAACATTAACAGAAAATTGTCGCAAACAACATTAGCATGAAAACTGTAAAACAATGTTATCATTGTAAATTAAATACAAAAATATACAGAGTGTAAACATTATTGAAATGGGTCAAAAAGTTCATATGACCCTTGGTCCAAAAGTCAATAGATATTTGTCTAAATGACTTTATAGTTTGCAACTTTAAGTGCGTTATATCGACCACAATCACCACTATCTTACTAATTTTTATAATCTAATCTGAAATTGGGTAATTAGCAAGTAAATGGCATTAAATTTTTCTAAGTTAAGTCAAAATTTGTTGTCAGTAAGTAAGTACACACATTACAACAGCGCGTCGGTTTGTCATCACCCTTATCGAACCGGCAATCGATCGCAAACGGTAACAGTGGTTAGTACGTTGTTTTGTTTTTGTTCGCGTACGTCGTCGTGTTTATTAACAATGTTCTCGAATCAAGAGTTCGCCGATATTTTGTTAGTTTACGGTGAAGCTCGTCAGAATTCAAATATTGCAGCTCAAATTTATCGCCAACGGGTACACCCAGACAGAAGGACATTTGTGCAAGTGTACCAAAGACTTCGAGATACAGGAAGTGTTCATCCCGCTAATATTCGCACTCGTGAAAGACAGGTTACTGTAAAGCAGGAGGAACAAATTTTAAATATCGTGGAGATCAAAATAGAGAAAAGTAAACAAGCGGCACACTACGATGTCATTATCCGAGATCCGAAAAGTTGTTATCTTAAAATTCTGCGATGGTTTAAAAAGCTTCATTGGTACGGTAAGGTTTAAACAGTTAAGCAAGCCGGAGTCAAACATTATGTGTGCCTCAGCGAGAACAAAAAGGTTCCCATATTTTTTTCAGTCACAAGGAACTTTTTACTTGACAAAGCGAATTCACCGTTGGAAACGTTGATCCTGATGCTATTTTCTCTCCAAAGTCGACGTTCTTTTCTTCAAATTTTTCGGGGCGTGACCTACTTCTGCATTCCCGCATGTTATCTAAGGACGTACCTTGAAACTATAATTGGTGACGCAATCGGATAAACATGTGATAAGCAATCATTTTCAAGGTTAAGTATTAGCTTAGGGGAACAAAACTTAAAAATTAGTGTTATATATAAACCACCATCTGTAAATAGTAAAAATTTTTTTCATTGTTTGGAATCTATTATGCGTACTCATCCTAAGAATCATTTAATTGTTGGGGATATGAATATTAATTTGCTAGAAGTCTCACAAGTAGCCAAGGAGTAAACACTAAACACAAGCATTAAACACTTTTAAAATTAATAATACGATAAATGAGGAGTGTGCTACTAGAGTTAGCAGTTCGTCAAAATCTGTTATAGACCATGTTCTTAGCGATTATGGTAGTAGTGTAAGTTGTAGAGTCAGTGTTAAAGAAAATGCAATTTCGGATCATAAACTTATATTACTTGATATTAAAACATCTGTGCAGTTCCATAAACCAAAAGTTGATTATGAGGTAAAATCTGTAGATTATAAAAAATGTGTAAACTTATTTAGACAAAAAATTTTAAGCAAAAATGTAACAACTTTTCAAGAATTAATTAATTTAATTGAAGACTGCAAAAGTAAATCGGTATATATATATATATAAAAAAATTAAGAATACGTACAAATAACACCTGGTTAAATAATGAAGTCCTTGAGCTTATCAAAAAAGGAGATAAATTATATAAAAGAAAGATTAACCAACCTGAAGGTTTAACTATCATCTCTGAATTTAAAAACATCAAAAATAAAATAAACAATAAAATACGTGCTTTGAAGAACCGTTATTGCCAAACTAAATGGAGCTTAGCTGGAAACAATGTAAAGAAACAATGGGCTTTTATAAACAGCCTAATAAAAAATAAGGAGTATAAAGTAAGAATTGATCAACTAGTAACTGAAAATAACATTATTAACACTCAACTTGGTATTGCAAACAATTTAAATAAATACTTTTCTCGGGTCGGTGGATCAATTGTTGAAAATTTGGAAGCAGAGATTCAGCAGTTGAATGAGTTTATCTCTGTTGGTGAGGTTCACAACGAAGATTCTATTTCGATAACATTGACTAATAAAGAAGAGTTGTTGGAAGTTGTGAAAGAACTAAAAATAAACTTAGCACCTGGATATGACGGTATCACGGTTAAGGATGTAAATAATCTTGGAGAATACTTAATACCTGTTTTAGTACGATTAATCAATGAAACTATACAAAAAGGAATATTTCCATCAGAATTGAAAATAATTAAAATAACCCCACTTTTTAAGTCGGGAGATATTAAATGTATGAACAATTACAGGCCTATTTCAGTGGTGTGTGTATTCTCTAAGATTATAGAAAAATTAATAAAAAAAAGAATGCTATCTTTCATTGTTACTCACAATATATTGATTGATGAATTTCAATATGGTTTTATAACGAACAGTAGCACACTTAGTGCGGTTGTTGATTTTGTGGACTACATTTCAATGGCTCTAGATACACAACAAATAGTTGTAGCTGTTTTCATTGACCTAAAAAAAGCTTTTGACGTAGTAAGCGTAGATATTCTTTTAGATAAATTGTTTAAAATGGGGTTTAGAGATGTTTCGTACAGCTTGATTAAGTCTTATTTATATGACAGAAAACAGTACATAAAGCTTGGAGACATTGATAGTGAATGGTTATCTAGCACCTATGGAGTACCACAGGGGTCAGTTCTTGGACCTCTGTTATACAGCCTTTATGTACTGAATCTCAAGTTGGCCAATCTGAGGGGAAGATATTTTACCTTTGCAGATGACACTGTACTGGTATATACTGGAACAGACGAAATTGCTTTAACGAATCTTATTAATGATGACCTGAATAGTTATCTTAAATGGCTGTTTTCGGATAGATTAAAAATTAACATTGGAAAAACAAAATACATTATATTTAAACAAAAAAATAAGATAGTTAGCAATAATCTATATATTAACATAAATAATATAGCGCTAGAAAAAGTGTCAAGTATTAAATATTTGGGATTACTAATAGATGAAAGTTTAAATTAGTCACTTCACGTAAATGGAATTTGTGATAAAATAGTTTCAATGATATCTGCCTTATATAAGAGTCGAGATTGTTTGTCGCACAAAAGCAAATTTCAAATTTATAATGCCTTCTTTCTTACACACTTTAGGTACCTCTTGCTAGTATGGGGTACGTACGGTGAATTTAATTTTAATAAAGCTCAAGTTTTACAAAATAAAGTTCTGAAAATATTGTTTAATTTTGATTGGCTTACAAGTTCTAATACACTTTATTCAAATTTAAATTTAAACAAATTAAAGAGTGTTATTGGAGGTGGAACAATGTAAACTTGTTTATGAAATTATAAATAATCTACTAAAAAGTAACATAAATATTAGGTTCTACCATAACGTGCATGATCACCAAACAAGATCACTAAATAATGTTTATCAAATTTCCACAAGAACTAACACAGGTTTAAAAAATCCGATCACAGACGCAATTAAGAAATTTAATAATTTACCACATTGTATAAAAGATTCAAATAACTATAGAAGTTTTGTTAGAGAATTGAAAGATTGTAAAAATGTTAATGAATTTATTTGTTGAAATTATGAGCAACGTTGCAGTGTACCTGTAGTTCATAGATATTGATTATTGTCTTGTTATTCTCGGGGCCAGTATTTGCAAACACTGATTAGGGAATTATTGCTAAAACTGGTTATACTTTTTGTATTATTGTGTTTAAATAAATTATTTCAAAAAAAAGTAAATGACATAGTAGGTTTTTTTAAATAACTTAGGTAAGCAACGGTTTTTCCGATCCACCCCATAACACACCCCGGAAAGCGATATCGCAATCTCGTCCGAAATAGATTCTTTTGAGCGGGGTTGCTCTTCAGACGTAATGGAATAAGGTGCGGCTCTCCAGCCCGGAGTATAACATCAATGATTGTGGAAAAGGTTTCCGGATGCGATAAACACCAGATGAAAAAAGGGTGAGCATCGAAATCGGCCCTGCCTGCCCTTTGATACATTTAACTAATTCTCGAGATGCATTTCGAGATATCTGCAATTTTTTAAATGGAAATATTACGGTTTATACAGGATGATCATTTCAAAAACTTCCCACCACTGATCACGCTCAGCCCCCAGGGTCACTCCCTTAGAAATTTCGAATGAGAAGGTATATCGAGGAATAGTTTGTTTGAAAGGTCTTCCGAAGTATTGTATTTAGACGCCTAATTTTTTAAAATCAATCTATCCGTTTTCGAGAATATTAGAAAATTTTTTATTTATTTTAATTTGTTCGGATGGAAAACAAAAACACACGAAAATACCACTTTTTTTTCAATAAGTGTTCAAAATGTTGCCCATTAGGGTTCGCCAAAGATTAGACGTGACAACAACCAAATAACAACCCGAATTTTTCTTCCGCAGTATTTCATCACACAGATGAAGAGTGATATTTTCGTGTGTTTTTGTTTTCTATCTGTTCAAATTGAGATAAATAAAGATTATTCTAATCTAAAAAACAAACGTCAAAATCAGGGACTTTGAAAGACCTCTCTATTACGAGGGATGTCTTTAAGTTTTGCGTATAGAAACATAGTAGGCTGCGCAGATCGAACGTCAGTACTGAATCTTAACCTCACTCTTTAGTAAACTTAAATTCAAAGTTTCACAACAATACGTGCAGTGTTCTGACTACAGTGACACCAAGTCAGTAGAAAAGGTGGTCAAAGGTTCCAGTCACCAGAAGAAGCAGTTGACGGATTGAAAAAGTCATTTAAAACTACCTAACGTGTTGTTTTATTTCCATATGCGTATTCGATACCCCTTTCAGTCTTCAAGGGGACGACCTTGGGAGCCAAAGGGTGACATGGGGTGAGTTTTGGTTAAAAAGTTGTCCCCTTAGCAAATCTTATGACGGGAACACCCTGTATGTTACGAATTCACCAATGTGCCCAGGACATTCACCATCTATACAGGGTTATCCAAATTAAGTGTCCACCATTAGTAACTTTGTTATTAGTGAAAATACAAAGTTGTTTGAATTAGCAAACTAGTAGCATTTTTAACGCTGGTAAAAATGAGAAATAAAAAAAACAATTGAGAGTCGTTATTTTGATTTTTTTCAGTAAAATAACATTTTTTTAAATGGAAACCCCTGTATATTATATTTTTTTCTGTTAAAGCATCAAATTTTAAACAAAAAAGTTCATAATGACTTTTCCGCTAAAGTCAAAAATAACGATAAATATTTTTAATTATTTGCAGTATTATAATATTAAGACGGCTATGAAAACAACATGGCGTTCGCGATTTGACAGTATTAAGATAAGCAACAAATTGTTAAACTGGACATACTCGCAACTAGAAGGCTTTGGAAAACAATGATAAAATCAAATAATGTCAAACATTAGTGTAAATACTTGTTTATAAGCTTTATTGTGTCATTAATTTAAAGAAAAATGTTCTCCCATGAAGAAAAGTGTGATATGTTAGAATGCTATTTAGTGTGCAGAAAATCCTCCTTGAGAGCAAGAGAATACTACAGTGAATTATATCCCACTCGCATTCAACCGTATGAACGATATTTTCTGAGACTTTATCGAAAATTTAGGGGCAACGAAAATGTTTTTGCTAAAACAAGGGCAAAAAAAGAATTCATAATAAGCGAGGCCACGGAAATTGCAGTTATTGGATATTTTGAAGCTTATCGCGAGAATTCAATAGCAGATATTCTCAAGGACTCTAATTTCAGTTATGGTACTGTTCAAAGGATTTTAAAAAAATACAAATTTATTTCGTATAAGTACCGACCAGTTCAAACGCTTTTGGCAGGGGATCCAGAGAGAAGACTTGTTTTTTGCCATTGGTATCTTAGCTTCTGTCGCCAAAATGTAAATAACTTTCGTTACCTTTTATGGACAGATGAATCAAATTTTTCAAATTCTGGAATGTTTAATAGAAAAAACCACCATTATTGGTCAAGAGAAAATCTTTTGTTAGTACATCCAAGAGGCCCACAAGTCCGTTTCAGTTTCAACGTTTGGTGCGGTATAATTGGTTCAAAAATTGTTGGCCTGTTCTTTTATGAGGGAACCCTAACTGGTGAAAGATATGTGGAATTTATGTCAGAAATTCTGACTAATTTCTTAGACGAATTGGATCTTATAAGTAGACATCATCTGCATTTTCAGCAAGATGGCGCACCTGCCCACAACTCCAGAGGTAGATACTTATCATTTTCTAAGTACTACTTTTAATGATCAGTGGATAGGAACAAATGGCCCAATACAGTGGCCTCCCAGATCACCAGATCTAAACCCACTTGATTACTTCTTGTGGGGTTACTTAAAGAACCAAATTTACAAGCGAAGGTACGATAACCTTGACGCGTTAAAGACTGCAGTTAGGGAAAAGATAACCCAGATAGATGGTAGGACCATACTTAAGACAGTTCGAGCAGTTGAAAAACGTGCCCAAAAATGTATTGAAGAACAAGGTGGTGTTTTCGAGCATCTTCTTTAAAAAAAATTGTTATTGTATTTTGTAAGATTATAAGTTGATGTTGAAAATAAAGTTTGTCGATACAATTTAATTGTTTCAGATTGGAGGCCATAACTTCAACAATTTGTAACCTAGGAGAAAAGTTATTGTAAGCTTTTTTGTTTAAAATTTGATGCTTTAACAGAAAAAAATATAATATACAGGGGTTTCCATTTAAAAAAATGTTATTTTACTGAAAAAAATCAAAATAACGACTCTCAATTGTTTTTTTTTATTTCTCATTTTTACCAGCGTTAAAAATGCTACTAGTTTGCTAATTCAAACAACTTTGTATTTTCACTAATAACAAAGTTACTAATGGTGGACACTTAATTTGGATAACCCTGTAGACAAAAGCTACTTGGGTGTGAATATTTCACAATCAGCATTAAAAATACAGATGACATTTGACTGTCGTGAATTTTTGTGGGCGAGAACATTATAACAGATTTCACCTTTGCACCCAATGCGTGCGACATGCTCAGATTGTTTGCCTGTAATTGTTGTTAATTATTTAATGGCTGTTCAGAGGCGGGTTGTCCAACTGGCCGGTGACTCTTTTCTATTATCGATAAACGTCTAAATATACTAAGTGACATATAAATCCGAACACCCAGTTTAACCCGCCTGTAGTCGCGCACTGATTTTGTACTCTGTTGGTCGTTTTCTTCGGTACAAAAAAGTCGTTCGCCTAGAATAACGCATGAACCAGTATAATTTTTGACATATATCAACTAATACTTTCAACGATGGAAGATCGACGAAATGAAATGCGTTTATTGATATCTCTCAATAGATCTACATCAAAATGTCAAACCAAAAGCAATCAAAAAAAGAAAAGAGTGAAATAAAACATTGAACGCAAAGATGATGATTGATAAGAAACATTGACTTAACGGATAATGACAAATTAATTGCTGTCATTTTCAGAACCTATTTTCTCCTCATGAGCGTCTTGACACTGCGAGAAACCTATATTCAGTCGCGTTGGGTCTGGAATCCGAAACATGGAACAACACACTCGGCTTTGTGACTGCGCTGACACTAACAACAGATATATAATCTTCATCACACTATAGCAAGGTAGTGGGGAGGAGACATCGGGCAGTGTTGTCACATATACGCAGTGGTAGGTTTTAGAAGCATATGGGTCAGTCGGACCCGGCGCGACTATAGGCGGGTTAAATGGTTTTATTTTAATAAAATTTTGTATAAGTACTTAATGAAGCATAATAAGTAAATGATAAAAATTTCAAAATGATTGCACTGCTTTAAAGCCCTTTGACCTTTAATAATGTGTGGATGCACCCTGATGTGCTACGCATTCTCCAACGCGCCTAGGCATGCTTCTGATCAGGTGGTCAATGTCCTCCTGTGGTATCTCATTCCCGGCAACCACCAACTCCTCTCGAAGTGCTTCTAGAGTCTGAGGAGGACGTTGCAAATTGATCAATCTCCTACCCATCATATCCCACACGTGCTCAATTGGGGATAAGTCGGGAGATCTTGGTGGCCATGGTAACAATGTGACATCGTTATGTTGAAAGAAGTCTATTGTGACTCTTGCAACATGTGGTCGGGCATTATCTTGTTGGAAAGTTGGATCTGCCAGGGTGTCAAGATAGCGTAAAAGATGGGGTTCTAGAACTTCATGGATATAACGCTGCGCGTTTATGTTACCTCTGATGAAGATTAAAGGTGACCTGGAACCATACGCTATAGCACCCCAAACCATAACTCCAACAGTGTGATGAACATGTCTTTTAACAAACAACTGTGGATTCCTCCTTTCACCACGTCGCCTTCTAACCCTGGCACGACCATCGTGCATGCCTAAACAGAATCTAGACTTGTCACTAAAGACAATACTGTTCCAGTCCTGATCCCAGAGTGACCGTTGTCTGCACCACTCAAGGCGATTACGTCGGTGTTCTCGAGTTAAAGGGAGGACCCAGTGTGGCCGGTATGAAAACAAGCCAAAACTTCTCATTCGTCGGTGAACACTTCGCATGCCAATAGGTCTTCCGTGTTTTGCAAACCATTCATTTGCAATGGACCTGGTAGTGGAGAAACGGTCCCTTAAGGCCAATAATCTTAGGCGGCGATCTTCACGGTCTGTTGTTCTACGGCGGCGTCCAGTGCCCCTTGCGTACGGCCTTCTCGAAGCCATGCCTGACAACACCTAACCACAGTGTCTACACTTCTTTGCACTCTAACTGCAATTGCCCGAAAAGAAAGTCCAGCTTCCCGAAGTCCCACTATACGGCCCCTATCAAACTCACTAAGTTGACGAAATCGTACAGGTCTCCGTACTCTAGGCATCTTAACCGATGTCAAGAACCAAAATCCGCCAACGTTGATTCTTTACTGCGGCTGAAATATTCATTTTTAGAGCGTTAGTGAATTAAAAAAAAGCAGTATGAAAACCGGAATGTCCAACTGATAAGGCTGAAAATTTTTTCACATGTTATTTACAGTAAGATAAATACATTCACCAACTTTTATTAAAATAAAACCATTTAAACTAGGTGTTCGGATTTATATGTCACTTCGTATAAGAATTCTTGTATCTAATTCCCAAAATCGTTTCCTTTACTCATCATTTTCCGTCGGTGTCAGTCGGGCTTCGAGGATTTCTCTATTTAAAGATTCAGTATGCATAACATCCAACTTTGCATGTGAACAGTTCTCTTACGTATTATCCTATGTCAGAAAATAATCCGCGTTCTCTAGTACATACAAGACACAAACAATAAAATAAGCATAATTCTCAAATATCCTCTGAGCCCTGAGGCAGTATACGTAAATTGAAGTTGTAGAAAACATCTAAAAATCGAAGGCCGTTTGTCCTTTTCTCTATGCCAGTCCTTTTTAGGATGTTAGTACTATTCATTCTGCTATCAGCTGTTATCACAACTGTGGTCGATATTTCATCGAACAGAATCCAGGAAATGACATAAAAGGGTTGTCCAATAGGGATGCAGGAAGTAAACGTTTGTTAGTTGAATGTTTACCATTGATCGCTATGGAGTCGTATTCGATTGAAGGCCGCATTAAAGTTATTCAAGAGCACTACAAAAATGGTGCAAAAATAAAAACCACGTTTCGCGGGCTTCGTGAACATTTCGGTCGCAACAACCGCCCAAACGAAACAACCATCGGTCGTCTGGTGCGTAAATTCGAGGCAACAGGTTCTGTGGCAAATCTGCCAGGCTCTGGCCGGCCAAGGAGCGTTCGCACACCGGAAAATATTGCTGTTGTGAAGGAGAGTGTGAGAGACGATCCGAAACAATCAACAACGCGTCGATCCCAAGAATTGGGCATTTCGAGGACCAGTTTGTTCCGCATTCTCCACAAGGATTTGAATGTACACGCCTACAAGATCCAATTGACGCAAGAGCTGCGTCGGGCCGACCATTTTTCGCGCCGAACGTTCTCAGATTGGCTCCTTGAACACCGCCAAATTGATGCCAATTTTTCATCAAAAATCATGTTCAGCGACGAAGCGCATTTCACTTTGAATGGGACGGTAAACAAGCAAAACTGCCGCATCTGGGCGAACGAAAATCCCCGTGAGTATCAAGAGCAGCCGATGCATCCTCAAAAAGTGACTGTGTGCATTGTGGTCAAAAGGCATCATCCGGACCTTACTTTTTCGAAAATGCGACCGGGGACGCCGTTACCGTCAATTCTGAGCGTTATCACGTGATGATAGAGGACTATTTTTGCCGCAACTTGAAGGAATGGATATGGACGATGTTTATTTCCAACAAGACGGTGCAACATGCCACACAACCAACGTCAATATCCATCGATTGCAGTCCTTCTTCGGTGATCGCGCGATTTCGCGCAGAGGAAATGTGCCATGGCCACCAAGATCGTGCTATTTGACTCTCTTAGACTCCTTTTTATGGGGATATTTGAAAAGCAAAGTCTACGTCAACAAACCAGCCACCCTCCAAGAACTCAAAAACAACATCATTGCCGAGATAAATGCCATAGAACCGACCATGTTGCAAAATGTCATTGAAAATTTCGACCATCGCGTGGACGTCTGTAAATCCAGTCGTGGTGAACATTTGAGCGATATTATTTTTCATACATAAATGGTATAAATGAACCTTCAAAATAAAGTACCCAACTTGATTTGAATATCAATCTTTCTTGTTTTAATATGCGTTTACTTTCCTGCGTTCGTTTTGGACAACCCCATAGATTGTAGATCTTGTTAGTCATGTGGTAGTTGTTCGGAGAGAAACTAGTTCATTGTTCTATTTGCAGTTTAGAAAAATTCTGGTAGCTTGTACCGTTGGCAGCTTTTTCACATTTCATTCAAGTATTCTTTTCAACATAAAACAACGAACGGCATGCTGGAACGTTTAAAAAGGTAAATTTAAGCTGTCCCAACTTTTAAAATTACATTTCCTGGCTCTCGACCTCATTAAAGGCGGCTAAAAGCGAAGCAAGTTTTTCTTTCCCCTAACGCGCCTCAACTCCGTTTTACTAAATACGAATTACAACTTCTGCACTCTCGTTAACATTCACTTAACGAGCATGGAGAGGTCCAAGTCTACTCTGTTTGACTTATAGTCCGTTTTGGAAGTGTTTAACATAATCATGACACTGCTTTTCAGAACGGTCTCTCTACTTTTATCCTGAACGGCAGAGGTATTATGTAAGGAACCTAAAAAAAACGCGCTCTGAACATAGTACGGAGCTACAGGCGGTTAGGCTGGTGGAACGAGTAACCAGAGGATTCACGCTTAACGAAAGTACTGGCTCTTGCTTTTGGATGTCTCAAAAGCGTTTGACAAGGTCTCCTGTAAAGCTAATCCAAAAGGGCTTCCCTTTTTTTCGTCTAAAACTACTGAAATCCTTCCTTGAAGGTAGGAAATTTCGGATACAGCCGGCGTCCCTCAGGGTTCGGTCCTTGGACCTATCCTTTACTCACTGTGCGTCCATCATGTCGATAGTCCCAGCAACTGTGAAGTCTATCTCTAAGCTGACGATACTGAATTGGTGGCTCAGTCGTGGTCTGGTCACCTAATCCATGACAGGCTGCAAAGTGCGGTGGAGGAAGTATTAGATTGTACGGATCGGGGGCTAGTTAAAATTAACCATTCGAAAACGCAAGGCAATCTACTGTACAAAAAGACGTCGCGGCCTCCCGTCTGAAGTTTCAATGAATGGACTTCGTATACCATGGAAATCCTCCGCTAAGTATCTCGGTGTCATTCTGGACAAAGGGATGACTTGGCGGAACCATATAGGAGCGCTAGAAACTATATTCCAAATTACGTTTCGTCAGCTTTACCCAATATTATGTAAACGTTCAAAAATAAGTTTGATTCGACTCTATAAGCTGATTATAAGACCAGCAATGACTTACGCATGTGCGACTTGGTGTTTTAGCAATAAACCTGCAGGTTCTGCAAAGCACTATTGCTGACGCCCCATGGTATGTCTCTAACGAAACTATACACAGAGACCTCGATGTCCCTTACCTAAAGGACTACATCAAGCAACAGACGCAGCGGCGCTATAGCCTAGCGAAATCGCACAGCAACCTTCTGTTGCGTGAGTCAGTGGACTACACAGTCGAGCAAGTTCGCAAGCACAAAAGGCCGCGGCTCGCACTGTAATCAAAATTAATTCGTAAACTTAGAACAACCAAAATTGGAGCATTTTGACTATCTTAAAAAAAATAGGATATTTTTAAACCCTATCAAAATCTGTGAAGTGATTTTAACAATGCCTAAATGCTGCCTATCCTAAAAGATTCTCCTCCCCTTTGCTCTCGTTCTTCCTTCTCTCCTTTGCTTCCCTTTTTCCTTGAAATTGTCTGGTTTCTGGGTTACCAGACCTGACATACTTACAAACTGACACTTTGACTCAAGAGCTAAAGCCCCACGGACCGCTCTGACGACCAACGATGTCTTGACTGACGTCAAAAAACCTGACAAAATGTCATCGTGCAGACTAGGGAGTTTTTAGGGTGCAAACAGTCACTACACGTTTGTTCACTAGGATCGGTGTCAGCGTGCATCTATGGAGGAATAGCCCAACTACACGCATTGTTGGTTGCATATGTTTTGTGAAGCCGAGTAGTCTCTAGTTTTCATCCCTAAGAAGAGATTTGGTTGAATAGCAAGATCGCATTTGGAAGACACATCGTCGTCCATACTGCATACAGGCGTATCTGACAAAAAATCAAATTCAAGTTAACGAGTACAAATCAACATATCTTCAATCCCGGAAAGTGGCGTGATTCTAAGTAGTTCGCTCACAGAGATATCAGAAATCATGATCACATTATCTAAAGTAGAAAAGATATACGGAATCAAATAACTGTCAATATTCATTTTGTTTCTACTGAAAATTTGTGAAAAATCAGTTACGCCTGTTTGCGGTGTAGATAGATAGATAGATAGATAGTTTATTGTCCTGTTAGATCATGTTACATGATATAAGACTTGTCAATATCGATTTGAGGGTCATATATGCGTTTGAGCAAATATGCCAGAAAAATACTTATAATTATAAAATAAATAAGGACATTACAATAACAAAACATTTTAAAAGGTTAAATCACATTATAGGTACAGGTACAGTGCAAGAATCGTAATGTGTAAAAGTATATACATATACAGCGACTTTTTTTATCACAAAAAATGTTCGTCTAGCCGGTAAAAATCATTGAAGCTGATACAATGAAAAGAAAAGCGGTAGTAGAATCTGTTGAAATACATAATATACAGGATGACTTTGAAGTTGAGTCATTAATTTTCAGATAATGATTGTAGAAGGAAGATAAACCAAAATATGTGTGTAAAAATAAAAAAAAAATTAAAAAAAAATTACCTTGTTTTATGAAGTATCCTCCCGACAAGTATTTCAGTGCGGACCTGTATTTGATCGTGAGGTCTTGGAGCACCGGCATGCCGTCACCTGATTCACGAGCCCGTTGTACTACATTAACAAAGGCACGAGGGGTTGGTTGCACTCGATTGGGAAACCGATCCGCATAAACATGTGCGATTTTTTATTTCGTTCGAGCCACGCAACACACACCACTATTCACTGACACTGACTGTATACAAATGAATAAAATAATTGTAAAAACATCGTTCCAAGTTCTTTCGCTTTTTTGTTTCCGATGCGATGAACCGATACGGCGGATTATATCCGTTGTCGCCAAACACGAGCACATAATATTATTATTGAGACAGGGCGGTACTCAAACTTCCAAAGGGCTATAACTTTGTTACTTTAATTTTACCAGAAAAATGGTAAAGGAAAAAACATTTCTTTTGATCAGATCTACTCACTGTTAAAATAAATGACTCAACTTCGAAGTCACCCTGTATAAACACAATAAACATCGAGCAGTGTGGACAAATGGTCAAAAGCTTAAAAAGAAAACATACATACTTTCGTTAAAACTCGAATAAAAAGTGAAATTAAAATACATTTACTCCACGATAACGAAATGATTAAGAGCTTGAACGAATTTAAAAAACAGATACTTTCATGTGTTAGTAAAACTCAGATAAAGAGTAATAGCATTTCTCAATCAGATATTTCCTGAGATGTTTTTTCAGCTCAAGAATATTAGTGCTTCTCCGCAACTCACTCGAGGGGGTTAAAAGTAGCAAAAAGTTTCATATAACATGGGGGCCCAATTTCCAAGTGCTGATATCTCGAAGTTTTTGGTACACTTGTACAAATGCACTTCTGTCCGAGTGTATTCGTTGGCGAAATCTGTTGCGATAAATTTAAGCTGCAAGATTTGAATTTTGACGAGCTTCACCGTAAACTAACAACATGTCGGCGAACTCTTGATTCGAGAACATTGTAAATCAAAACGACGACGTACGCGAACAAAAACAAACCAACATACTGACCACTGTTACCGTTTGCGATCGATTGCCGGTTCGATAAGAGTGATGATGACCGACGCGCTGCTGTCATGTGTGTCTTAAATATACAATTTAATGAAACTTACTTACTTGCTGACTACAAATTTTGGCTTAACCTAGAAAGACTTAATACCATTTATTTGTTAATTACCCAATTTAAAAACGTTTTAGATTAGATTATAAAAATTAGTAAGATTGTGATCGATATAAAGCACTTAAAGTTGTGAACTATGAAACCATTTGGACAAAGATTTATTGACTTTTGGACCATGGGTCATATGAACTTTTTGACTTGTTTTGATCCCCCATAATTACCCATTTTAATAATGACTACCATAACGTTTACACCCTGTACTTTTACGAGTTGTTATCAAATTGTTAATCATTTGTGTCTGGTGTCTACAATTTGCACGTACACATAAATTATTTATATTGCAGATATCTATGCATATAAATAGCCTGGTACGTATTTTGGGGTAACATCACAGTTTGATACTTAAATGGCCATGTTATATTTACTCGGCCCAAAAAGGTAATAACTTTTTTACGTCTCGTTTAGCATATTTCCTCGCCTGTTACTTGTAATATACTTCACCAACCAGTCAATGCTCGTACGCCCCAAAGAATTTTCGAAAATGTTCTTGTAGGTGCATCGCGAGTCAGTTACGTATCTGCAAGCGATCTTTCAGTTTCCAGTTCGGTTTATGCTGAACCATTCGGATATTTTACGATCTATCCAGCGTTCTCCATGAACTTCTAATGACAGGGCAGATTGTGATATGCGGCACCGCCGCTCATGTGGGAAAATTTATGCTGATAACTGGTTATGCGGATGGTGCGCTTGAAATTACGAAGCACTATATGTACTATACAGAGTGGCGCTTCGAAAACGAACCAGACGCATTTACTGCCAGCTCAGTTTTGTTTTTTTTGGAAAAACGCTCAGACCCGTCGATTTTGTTTTCGAGGGGGACACAAGTTTGGCAAAAAATCACGTTAATACGTGTGCAGCCCCCTGGGCGGGGGTGACACCAACCCTAAAATCTTAAATGGAAAGGGGGGTCGAGTGATACCTTATTTTAAAGGTCTTTCAATTCCCTTTATAATGATGTAAAATACATGTGCTTCAGTTCAGTAGTTTTGAAGATTTATTGATTTAAAGCTTAAAGTAGACTTTAATAGGTACATCAGATCAGTTTGTACTACTTTCGGAAGAAAGTTGACTAAAAGAATTTACTTAATAAGTAAATGCGTCTGTTTCGTTTTCGATATTGGCGGTCATTGCGTTATGTGAGAAAAAGTTTCAGCCCTTATTGGGTACTTCGACAAATTAGTACAAAGTGCAACTTTATTGCCCAGCTATCGGTGAGCTATGTCATAATCATCGGGAGCTACAAAACATTTGAAATATAGCATCTATACGTGAATAATCGGTCTTACATTACTTGAAAAAGTAGGCAAGATTGTTGCTAAATGTTATTAACAAAGTCAATGAAAACACCTGATGAAAACTGTATCCATGCTAGCGGTAGTTAGAATTTATAAAATACACATAGCCACACAGTATAACAAATTAAACACTTTTGGATTTATTTCTTACATTGCAAAAAATCTTTCTACTTCTACCATCAAAAGCAAAAGAGAGTACGAAAAGATTAATGTCTGAAAAATGAGTGGTGAGTATTATAGACTGTTACCAGCCTAATTGAACAGAAGTGATATTCAAAATCTATGTCATCGAAAGATTCGCGATGCTAATAATTAAAAGGTAAACGTTTTTTTTTTTTTTGGAAAAAAACTATACTTTGAAAACATTATTAATTCTGATTTTTGAAGTCAGAATTTGGTAAAACTGAATGGAATGGGCAAAGCAGATTAGATGACATCTAAATTAATTATGAACCCGGTTATGAATTACGGTTTACAATACAATAATAAAACTTCAGTACTGTTCATCATTATTATATTTCTTTAGCAAGAACAAAATAGGCAGCTTACAAAAACTTCAAAATAGAAGGATGCGGATAGTTTTACAGTGCTCTAGGTACACAAGACTTGAATATATGCTGGATACTCTACAGTGGTTATCGGTGAATCAACGCCTTTATTTAACAACAATGCTATTTATTTATCAAATTGTGGCGGGAACATTACCTAATTATTTAGGTGCTCATCTACGCCCAAATAATGAGATCCATTCATATAACACCAGGACGTGTACTCATTTCCATGTAAATAAAGCAAATATGAAAACTATGAAAACAGCAAATAAAAAACGCCGACTCAGTCGGGTATTTCAAGAAAGCACTTATCAAACACATAAGATCTAACAGAACTTGTTAAATTTATTATATTTGAATATATACTAAGTGACATATAAATCCGAACACCCAGTTTAAATGGTTTTATTTTAATAAAAGTTGGTGAACGTATTTATCTTACTGTAAATAACAAGTGAAAAATTTTTCAGCCTTATCAGTTGGACATTCCGGTTTTTGTACTGCTTTTTTTTAATTCACTAACGCTCTAAAAATGAATATTTCAGCCGCAGTAAAGAATCAACTTTGGCGGCTTTTGGTTCTTGACATCCTGTACGATCGGTTACGATGCCTAGGGTACGGAGACCTGTACGATTTCGTCAACTTACTGAGTTTGATAGGGGCCGTATAGTGGGACTTCGGGAAGCTGGACCTTCTTTTCGGGCAATTGCAGTTAGAGTGCAAAGAAGTGTAGACACTGTGGTTAGGTGTTGTCAGGCATGGCTTCGAGAAGGCCGTACGCAAAGAGCAAGGGGCACTGGACGCCGTCGTAGAACAACAGACCGTGAAGATCGCCGCCTAAGATTATTGGCCTTAAGGGACCGTTTCTCCACTACCAGGTCCATTGCAAATGAATGGTTCGGAGAACACGGAAGACCTATTGGCATGCGAAGTGTTTACCGACGAATGAGAAGTTTTGGCTTGTTTTCATACCGGCCACACTGGGTCCTCCCTTTAACTCGAGAACACCGACGTAATCGCCTTGAGTGGTGCAGACAACGGTCACTCTGGGATCAGGAATGGAACAGTATTGTCTTTAGTGACGAGTCTCGATTTTGTTTAGGCATGCACGATGGTCGTGCCAGGGTTAGAAAGCCACATGGTGAAAGGAGGAATCCACAGTTTTTTGTTGAAAGACATGTTCATCACACTGTTGGAGTTATGGTTTGGGGTGTTATAGCTTATGGTTCCAGGTCACCTTTAATCTTCATCAGAGGTAACATGAACGCGCAGCGTTATATCCACGAAGTTCTAGAACCCCATCTTTTACCCTATCTTGACACCCTGGCAGATCCAACTTTTCAACAAGATAATGCCCGACCACATGTTGCAAGAGTCACAATAGACTTTCAACATAATGATGTCACATTGTTACCATGACCACCAAGATCTCCCGACTTATCCCCAATTGGGCACGTGTGGGATATGATGGGTAGGAGATTGCTCAATTTGCAACGTCCTCGTCAGGCTCTAGAAGCAATTCGAGAGGAGTTTGTGGTTGCCTGGAATGAGATACCACAGGAGGACATTGACCACCTGATCAGAAGCATGCCTAGGCGCGTTGGAGAATGCGGAGAACATCAGGGTGCATCCACACATTATTAAAGGTCAAAGGGCTTTAAAGCAGTGCAATCATTTTGAAATTTTTATCATAGACTTATTATGCTTCATTAAGTACTTATACAAAATTTTATTAAAATAAAACCATTCAAACTGGGTGTTCGGATTTATATGTCACTTGGTATATTATTTTATTGTGAAATAAATTACACAATATCCCATGAACCCAATAGTAATAATCATTTGGCGAATTGAATCGAAAAAGGACGAGAAGAGCAGGACGTTGAGACAAGATAAATTGGATCACACCACAATAATTATTTCACATTTGCATAGCGTTCCATGCATTTAAATGCTCTTTTTTGGTCGTGCTGGGAATGAAAACGCAGAAGCCACCAACGAAGTTCTGAATAATTTCACAGCATATCCTTATAGCTTCTTAGGCCATACCTTCTCCCAGATCCTGCGAGTTTTATTCGAAGAACCCTTCTGGAATAACCGCTTTGAAAGAATAAATATGGTAGATTCTATACTAAGACACATCCTTATTATGCAACTGTTATTCTCAATGACAAATCCCGTTTGCAAAATCCGTAATACGTACTAGCTACCATCTGCTAAGAGATAATGCCCGGGCTGCTAATACCAATGATCACTGAAATTGTACACGTCTCTGTTGTTGCAGCTTGTCCGAAATCATAGAATATATTTTAAGTATCGGCAACAGCGCACAATCCTCCACTGAGGACGGCCGGCGCTCTATCCACGTCGACAACACCAGGAAGACTCTAGAAGCTTCCAGAAACGGCGGATCTATAAACAAGACTTTTCTTGGTTTGTCAGCCTGCTACTTTGTGTCTACATTTTGTACAAGTCCTCCAAGAAGATAAACAAAAAGCTCAGGAAACGAATAAAACCATTAGGAAGTTGCGATATAGCATAGTACGGACATACTGTATAAACTTTTTATTATTAATATAATGATAATAATTTTTAAGGACTAGTAGGTTTAAGTCTGAGACTGACGGATTCATTATGGTTTGCCAAGATGCTGTAGAAATATTTAATAGCCCATACTAGGGTTATGGGTGCGGAAAAAAGTTAACCAAACCAAAGTTAAAAAGTTAAAATTAAAATGAACAATTAATAAAGATTGTTAAGAAATTATAAAAGAGGTAAATACAATAAAAATTATACCAGAGTGAAAAAATTAGTTAAGGAAGTCTTCAGCGTCAGAAAAAGCTTTGGATAGTAGGAAATATACTAAGTGACGTATAAATCCGAACACCCAGTTTAAATGGTTTTATTTTAATGAAATTTTGTATAAGTACTTAATGAAGCATAATAAGTAAATGATAAAAATCTCAAAATGATTGCACTGCTTTAAGCCCTTTAACCTTTAATAATGTGTGGATGCACCCTGATGTGCTACTCATTCTCCAACGCGCCTAGGCATGCTTCTGATCAGGTGGTCAATGTCCTCTTGTGGTATCTCATTCCAGGCAACCACCAACTCCTCCGAAGTGCTTCTAGAGTCTGAGGAGGACGTTGCAAATTGAGCAATCTCCTACCCATCATATCCCACACGTGCTCAATTGGGGATAAGTCGGGAGATCTTGGTGGCCATGGTAAAAATGTGACATCATTATGTTGAAAGAAGTCTATTGTGACTCTTGCAACATGTGATCGGGCATTATCTTGTTGGAAAGTTGGATCTGCCAGGGTGTCAAGATAGGGTAAAAGATGGGTTCTAGAACTTCGTGGATATAACGCTGCGCGTTCATGTTACCTCTGATGAAGATTAAAGGTGACCTGGAACCATAAGCTATAGCACCCCAAACCATAACTCCAACAGTGTGATGAACATGTCTTTCAACAAAAAACTGTGGATTCCTCCTTTCACCACGTCGCCTTCTAACCCTGGCACGACCATCGTGCATGCCTAAACAAAATCGAGACTCGTTGCTAAAGACAATACTGTTCCATTCCTGATCACAGAGTGACCGTTGTCTGCACCACTCAAGGCGATTGCGTCGGTGTTCTCGAGTTAAAGGGAGGACTCAATGTGGCCGGTATGAAACAAGCCAAAACTTCTCATTCGTCGGTAAACACTTCGCATGCCAATAGGTATTCCGTGTTCTGCAAACCATTCATTTGCAATGGACCTGGTAGTGGAGAAACGGTCCCTTAAGGCCAATAATCTTAGGCGGCGATCTTCACGGTCTGTTGTTCTACGGCGGCGTCCAGTGCCCCTTGCTCTTTGCTTACGGCCTTCTCGAAGCCATGTCTGACAACACCTAACCACAGTGTCTACACTTCTTTGCACTCTAACTGCAATTGCCCGAAAAGAAGGTCCAGCTTCCCGAAGTCCCACTATACGGCCCCTATCAAACTCACTAAGTTGACGAAATCGTACAGGTCTCCGTACTCTAGGCATCGTAACCGACCGTAAAGGATGTCAAGAACCAAAATCCGCCAACGTTGATTCTTTACTGCGGCTGAAATATTCATTTTTAGGGCGTTAGTGAATTAAAAAAAAGCAGTATAAAAACCGGAATGTCCAACTGATAAGGCTGAAAATTTTTTCACTTGTTATTTACAGTAAGATAAATACATTCACCAACTTTTATTAAAATAAAACCATTTAAACTGGGTGTTCGGATTTATGTGTCACTTAGTATATTTCACAATCTTGCCAATTTGTTAAAAATTGAGAGATTGTATTTTATTTGATAGTATGTTGTGTAATTTTAACCCGTGCTAGTTAATTAACCCCATTCCTTTGTTTTTGGTGTTGTATTTATGAGTATGAGTATCTTGATGAGTTGTATAATTGTGATAGCGAGTTTCAACATGCATAAATGTCAATATCATGATATTTAATTTAACGATTTCATTCCTGCAAGTATCCCTGTACTTCAAATTTGATAAGTATCTAACACATCTGCTCTGTGACCCAAAACCTCCAGCCATGTTTGGAGAATGATCCCATGCCAGAATGGCGTACGTCATCATATTGTGGAAGTATGCATGGTAACTGGTGGGATTTAGATATTAGAAACTGTCAGCAAATGTTAGGTTTTGCAAGTAATACCGGTCACCTGGTACCTTGCAGCACCTGGCAACAAAGATTGAACAAAAGTTAAACATGAAACTAGCAGATTACAATTAATTATATTATATTAATAATGTGAACCCAAGAGCTTTCGGATAATCGAAATTTGATCTAAGATTGGCTCTAATAATAAACGTCTGTAATTGAGTTTTAAATTTTCTAAACTCCTTGGTCCATTGACTGAATCAGTAACGTTACATTAGGAGACAAAGCTATCATCCTCAACTGTGTGACTCGGAGCATTGTCTAATAGCAAAATACATTTTCTCGGATAATCCACGTTCGTTCAAATATCGTTCTGTTTTGGGAACAAAATGATTGTAAGACCCATCCTTAAATAGAGCGCGATCCATCCAGCAATTTTTTTTAATTTTTATACCACACTGGAAGAGCGTTGAGACGGACGTGTTCAAATGCTCTTGGTTTAGCTGATTTTCCGATTAACAACAAAGGCAGTTTGTGTGCACCGAAAGCATTGCTACAAGCAAGGATAGTCACACGTTATTTACTGCGTTTGTAACTAGGAGTTCCAGATTCTTGTTTTGAAGCTAAACTTCTCGCCGGCAACAGTTTATAGGTTAGGCTCGTTTCGTCGCAGTTGTAAATGTCTTCTGCTTCATTAATTCTTTAAAATGTTCAACAAATTTTCTCCGCAAACTTTTAATTTTCGTATACCGTGTCGTTTTTTTCCATCTATGCAGCCAACCATCATTGGCTTCACTTAAGTTGACTGTCTTTTGCTTTAGAATTGGTCCGGAAATTGGTATTCCACGTTCTCGATTCTGTGAAAAACAAAGATATGAAGCATCATTCACCAACATCAACAGCAACATTGATGCTGTTCATCACTACCTGCAATCCAATCGTCCCGCCGTGCTTTTCTTGGCGGAGACAAAAATCTCAGAGACTGCACCGATTAACCATCTCAACTTTCCAAACTACGAGGTGCACTCCAATCTGAGAAAGAACGGGGGAGTTGTGGCTTTTTTCCGCAGCAGTCTTTCCTGCTCCGGGGATCTTTCTTTGGAATCAGACCGGAAGGACATTCTGTGGCTTCGCCTCAACTCCAAAACAGCACCCAAATTTATTTGCTGCCTTTATCGCTCTCCCTCGAACCATAACTGGGATGACCTACTCGAATACCTCGCCGTCCAGATCGACTACCTGAACATCAATCACCCCGCTTCAGAGGTAGTTCTTCTCGGTGATTTCAGTGCCCATAATGAGCTTTGGTTGGGCTTAAATAAGACCGATGCAGCAGGTCGTGCAGTCGAAGCGTTCGCTCTTACTCAAGGGCTGACCCAGCTGGTGACGAGCCCTACTTTTTTCCCCCGGGTCTCGTCACACTCCAGTAGCCTGCTGGATCTCTTTCTGACCACGCATCCTGCCCCTTACAGCACTGCTGTCCTGTCCCCCCTGGGTAACTCAGATCACGGTGTTGTGGAGGTTAGGTTTCGGTCAGAAGCCGCTGTGGCAGCAGAAACTCGCACAGGCCGTAAAACTTGGCATTACGGACATGCCGACTGGGAGGGGCTCAGAGACTTCTTCTCTAGCTTTCCTTGGAGAGATGTCTGTTTCACTGACGCGGATGCGTCGACTGTCTGTTCTTCAATAACCGAAATTATCCACGTCGGAATGGAGGAATACATCCCTCACACAGTGAAAGTTCCTAAACCAGGGACCAACGGCTGGTTCAACAAATCGTGTGACACTGCTCGCCAGCAGAAGATCAAGGCCCACAGAACCTACTTACAAAACCCCACTGTAGAGAACAGACAAGCCGACATCGAGTCCAGACACAAATATAACGAAGCGGTCCGCAATGCCAAAACCCAGCATGATATAAAAGTTAGGCACAGGGTAATGTCGCAGCGCAATGGCAGTCGGTCTTTCTGGACGCTGGCCAAGCAGATTGAAAAGAACTTCTCACACAGTAGCCTTCCACCACTTACGTGTCAGGATGGAACTATTGTATTCGACTCAAATGCCAAGGCGGAAGTGCTAGCCAAGATCTTTGCTGTCAACTCCACCATGGACGTCCCCACCAACGCCCAAGTGCCGTCAATTCAAAGGGTTCCCCACACTATGCGGGAGGTAACATTCAGGCATAAGACCGTAAGACGAGTGCTCTTGTCGCTCGACACCAACAAGGCTTCTGGTCCGGACTTGATTCCTGCCATTGTACCGAAGAGATGTGCAGCTGAGCTTGCTCCAGTTCTTTCGCGCCTCTTCCAGATATCTTATGAATCCGGCACCTTCCCAGAAAACTGGAAATTTGCTCATGTACAGCCCATCCCAAAAAAAGGATCTAGAACCGACCCTTACAACTACAGGCCTATAGCTCTGCTTTCTGTTATAAGTAAAGTGATGGAGAGGTGCATAAATCGCGAGCTTCTGGACTACCTCGAACGTCACGGCTTGATTAGCGACAGGCAGTACGGTTTCCGGCACCAACGATCCACAGGGGACCTCCTAGCTTACGTCACGCAACTGTGGCGTAAACTCATCCAGTCTCATGGTGAGTCTCATGTCGTTGCTCTTGACATCACGAAAGCGTTCGATCAGCTGTGGCACGCTGCCCTCTTGAGCAAACTTCCATCCTACGGCCTCCCAGAAAAGCTTTGCAGATGGGTGGCTGACTTTCTCTCTGGCCGCAAGATATCCGTCGTAATTGACGGATTCTCCTCTTCATCCCACAACGTCAACGCGGGTGTTCCCCAGGGGTCGGTCTTGGCTCCAACACTGTTTCTCTTACATATCAACGACCTCCTTTCCTGCACGATCAACCCAATCCACAGCTTCGCTGATGACAGCACTCTGCATGCAGGGATTCAGAGTGACAAGCCGATCTCTGCCGCTGAGCTGGAAAAAAGAAGACTAGCGACGACTTCTTCTCTGACAAGAGACCTGGAGGTTATCACTGCTTGGGGACGCAACAATCTTGTACAGTTCAATGCTTCCAAAACACAGTACTGTACTTTACTTCAATAGCTGCAGCTGCTGGGAAAAGGCTAGGCTATTTGTTTAGGGCTAAGAAGTACTTTTCTCCGCATGACCTTCTCACTCTATACAAGGCCCAGATAAGGCCTAGCCTCGAGTATTGCTCACACATTTGGGGTGCTGCCGCCCCGACTACATTGTCCATGCTCGATGCTGTCCAGAGGAGGGCGGTCCGACTGATCGATGACTCTTCTCTAACAGACAGTCTCGGGACTCTTTCGCACCGGCGGGCCGTCGGCGATCTAGTTCTTGTCTATCGCTACACCAACGGGCTTTGCTCCTCAGAGCTCTCTTCCATGATGCCGCCGCGCGATGTGCCTGCCAGACAGACCCGCCTGACTTCGGCGTCCCATCCTAACCGTGTCGAACTTTGTACATCCAGAACTGGCCGATACGACCGCTCCTTTGTCCCGAGGGTGTCTAGATTGTGGAACAATCTACGGGAGGAAGCTTTTCCCAGTTCTACTAACCTTAGGCAGTTCAAAAATCGTATTAACAAAATTTCTTTGGGATCATCATAGCAGCCGCGGTGTTCCGGCATTTAGGCTTCTGCCTGCGCGGCTGTTTCGATATAAAAAAAAAAAAAACTTTTTGATATCCCCCATTTTCCATAGTTTTCCGAACGGCTGCGATGATGTCAGAACACTAGACCGCTTTTCAATTTGACACGTTTTTAAGCAAATCACCTCTATCTAAACGTCTGATTGTTTCAAGTTTCTGTTCTATGGTGATAACAACGAGTTTACGTTTATCTCTATGCTGCTCCATCTTAGCGATCATGAAGCTGACTGGAACAAACATACACGCATACATACCAGTGAATTCCGCGAAAGGGGAACTACCGGCGGCTATTTCGGATCAGAAGAAATTATTGTATGCGATATGTTTCAGATAAAGCGGATTTGGGATAATTGGAGTTCTACAGTACATTGATAGGCTCCCAGGTATGAAGCAACTAATAACAGACTTGGAAGTAGAAAACTAGAAGTTAAAGCACAGGTAGAAGCCTGAACAAATAAACGATAATGATGGTACTAACAAGCATTCAAGCGTAAATCTCGAAGCTTACATTTCGAGTGATCCCAATTATGTGGCTGACCCAAAATTCCGAAGTGTGCTAATCAACGCTCGACTCTGGATGGCATCCAGAAAATGTCATAGTCCGGAGACGCAATACTCGTAATTGGTCGCCGAACTCGCACTCGTAGCATCGAGGACGAACCGTTGGGGCGTTTATAATAATATATTAAATTTTCCGTAGAACCGGAGGATTTTTCAGGAATTCGTGCGGACCATACCGCGTCGCGTATAATGAACTTGGCTCAAATTTATGGCCGTGAGGCTGAACCGAATTAAAAAGAGATATGCCGACTGGGATTGCCGGGAAGACCGCATCGCTTGGCCATAAATAAGGATGGTAAAACTGTAATGAGACTTGTGGTTTGATATAGTTCAGTGCGTCACCAGACAGTTTGCTGTTGTTATACATGGTGGCCCAACAAAAGGTCGCACCTCCATCTGTGACTCTCCTGGTATATTTTGGGCAAAACGTCAATTTTGATTTGTAGAGGGACGTCTTTTTATCCATAAACGTATTATACAAACGTATTCCGAGCTCATTTATTTCGAGATATCGATGAGAATTCTAATTGCTATGAAACGTATAAATAATCTCAAGCGACGACCAGCAGACCAATTTATTATTCGCATATTAAGGCAAGCAAAATAAGCTCATACGCTCTGCTGGCCATCATGATTTGGAGCACAAAAGCGAAAAGCACACTGATGCGGGGCTACTTTCAGGAAGTTTCCCTATTGAGGAAGGCATCGCATTTGAGTTTCCGTCGGATAAATCGGAGATTATTAGCTCCCCCGACATTCAATAGATGCTTATCGCGATCCGAACCCCAACAAAAGTCAGTAGTAGTAATGCGTTATATTTGTCAGTGGTGTGCTTCGTGTACTTCGAACAGGGAGAAACTTTCCAGACGGAAGTATAAATCGAAAATAAAGAAAAATACTGTATAGATTTTTTGTATTGTGTACTAAGTGACATGAGAAAGAACACCCAGTAGTAATGAATGTATTAGAAATATTTGCTAGGTATACGTTCGCTTACATTAGGTTAGAAAATGCTCAGCTTTTCAACCATATCAATATACTTCGAAGTTTAGTCATTTATTTTAACAGTGAGTAGATCTGATCAAAAGAAATGTTTTTTTCCTTTACCATTTTTGTGGTAAAATTAAAGTAACAAAGTCATAGACCTTTGGAAGTTTGAGTACTGCCCTGTCTCAATAATAATATTATGTGCTCGTGTTTGGCGACAACGGATATAATCCGCCGTATCGGTTCATCGCGTCGGAAACAAAAAAGCGAAAGAATTTGGAACGATGTTTTTACAATTATTTTATTCATTTGTATACAGTCAGTGTCAGTGAATAGTGTGCTGCGTGGCTCAAACGAAATAAAAAATGGCACATGTTTATGCGGATCGGTTTCCCAATCGAGTGCAACCAACCCCTCGTGCCTTTGTTAATGTAGTACAACGGGCTCGTGAATTAGGTGCCTTAAGACCTCACAGGGGACCTCACGATCAAATACAGGTCCGCACTGAAATACTTGTCGGGAGGATACTTTATAAAACAAGGTAAAAAAAATTTTTTATTTTTTTTTTATTTTTACACACATATTTTGGTTTATCTTCCTTCTACAATCATTATCTGAGAATTAATATAGGTGGCATTCCTGATATAGTATGTTATTACAAAAAACGTAAATAAGCAGTAGTTCTGTTTTGTAGCTAAAATTGACATTTAATCAACATACAATACCTTGTAAAGAGCTGGTTCGCTCTGTTTACTAGCGAGTTTGATACGGGAGGCTGGTTGGTCATTTAGAGAAGTAGCCACCATGGAGCACATAAGTCTGAATACGATTGTGATAGATTGTCGGAAATTGAATCAGGAAGACCGTACATAAAAATCTAGAGGTACAGGGTATGTCAGAAAATCCCCGTCTTGGGCTTTTGGCTCTACGAGACCGTCAAGGTCAATTGTGGATAAACGGTTTGGAAAGCATAGAAAGGCTGTCCGCATGCAAATTATTTATCGCCGGATCATCTGTTTTGGACTTACTCTATACCATCTTCAGTTTGTCCTACGTCTCACTCCTTTGCACCGAAGCGATCGAATAGGTAAGTGCAGAAAACAACTGAGTGACCTTGGATGGAATACTTTTGTCTTTAGTGATAAATCCATATTCAGTTTGGGGATGCATGATGACCCATGAAGGGTGAGAAGACCACGAGGTGAAAGACGGGATTTTCAAGATTCTATGGATTGGTCAGGAACAATATGACCCCGTGGGCCAAGATCATCACCAAGCCACTTTTCCAACGAGGTCACGCGCGACCAGTCAGAATTACGTTGGGCCATTTTAACGACAAGAAAGTCAATTTAATCTCTTGACTCCCTTAATACTGTATCTTGTTAATGATATATTTTGGATTATGTGTTTAATAGGAGCTCTCTGTGTTATTTTTGAATGGACTTTCTGTTATACGGACTTGTCATTGTTTTTCAATTACTCTATACAGGGTGACTTTGAAGTTGAGTCATTAATTTTCAGATAATGATTGTAGAAGGAAGATAAACCAAAATATGTGTGTAAAAATAAAAAAAAATTAAAAAAAGAATTTTACCTTGTTTTATAAAGTATCATCCCGACAAGTATTTCAGTGCGGACCTGTATTTGATCGTGAGGTCTTGGAGCACCGGCATGCCGTCCATATGTGAGGTCTTAAGTCAAACGATTCACGAACCCGTTGTACTACATTAACAAAGGCACGAGGGGTTGGTTGCACTCGATTGGGAAACCGATCCGCATTAACATGTGCCATTTTTTATTTCGTTTGAGCCACGCAACAGACACCACTATCCAATACCGACTAATACTGACAGAATACAACTGAATGTAATAATTGTAAAAACATCGTTCCAAATTCTTTCGCTTTTTTGTTTCCGATGCGATGAACCGATAAGGCGAATTATATCCGTTGTCGCCAAACATGAGCACATAACATTATTATTGAGACAGGGCGGTACTCAAACTTCCAAAGGGCTATAACTTTGTTACTTTAATTTTACCAGAAAAATGGTAAAGGAAAAAACATTTCTTTTGATCAGATCTACTCATTGTTAAAATAAATGACTCAACTTCGAAGTATATTGACCACCCTCCATGTGCGGTAGCTCCGTATTTAGGCTCTAGCTCGGCATTTGTTCCATTAAAAAGGTAGTTGTACGTGTGCATATTGATCATCCTCTCTCTCTCTCGTCCATTCTCTCTCTCTCTCTCTCTGTGTAACATCAATCGAAGACCAAAGAGCCCTACCGTTTCATCAAAGTGTACCTACATACCTCCGTCCGCAGGCCACTTGCCCTTCCTTTGTCGGTCAGTTTCCATGCTTGGCTTTCCGGACCTGAGATAATTACTAAGCAACTAATTAAGCGGTTAAATTCTATTGACATTGCCGGACGGTCCCCCGAACGGACCCTCATTGATTATATTTCCAATTGAATTTGTTTGCGCCTGGGTCACCAGAACAAACGGTGTTTGGAGTAGGGACAAAGACGGATATCTCTAATTAATGTCAGCAAATGGAGCTACGCAATGTAAGGTAGACTTAGAGGTAGTTAAGTCACATACAGCTTATATCGATTTCCTATTCACACAGCTTTAGACTAGGTAAAAACTTTGCATGGGTGGGAGAAATTTTCCCGTTCGACTTGATTCCCATAATTACGTTTGTTGGAAGCCTCTTGCCATCGAACAGGCATCAAGGCAAAGGTTCTCTTTTACAAATCGTATTTATAACATAAGGGCATCTAATTTCTCCGAAAAAAAATCGATTTTTATCACAGGAAAAAATTAGATGCCCGAATAGAATTTGACAGGCCTAGTTCATGAATAACAGATTATTCTGAATAGACATAGCTTACAAAACCTACTTAACTTAACGGTATAGTACGGTACACTTTTTTCAATCGTCAGATCAATATTAGTCAAAGAATGATTTCCAAAGAGACTCAGTTTCACTACATAAGCTGACTAGCACTGTTTAAAACGATATTACAATGTATTGACAATAAAATCAGAAAAAGTGTATAACGTTGCTTTCTGGGGCCTAGGAGACCGTAATTACTTGTTATCAAAGGTATTGTGATTGCGCGTTTGCGATTGGTAGAAGTTAAGAACAGAGGAATAGTCGATATCGTAAAAAGCCCTTCGTCTCATGGATACCATAGCGACATCGCCTCCATCCATAGCCTATTGATGTATATGTATACATGCGGCTTGACTAAAAATGGCGATTTTCAATGCTCTCAGAGTCGGTTACTCTTTAGAATTTCTCAGGCTGTCAAATGTTCAAACGACGAAAATACTCCGTACATTATTTTTATAATTTTCTCTTATTCTGTTAGCAGCTATTATAAATAGGTCGGTTGTTGTTAAGCCTGTCCGTTGTTCCTTACGCTAGGATATGCGGGGACGTCTTGCTTTCTTATTCCCTTGTGTTTCCTTGTAATATGAGTTGAAGAACTCCGTATTTATCTTTATTTTTCATATCGTCGAAGCTCTTCTGAAATCCGCCATGTGCAGACTTTATAATTTTATAGGAGATAATAAAAGTGAGAGAGATCTTTCGATTTCACAACGGCTTGAAAGATTCAGCACTGGGAGGATTCTAGTTGATAGTTTCTATACATAATTTATATCCCCATCTCGGTTGAAATGAGCAATATTTTATAACAGCGTATGTCTTAAAATTCTTGGCACAAAATATTTATTGTATTTTTTTTATCAAGAAATTTATTTAAACACTAACTAACTCTCTACTAAGGTACATCCAATAATCGTTTTTTCGAAAAATTTCTTCCACGGATTCTTAAATCCATGAGATCTTTTGAGCGGAATTCCTCAGCTAGAGCGACCGCCTTGCTGAGGCTCTCTGTCACTGTGAGAAGCACCTGATACTAGGAAAGTTTGCTACACTGCTGCAGAAGTCCAAATACCTGTTTTGTTTTGTAGTCTCTGCACTTTGGATTATACGGACATTCCTAAAATTGAATCATACTATCGGTGTCACTGTATATCAAAAATGGTAACATCAACAAAGGCGAATTATTCATTTGTTCGAATTATTTTCGGCTTAGTTCAAGCATGAAAAGGTTTCTGGTTCTATCGCAAATTAATCTGTTTTGAGACTAGAGTCAAAATTTTGAAATTGAATCACCGAAAGGACGCCAATCTACTTTTCAGACCTAGAACTTTGGTTACTTTTATAGTAATAAAGTACCCTATGTCCAGAATTTTTCCTTAGGCAAAATTTTCGAATAAGATACTTGAATTTTAGGAGTAAGCTACATCTGTACTAAGGCGACGATGTCTAATGCAGTAGAACCTTTTATTGACTGGTACAATTTGTACTTGGCACTTGCACGTGTCTGAATAATTTCTGCATGGAGTTTTATAGCAGACTCTATTTTTTAATGACACACTTCAAACTCACAGTGCAGACATTACTGCTAAAGCCCGTGCACGTTCCAGGGAAATATAACTGCAGAACAGGGATACTAGACAAAGCGTAAAAGACATTTCTCAGTTTCTATAACTCTAAACGTTTTCCAGTTGAATGGGTAAAAAGGCAGGATCTACCGCGTTCAAGCGTAAATACGATAAGGACACAATACACTTAGTAATTTTAGCACGATTTAGTAACTACACGTTCATTTATATACTCGGAGCTGTTAGATTATTTGCACATTATGCCGCAAGGGTATATGTAGCGCATATAATGTGGTCCACGGATAGATAAGAGTTTTGAAAGCATGGGTAGAAAACATTGCAGGTGGTCTTACAGGGAAGATTATGAGTTTCAAATAGAACAACCGATCAACATATTCCACCACAATTCAATGTAGACTGTTTCCATCTCTTGTACTGTCACTGCAGGTTATGGTAATTTCTTTTCTGTTGAGATATTATAAGAATACGAAGTCGTGGGACAATTCTCCTAAGGAAATAAATAAATTAATTAATAGCGTTTATTGCCCAACAGTTAAGTTAAATCAAATTAACAATAACAGAACGAAAAGCAAGTGATTTCATGTAAAGAAAAAACAAACAAAAAAAAAGCAAAAAGAACATGTTTCATTCATGTGAGAAACATATATCTAATAAAGTATTAAGGTAATTTATAGCCACTCCCAGAATGTTTTTCAAACTGTCAGCATGTATATCACAATAATCTGATATGGTATTGAAAATTCCACACATTATATACAGGATGGCGCATCGAAGACGAAACAGACGCATTTACTGGCAGCTCAGTTTGATTTTTGGAAAAACGCTCAGACCCGTCGATTTTGTTTTCGAGGGGGACACAAGTTTGGCAAAAAATCACGTGCAGCCTCCTGGGCGGGGGTGACACCAACCCTAAAATCTTAAATGGAAAGGGGGGTCGAGTGATACTTTATTTTAAAGGTCTTTCAATTCCCCTTTATAATGATTTAAAATACATGAGCTTCGGTTCAGTATTTCTGAAGGCTTACTGATTTAAAGCTTAAAGTAGACTTTAATAGGTACATCAGATTAGTTTGTACTACTTTCAGAAGTAATTGGACTAAAAGAATTTACCTAATAAGTAAATGCTTTTCTTCACTACGTCATTTTGTTGTTGAAAATAGCTACTGGAGCGTTTTTTTTTGTGGCCAAAAAGTTATTTGTTGAATAAAGATAAGGAATATCTTATACTTATTTTAAATAGGAATTTAGTACATAGTTTGCGATTGATTTGACCAAACTTTGTTGCTAAAATAACTTGTAACGCTTTATTACATAAATTAACCATGGTATATTCCACAGCAGAAGAATAGAACAGCAGAAATATTTAATGAGCGACATATTATTATTATTATTATTATTATTATTATTATTATTATGAGAACAGCAACGTGCATCCAAAATATGTTCTAGAACTTGTAGCTAAATTTAGGGAGACTGGGTCAGTCGCCAATAAAAAATGCAACATTGTAAATCCCATAAGGAACGAAGCAATAGAAGTGGGGGTTTTAGGGCAAGTTTATGTAGATCCTACGTTAAGTACCCGCAAATTGGAGACTGTGTGTGGTGTTAGTCGACGTACTGTCCAACAGATTCTAAAGGCCTATAGTTTTCATCCGTATAAAATTCACCTGGTACAAGAACTTAATAAAGACAATTTTGATCGGCGAGTGAACGAATTATAAACGATGAACATTTTATATTCAACACTTGCTTTTCCCACGAATATTCCTTTTTCTCAAATGGCGTAGTGAATCGTCATAGCTGCCGATATTCGTCCGATTCTAATCCCAGCATTTATCATGAGGTTCATACACAAGAGTGAGTATTGCCTGTACGTTAACTTGCCGAGGTAGATGAGGCTTTAGATAGAACACCGACTTATTGAATAAAAGTTCAAGGGTCCGTTGTTGTTCTTAGATAATGTTTCTCGGGAAAATAACAATAGGTGATCCAGCTAGTTAAAAGCTTACAGCTTGCTACTTTAATTGCATTCCGTGGATTCTTTAATTAAAGTTCCGCGAAGTTCTGGAGATAAAATGGAGCAATTACCGGAACAGTTGGAAAATTAAGAGTTTTAAAACAATCAACACATTCACAAGAAAAATAGCTCTCTTTGTTCTCGTATTTGAATTACGCGACTCAAGCGGTGTTTACACGGAGCTGGAAAATACAGACAAAGGCAATGCTCTCAAAATTAGTGAATACAGTCACGATCAATACTTACTGTGGCTCCTACCATTAATATTTATTGATCGTTCTGTCAGTGTCAGTGGATTTCTAAGAAACATTATTCACCAGTAATCACTGACGTCCTGACTATACAGAAAATTGATATCACATTATATGAAAAATACTGTCTGATTACAGTAGATGCTAATCATGTGACATTTATTTAAGAAAAGGGAACATTATGATATATCGATTCAAAGTTACCCACCTCCTCTTGAAGAACCTAATGAAGGATCGTTGACCTCAAGGTATCGCTGAAGGCCCTTTGCGTGATTCTTTCAAGAGCTATCCTGTAAGTTGATAGTTAAATCGAATGGTCAAAGTATGAGGTTTAAGAGTATTTATCTTGAAACTGTCACATGCAATTTAGTTACGAACTAATTAGCTTCCACTGAGCGCCTGCTAACAAAGACGGAACGCAGTTGTTGAGGAGAAAGAGAAATGTCATCTGCAGACTCAACATCGAATAGTTCACTGTGATGTCCGTTTTTCCCTCGCTGTACCGGTGGCATCATCTATTTTTAGGTTTGATTCATTTTATGGTATTGAATTCAATTGATAATATACAGACAAAAACCAGTATTTTCAGGTAAAATCCTTGTTTATTGCACAATTACTAATAACCTTTTGTGGGAACAGTGGTGAAGCAAATCTAAAGTTAAAACAGTCGATCGGTGTCAATGTATATTAAGAATGTCAACTTCGACAAAGGCAAATGAGTTACTTGTCTCAAATTCTTCGGCGCGTCAAGGTTTCACTGAAGGCGCTTCTGTCATTCCCTACAGAACTATACTATATCATTACTTGGTAGTCATCAAAGGGTTAATGTATCAGGTTTGTTAGTATCTACCTTGAAACTGTCAAACTAATTAGCTTCCACTAATCGTATGTTAACAAAGACAGAACTGAGTTATTGAGGAAAAGGAGAGGTATTATCTGCTCTTCGCGATGCCCGTTTCTCGATCCTTCGATGTGCTGGTTTCGTCTATTTTTGCGTTCGATTTATTCTACAGTATTGTATTTAATTGTTGCTAATGTGCGCGTTCCTCCTACGGATAAAATATCCGGTACAGGATTATTGTATTATTACCAAAAATGGCAGTCACCCAGGAAAATGTCAATGTTGTGCCCAAACTCATCATTGAAGATAGACATGTGACATATCGCGAGATTGAGGCGTCCTTGAATATCTCAAAGACCTCAATTCAAAAAAATTTACATGAAGAATTAGGAGTGAGAAAATTAGTTTCTCGTTGGATACCCCACCTGTTGACTGAAGAGCAGAAAGCAGCCAGGGTTAATTGGTGTCAAAATACGGTTGACCGTTTGAATTCCGAAAACTCAAAAAATGTGTAAAGCATTGTTAGTGGTGATGAATCGTGGATTTACTGTTATGAACCAGAAAATAAACGACAGTCGGCTGTTTGGGTGTTCCAAGGTGAAGGAAAGCCAACAAAAGTCATCCGTTCTCGAAGTGTTCCGGAAAAGATGGTCGCGACATTTGTGTCAAAAGCGGGTCATATTGCAATAATTCCTCTTAATGATCAAAGAACTGTTACTGCGGATTGGTATACTACCATTTGTTTGCCAAAAGTCATCACCGAGCTTCGAAAAATCAACCCTGAAAGAAGAATCATCCTCCACCAAGACAATGCAAGCTCGCACACAGCCCAAAAAACAAGGCAGTCGTTAACGGAAGAAAACGTGGAATTATTGGACCATCCTCCATATAGTCCCGATCTAAGTCCCAACGATTTCTTTACTTTTCCGAAAATCAAAAACAGACCGCGTGGTCAAAGGTTCCAGTCACCAGCAGAAGCAGTTGACGCATTCGAAAATGCCGTTATGGATCTGCCAGCAAACGAGTGGAATAAGTGCTTCGAAAATTGGTTCGAGCGCATGAAGATGTGTATTAATGTTCGTGGAGAATACTTAGAAAAATAATAAAGTCATTTAAAACTACCTACCGTGTTGTCTTATTTCCATACGCAAAACTTAAAAGACATCCCTCGTATAGTAAATACAAGCTTATAAACATCTTATTTTTCTACATAATCTCCTCGACACCTTCGTCGTCGTCAAAGTGGTGACCTCTCAGGTCTTCTTATAGTGGCACAAACATGTGAAAGTCACATAGCGACAAATGGGGACTGTAAGGCGGGTGTTTAACTGTTTCCCGATAAATTTCGTGTCATTTTTCTTGGATCAATGCAGAATGACACTTCGAATAGGCATGTCTCATCTTTTTTTCCGATAGGCAAGTTTCACTTCTTGCAGTTGACAGTAGTAAGCAGCATTAGCTGTACGGTGATCGTGAAATAAATCAACTAGCAATACACCTCTGGAATCCCAAAATACCGTTGCAAGAACTTTTCCTGCATAAAGACTGATACTGACTCTCCAGGCCTTCGTCACTGCATGGAAAATGTTTTTGCCAGTTGTATACTTGTGTCCTCATTGCCGAACTGTGCTGTTACTTTAAGCAAAATTTCGTAAGATTTTACGCCCTCTCGCGACAAAAATTTTATGATAATACGTTGCGCAACAAACATGTCCACCTCTGGCTCAGACATGATGCTATTAACTGACCTAACTCCCACCCAACATATACCAAGACGCCGCCCCACTCCATTCACTTATGGTGCGTTAAATAGAAAAGTCAGGTTCATATTTGTTTCACCTTCGTAATTTACTCGAGAAAAACGTTCAAACAAAGTTGTATAGGCTCACCGACCAGCAACGATGAACAAACGTAATTGTGAAAACAAATCGAGTTGGAAAGTTCCTTCAATCAATGTAAGTAAAGTAAAAGCGACCATCTTGCCGAAGGTGTTCGTCATGTGAGAAGCATCCTAGTTCTGGATCCTAATATTTTGCTGTGTAGTCTGAACTTTGGATTATACAGGGCAAACCAAATTTGCCTGTCGGATTAGGTGCAATATGTACGAGAGAGGCACGACATGTTACAAACAGATAGAAGCCAGTTGAAGAACCACATTACATATTACACCAGCAAATATTCGTACAGGCTTTAACAGTAGTTAGTTAGTTAGCATTTAATTTAATATTTTAGAAGCAGGACGACACTTCCCAATGAGCGCTAGATGGCTACTGACCAAACTCGCTCATTTATGGTTACGGAGGTGGAAACCTTGCCTTGGCATGTACGCGATGCGGTGTTGCCAAGCGAACCAATGATGCAATCTTGCAGAATGTGTGGCGATCCTGACCTTTCACTACTACCTCAATTGGAGCGCCATTAGGATCGGAATCGATCCTTAACGGATTTCATGCATTGCGCAAGTCAAAAAGTGTTCGTTCAAAATAAAACCATTATTTAGGCGTAGAGAATAATTTAAGAAATATGTTTACCTTGTATCTTAATTCAAGGAACTGGTGTAACATATTGGCAACGCGAGAGATTGCCGCACCAACGTTGCTAGGCAACGCGGTGATGAGGTTCGCTATCTGGCTGGCTTCTATCTCCTTCTAAGATATGTGTCTCTCTAGTACACATTAAACTCAAACTGTCAGACAAATTTGGTTCTCAGTGTATCGACTATCCTAAAATTGAATCAAAGTATCGGTGTCAGTGTATATTAAGAGTGCTAACATCAATGCAGGTGAAGGTTGTGCTGAAGGCCCGCCATGTTGTCTCCATCCGCGAATGCCTTTAGAACTGTGGTTGGTGGTTATATCAAAGGGTCCAAATGGTCTGGTTCGCTAGCATCTACCGTTGCCAATATGTTGCACCAGCAACTGTTCGTACAGGCTTATACTGTAAGTTAGGATACTGTCAAACCCAAGAAGGAGCTCCCTTCGAGCATTTAATTTAATATTTTTGAAGCAGGACGACACTTCCCAATGAGCGCTAGATGGCTACTGACCAAACTCGCTCATTCATGGTTACGGAGGTGGAAACCTTGCCTTGGCATGTACGCGATGCGGTGTTGCCAAGCGAACCAATGATGCAATCTTGCAGAATGTGTGGCGATCCTGACCTTTCACTACTACTTCAAATGGAGCTCCATTAGGATCGGGATCGATCCTTAACAGATTTCATACAATGCGCAAGTCAAAAAAGTGTTCGTTCAAAATAAAACCATTATTTAGGCGTAGAGAATAAGCTAAGAAATATTTTTACCTTGCATCTTAATTCAAGGAACTGGTGTAACATATTCAACACATCAACTTTGCTAGGCAACGCGGTGATGAGGTTCGATATCCGGCTGGCATCTATCTCCTTCTAAGATATGTGTCTCTCTCGTACACATTAAACTCAAACTGTCAGACAAATTTGGTTCTCAGTGTATCGACTGTACTAAAATTGAATCAAACTATCGGTGTCAGTGTATATTAAGAATATTAACATCAATGCAGGTGAAGGTTATGCTGAAGGCCGGCCATGTTGTCTCCATCCTCGAATTCCTCTAGAACTGTGGTTGGTGGTTATATCAAAGGGTCCAAATGGTCTGGTTCGCTAGCACCTACCTTGGAACTGTGGCACGTTGCGAAGTAATTAGCTCCCAGTAAGCGTCCGTTAACAAAGACAAAACGGACAAAACGGAGTTGTTAAATAGAAAAAGCGGTATCATCTGCAGACTCGACGGCGAGCAGCTCTCCGTTATGTCCGCTTTTAGCTCTTCTCTATGCTGCTGGTATCGTCTATTAATAAGCAGGGCGGAAATGATACCAATTAAATTTAGTATTAACTGCCTGCAGCTGCATACAAAGGGCTTTATTAAGGTTTTCTTGCCTTTCTCCGAGAATAATAGAATATTCCTGAATAAATTTACTAACTCGTTTAAAAACCTTTGTATTCGCTCGTGTTTTATAGTTCGCTCTGATACATGTGCAGCGTAGGTTTGTTAAAGGGAGGTTTTTTCCTATGTGGGTAATCAAAAACTTCCGCTATATCTGTTTGTTCTTTCGTTGGCGGTATGTTGAGCAGATAGCATAGAATTACGTTGTACAAGCATCGTAATCAGGACAGGTATGTTTAGGTGGTTGTACTTTGAAGATCCCTCATTGTGAGCGGATTTTGTTATCGGTTAGACTCGTCAACGGCTTATACTGTACGGAGTGCAGCATTACATATAAATGGGAATTGTTGAGGCACATATGATTTTGTCCAAAGCTCAACGAAACAAGTTTTAGTGCCTACTTGTAATCACAAGCAAATGATTTTCTGTGCATTGTGGTAATTTGGGACGCCGATTTCGCATATGACCACCAAAAAAGCCGCGAAACTCTATTTTGAGTAAACCAATAGGAGCTTTCAGGACCCTCATTGATCTCAATGAGGAACTGACTATGACAATGTACATGTTGCATCAGCTAATCTGATTGTCCTTCCTCGTCGTACACGATACCAAGGATGTCTATAGCATCTTCGTAGCAAGCTGGAAGTATTCCACAACTTTATTGATCTAGTTCTCCAATACTGACCGTAACATATCCTACAGTATATTCAGATAAGAGATAGACCGGACATAAACAAGACCACGTGATTATCGAACGCTGTAACATTCGGCAGGGACGTATTAAGAGTCACGCAGTACATATTTTAGATAGTAGATGCTGCTTTGCGTTTGTAGTAAATTAGCACAATTCGATGTGTATACGATTGGTGATGGATATAGGATCATGTGGGGGTGGGGTAAGAAATATATAATGATGTAAATATACATAAGGGTTTCAAAATTTTCGCTTCGATTTCCAGCTTCGGATGCCGCCTGATGTTTGGTGAAATACAGTCGAATATAATCTCAAAATGGCGTTTAAATTAGCCTAAATTAAAAATAATCGTATATCCCTTAAAATTGCTTTTAGAATATTGATTAGTATATTTTTTGATTTCTAGGTAAATATGTAACCAAATTAAAACGTTCAAAACGTAAAAAAATGTGCATGGTTGAACATTGTCAGAAAGTAGATTCTTGAATAGGTTTTGCCAAAATGGGTTCAAAAATGTCAATAATTAATTAAAAAATACAGTAGCTTTATAATTACTTATAACTTACCGAATTTGATGAACGACATCTTTTATTGGAAAGATGAGCTTGATGAGCTTTCATCATCGCTACTGCCTGAAGCACCTACGTCAATAATGAATGGCTCGACTTGTTCCTCTAAAATATTGTCCAGTTCCCACATTCTCTTTTCAACTTTGTCTTTCACGTGCTTAATACAGTTTTCCCATTTTTGCGCTGTTATTAATTCTAGTGCTTCTTTGAAAAGTCCTTTGAGGTCACAAAATTTAAAAGTTGTATTGTGCTTAGCTATATAATTTTTAACCTCTGCCCATATGAGCTCAATGTGATTGAGCTCGCAATGGTATGGAGGTAAACGGAGCACAGTTTTATTTTGACTTGCTGCCATTTCGTCAATGGCGTATTTTTGATATTCCGCCTTGTGATCCTTGACAATTCTTAATAATTGTACTTTCAGCATTGCTTCTTCAAAGTTGATATTTTTCGAGCCGAGCCAATTTTGAACATCAACTTTCCTTGAAGCCGTTGTTGGGACCTTCTCCATTCTTCGACAAAGATAAGGCGCATTATCCAACACAATTACTGCGTTTTCCTCTAAGTTCGGTAAAATTTTTGAAAACCACTGTTCAAACGATTCGCCATTCATTTCCTCGTGGTAATCTCCAGTTTTCTTAGACTCAAAGCACCACAGACCGTCAACAACAAATCCATCCTCACTGCCAATATGGCAGATAATGAGCCTTTTCCCTTTACCTGGAAATCGAAGTACTAACTGGTGTAGATTTATTTCAATAAGCGAACCTTTTTCAAATGTTTTCATCACATTCAGCGAAAAAACATTGAGACATGAGTATCAGATTGCTATAATTGGGATTATTTAGTCATATTGAAAGAAAGAATATTGAACGTCGTATGATTACTCAGCGCTTCACAATTTAATTTAAAGTTATAAACCTTTAAAAAATGAATGATCAGGAACCTGAAATACGCGCAAATATTAATATTAACAAATTATAACTTTATAAAGCTTAAAGTATGAATTAAAATGATTATAAATATTAGGAACGGTACACAATATAAAACTTAGTAACTTTTTTTAAGTTTATAATATTCGACATATTTTAAGATTATATTAAAAAATTATTGAAATATCTAAAACACATAAAAACATGGCTTAAAAAAGTTCTAACAAATGAAAATGACAATAAAACATCCACGCATTTTATCGAAAGTTATAAAAGTTTTGTTACTTGTAATATGTTTTGTCTGCCCCCTGGAATTGTTGTTTAGAACCTTGTTCCCAAGGTTTGAAAAACATCCGATTGTTGTCTATTACTCGTATTTACCTGCTGGATTTTTTTATCCGGTGGACAGTCCATCTAGAAAGGTCCTCCCCATACTTTACTTGTAGTGTGTCCTGCGTTTACCCACGTTTCATCAAGGTAATAAATCTTCCTGTTTTGATTTCTATATTTCCCAATTTTTGTTAAATAATCCCTCCTCCATAGCACAATTTCTTCTCTATCCAGTAGTAAACTATTAGGACCCCGTTTTTTCCATTTGAAATTTAAATGCTTCAGTAACGCATGGAAAGTTGATCGTTTGAAATTTGGCAACGTTGTATCTCCATTTACCTCCTGCAGTACTTTATCTATAGTAGGTATTTCATTCCTAAAGAAGAATTCATGCACTTTCCTCCTAATCGCATGCTTATCAGCTTCATCCAATGATTTAACAATACTTTTGCGATGTTTACTGGTCATTGGCTCAGAAAAGGTGTGATTTTTTTTTGTATTGTCTTAACACATTAAACACTGATGCGCGACACACCCCAACTTTGTGAGAAACCTTCACAACAATTTCTTTGATGGTTGATGCCTCGTTCTCCTCGCGCTCGATCTTATATATATTCAAAATGACCTCTTTCATTTCTGCACTCAGGTGTCTTTTTTTAGAGCGTTTCCTAGGTGGACTACAGGAGTTTACAACTTCATCGGCAGTATCTGTACTACTGGGCATTTTGCGCAAGCAGTTGATAACAATAACAATCAATAACAAGGTATAACAATAACAATGACAAACTCAACAACTTAATAAGATAACAAACGAAAACGTCCAAAGAAATATCAAATTGCAATGATGCACACGACATACGTAACACGTCTGAACCTGAATGTGACTCTGCCTTGAGACGACTGCTCTGCCGCTCGGCATAGGCATTTAATTGCGAATTGACCAATGAGAGCTCCTGTTTTACGTCGAGACGGCGGCGTTAGCGTGAAAATCACCCGAACCTTTTGTTTACATCTGGTCTATCTCTTATCTGAATATATTGTAGAGCGAGAAACATCAAATCCCATGAACGACTACACTTATGTATTTTTCAGATTTTAGTTAGACTTTATAGCAAAACTTTTATCGTCAATTTCCGTTAAAGGCATCTTGTCTTAGCCATAAATAATTAAACACTTGCCAAACTGCCATTGTTTTTAGTTTTCGAGTCGAACGTTGCGATCTCACATGCTGTTTTGTCTATTTACAACACCCCTGGGAAATTCTCTCTAGCTATTCGCACACGTAGAGGATTTTAATAGTCCAGGCATCTTCAGTACTTTTAACGGCATTTGTTTAGTTGCTAATTTCTCACTAACGCAATACGTTGTCCAAATAGCCCAATTGCAAGGGTGCAAGCTCGGTGGATATAAAACTTCAAAGTCTGAGCTAGATAACATTTTCACATGTCTGACTGAATTTCAGAGCCCCCACTTCTGTGATCTTTACTAAACAAAAAAGAACAAGTATAAAATGAAAATCGGAAAGTCTAAACGTAAATACAGACAGCTTCAAACAAGACAAAAGGAGATTCATAAATCGCCAATTGGGGCAAGCTGAAAAAAGATCGGAAGCTAACAAAATGAAAGTTAGAAACAGATCTTAGTTATTCGTAATTGATTTGCAGAATATTTTTAAAATGTATGCAATCAAATGATAGCTGATACTTTTGGTAAAAACATGGTATTACTATTATTTATGCTATTTATTACAGAAAATGCTGTAGACATTGTAGACCATAACAAGTTCTGGTATGGACGAAATTCATCCCAGAGCATTAAAATCTTTCATACCATACATGTTGCTTCCTCTGACTCATATGATAAATATTTCTTTAATCAGTCGACTTTTTGCTTATCTGTTGCAGCTAGTTCCAATTTTGCCTTTTTACAAAAAGGGAAATCTGGAGGACAGCGGATACAATTATTACTGACTTCTCTGTTAGATTCAACATCTTATCTGATGTCCAGCATGGGTTCAGGCATGATAAGTGTGAGGAGTCGGCTACCTCTGAGCTTTTTAATTGTGTCTATACAGAACTAGATCAAGATAATTTGTTTGATTTATCGAAAGCTTTTGACAGCCTGAGCAAGGGTGTAATATTAGAAAAACTGTATTTACTTAGTCTTGTTTTAAACTGGATCCAATGATACCGATCGAAAAGAAGTATTATTGTAAGAATGCATAAATTAATGTCTGACGCATACCCAGTTTATCTTGGTGTACCGCAAGGATCAGTGCTGCGACCGTTGTCATTTATACTTTCCATAAATGACCTCACAAATTTCATTTCAAAGGGTAAAGTCACAATGTTTGCGGCTGATACTACAACCACGGTTTCTGACAGTTCTGTTGAAAAACTTTATAAGAACATCTTGATAGTTATTGAAGAGATGGAGGCTTGATGTGAAAGGAATAAGTTGGTGTTAAATAAAAATAAAACTACTGCAATCAAGTTCCACATTAAACAAATATTCATTCAGTCACCCCGACAGCTCTAGATAATCAACTTGGATTCATATGAAGCAGCATTTAGTTGAAATATCACTATTGTTTCTTTACTTTGCATCGTATATAACCACCGTCATATAATATTCGTGTGTTCTATACATAAAATCTCAAATTTAAATTCATTATTGAATATTTTTTGAATCCATCTTCTTATAACACATTTTTCATGTTCCTTCTTTTCTGTGACTTGTCATTTTCAAATTCAAATTCAAATTCAAAATATTTATTTCGTCATGAATAAACATCATAAACAAAAGAAATTCTACATAAGAGAGTAATGACGAAAAAGGACAGTCTCTCGATTATAAAACCGATACATTGGACCCTTTAATACAAAGAGTCCATGCGAGAAAGCCCTGAATACCCTAAAAGTTCTTAAACAAAATAAAAAATACAATAAAGAGGCAAATGAAGAGGCGGTGAAACACAAAAAAGGCAAATTTGAACCATTGTTTAAGCTTATATTATACCTACAATTCCTGGAGTAAAAACGGGCATCTATTCTGCCACCTGCCGATAGTCCTGTCCTATTTTCCTTTTTTCGTGTGTAAACCGGATAGTTTGCAGTCTAATTGACGGCATACGCTTTTGTTTCTGTTTATCTTTCTCCCATACTGCTGCTTTGATACAAAAGTACAAAAGGGTTTTTTTTCTCTGATTCTGAATTGTTCGTGTGCTTTTGGGTCGTGGGATAACCTTTTTACGTTCTCGAATGCGTCCAATGATATTCAGAGGAAAAAATGGGGGGGAATTCACCCTGCAGGTCTGTAGGGTAGAGGCAAAATACCACGGAATGCACACATGAACACGATATACGTTCAAAACACACTGGATAATGGAAAACCAGAACTGGTTTCAAGTTTGTGGAGGTTCGAGGCCCAGATGAACATCAATAACTTATTAAATTGACTAAATTCCAAGGCTAGAAGTAAAATTTCCCTTCGCCGGCACTGTTGTTACACAGACACCTCGTTTAAACGGACAGTTTCTCATGGCACCGACCGACTTTATAACTTGCATTGTCTAAGACGGAAATTCTCTACCTAACGTGCTGACTAATCGATTGTCCACTTACCGATTTTGGCTGCTTCCGCCCTCTGTTCGTGTATTTACGTTCGGATCGACGAATCTCGAAGCGTTCCCGCGTCTTCCAGAGCGAGTAGCCTGGTAGCTGGAACGCGATGTTTCTCGACGCGCAGCGAAACTCCTGATCGAGGGTTTCTGTCTCTATCTGTGACTATCATTTTTATTAGAAAGGCAAACTTGCGCCGAATATAACCGTTTACGACTGGATTTCAGACATTGCGTGGAAAGTGCAGAGTCAATCTACTTGGCCGTTCTTTGAAGAGCTAGCTAATTCGATAAAAACAATCCATTTTGTTTTTGGATCTATGAATAAGGTCATCACAGCATATCAACGGCTACGTATATATCATGTATTATGTTACAAAAAGCAGCATTAAAACTGTTAAAATGTCACAACAAATTATCGTGAATGATAAATGTCGGTCAGCTATATTATTTTGTCAGTGGCAGTTTGCGCTATGAATTAAAGCGATTTTTAGCTCCATTTGATTATTGTTCGTTCGACTTGATTACCGACCATATTATTATTTTTTGTATTCCCATAAAACAATCCAGATAAAACATTTCAATTTGTTCGTTATAATTTTCATCGTCTGCGGTATTTTTAACCTACTTTGGTATTGTATACTATAAAATGACATTTTAATTACCTGGTTGAGCACTACAGTATATTCAGATAAGAGATAGACCGGATATAAACAAAAGGTTCGGGTGATCTTCACGCTAACGCCGCCGTCTCGACGTAAAACAGGAGCCCTCATTGGTCAATTCGCAATTAAATGCCTATGCCGAGCGGCAGAGCAGTCGTATCAAGGCAGAGTCACATTCAGGTTCAGACGTGTTCTTTGGACGTTTTCGTTTGTTATCTTATTAAGTTGTTGAGTTTGTCGTTGTTATTGTTATACCTTGTTATTGATTGTTATTGTTATCAACTGCTTGCGCCCAGTAGTACAGATACTGCCGATGAAGTTGTAAACTCCTGTAGTCCACCTAGGAAACGCTCTAAAAAAAGACACCTGAGTGCAGAAATGAAAGAGGTCATTTTGAATATATATAAGATCGAGCGCGAGGAGAACGAGGCATCAACCATCAAAGAAATTGTTGTGAAGGTTTCTCACAAAGTTGGGGTGTGTCGCGCATCAGTGTTTAATGTGTTAAGACAATACAAAAAGAATCACACCTTTTCTGAGCCAATGACCAGTAAACATCGCAAAAGTATTGTTAAATCATTGGATGAAGCTGATAAGCATGCGATTAGGAGGAAAGTGCATGAATTCTTCTTTAGTAATGAAATACCTACTATAGATAAAGTACTGCAGGAGGTAAATGGAGATACAACGTTGCCAAATTTCAAACGATCAACTTTCCATGCGTTACTGAAGCATTTAAATTTCAAATGGAAAAAACGGGGTCGTAATAGTTTACTACTGGATAGAGAAGAAATTGTGCTATGGAGGAGGGATTATTTAACAAAAATTGGGAAATATAGAAATCAAAACAGGAAGATTTATTACCTTGATGAAACGTGGGTAAACGCAGGACACACTACAAGTAAAGTATGGGTTGATGATTCTGTAACTTCATCCAGGAGGGCCTTTCTAGATGGACTGTCCACCGGATTAAAAAATCCAGCAGGTAAATACGAGTAATAGACAACAATCGGATGTTTTTCAAAACTTGGGAACACGGTTCTAAACATTAATTCCAGGGGGCAGATAAAACATATTACAAGTAACAAAACATTTATAACTTTCGATAAAGTGCGTGGATGTTTTATTGTCATTTTCATTTGTTAGAACTTTTTTAAGCCATGTTATTATGTGTTTTCGATATTTCAATAATTTTTTAATATAATCTTAAAATATGTCGAATATTATAAACTTAAAAAAAGTTACTAAGTTTTATATTGTGTACCATTCCTAATATTTCTAATCATTTTAATTCATACTTTGAGCTTTATAAAGTTATAATTTGTTAATATTAATATTTGCGCGTATATCAGGTTCCTGATCATTCATTTTTTAGAGGTTTATAACTTTAAATTAAATTGTGAAGCGCTGAGTAATCATACGACGTTCAATATTCTTTCTTTCAATATGACTAAATAATCCCAATTATAGCAATCTGATACTCATGTCTCAATGTTTTTTCGCTGAATGTGATGAAAACATTTGAAAAAGGTTCGCTTATTGAAATAAATCTACACCAGTTAGTACTTCGATTTCCAGGTAAAGGAAAAAGCCTCATTATCTGCCATATTGGCAGTGAGGATGGATTTGTTGTTGACGGTCTGTGGTGCTTTGAGTCTAAGAAAACTGGAGATTACCACGAGGAAATGAATGGCGAATCGTTTGAACAGTGGTTTTCAAAAATTTTACCGAACTTAGAGGAAAACGAAGAATGGAGAAGGTCCCAACAACGGCTTCAAGGAAAGTTGATGTTCAAAATTGGCTCAGCTCGAAAAATATCAACTTTGAAGAAGCAATGCTGAAAGTACAATTATTAAGAATTGTCAAGGATCACAAGGCGGAATATCAAAAATACGCCATTGACGAAATGGCAGCAAGTCAAAATAAAACTGTGCTCCGTTTACCTTCATACCATTGCGAGCTCAATCCCATTGAGCTCATATGGGCAGAGGTTAAAAATTATATAGCTAAGCACAATACAACTTTTAGATTTTGTGACCTCAAAGGACTTTTCAAAGAAGCACTAGAATTAAAAACTGCGCAAAAATGGGAAAACTGTAAGACAAAGTTGAAAAGAGAATGTGGGAACTGGACAATATTTTAGAGGAACAAGTCGAGCCATTCATTATTGACGTTGGTGCTTCAGGCAGTAGCGATGATGAAAGCTCATCAAGCTTATCTTTCCAATAAAAGATGTCGTTCATCAAATTCGGTAAGTTATAAGTAATTATAAAGCTACTGTATTTTTTAATTAATTATTGACATTTTTGAACCCATTTTGGCAAAACCTATTCAAGAATCTACTTTCTGACAATGTTCAACCATGCACATTTTTTTACGTTTTGAACGTTTTAATTTGGTTACATATTTACCTAGAAATCAAAAAATATACTAATCAATATTCTAAAAGCAATTTTAAGAGATATACGATTATTTTTAATTTAGGCTAATTTAAACGCCATTTTGAGATTATATTCGACTGTATTTCACCAAACATCAGGCGGCATCCGAAGCTGGAAATCGAAGCGAAAATTTTGAAACCCTTATGTATATTTACATCATTATATATTTCTTACCCCACCCCCACATGATCCTATATCCATCACCAATCGTATACACATCGAATTGTGCTAATTTACTACAAAGTTACGCAAAGCAGCATCTACTATCTAAAATATGTACTGCGTGACTCTTAATACGTCCCTGCCGAATGTTACAGCGTTCGATGATCACGTGGTTTTGTTTATGTCCGGTCTATCTCTTATCTGAATATACTGTAGATGACATTATACAGGGTGGCGCATCGAAAACGAAACAGACGTTTTTACTGGCAGCTCAGTTTTTTTTTGAAAAACGCTCAGACCCGTCGATTTTCGAGGGGGACACAAGTTTAGCAAAAAATCACGTTAGCACGTGCAGCCCCCTAAGCGGGGGTGACACCGTCCCCAAAATGTCAAATGGAAAGGGGGGTCGAGTGATACTTATTTTAAAGGTCATTCAATTCCCTTTATAATAATATAAAATTAATGTACCACGATGCGCCACTCTGTATATTATGAACTCTGAGTGTATGCATAAATATTTGGTATGGGACTAGAGAAAGTAATTATAGCCTTTTATGTAGTTTGAGTAATATAAGCATATACTTTGATCACATGTTCATAATAAATTGGACGGCTGTGTATTGTGTCGGCTTTGTATGAAGTCCTGTTCATTGCAAGGCCCTTCGGAAGAGTTTAACAGTCCTGAAATTTACTAAAAAATGACTAACTATGTACTAAAAAATAGTTTTGTGAATTACAAAATAAAGCCTTGATAATTTGTGTGTTTCGCTTACCCAGTAAAAAAAGGAATAACTGGGAGCTTATACACTATCAAATCTGACTGTGAGGTGAAAACTGCCGTCAAAATGGCTACTGATATTCAGCATAAAACCGCTGCACCACTGGACCATTATACGTTAACAGAACGCTTCCGTTTTTATCACATTCCATGGGAGATACTAACAGCCCTCAGCAAATACCGTTCGGTGTGACATTTGCCTTGGTAACATAGATTGTTTGACGTTGACTGTGATCTCTGGCATTCTGCACAAAGCGACAGAAAAGCCGAGCAGAAGAAAATGAAGTTAGCATCGTGTGGTATGCTAAAATAAACTGATAGCATTGTCGACGTCTCACAATGGCTTGATTTTTCAGAGAAAGTACAGCAGCCCCGGTAAAAAGACACTGTCTGAATATTAAATAAAAGGCATGGGTCGGTGGAGTCCCCTCTTTTCCCCGATCCATAACTCAATGGATCCCTGCGGACCCTGAATGTCAACAGATTATGTCAAATATTTTCATTAGCGTGTGATGTGAATGATGAATGGCTGAATTCCGGAAGGGGAGAGAAAAAAAGGACCGATTTTTTCCTGGAATGTGTATGTCGGGTTATTGCTTGCCTATATTAGAACGGCTCCTACAGGATGTCGCAAAACGGACGTTATGTTTTGAATTATCTGTCGAGCGTCTGCTTTTTGAAATTAGCTGTTGATTTTTCAGAATTTAGTATAGAAGGCTTAGAAAATTTGATATGGATCAAACTGGGTTGTTTCACATTCCTTGTGGTCTGAAATCATCACAGCAAGTAATGACTCGATGTTCTTTATAATATACTAAGTGACATATAAATCCGAATACCCAGGTGGTCAATGTCCTCCTGTGGTATCTCATTCCAGGCAACCACCAACTCCTCTCGAAGTGCTTCTAGAGTCTGAGGAGGACTTTGCAAATTGAGCAATCTCATACCCATCATATCCCACACGTGCTCAATTGGGGATAAGTCGGGAGATCTTGGTGGCCATGGTAACAATGTGACATCATTATGTTGAAAGAAGTCTATTGTGACTCTTGCAACATGTGGTCGGGCATTATCTTGTTGGAAAGTTGGATCTGCCAGGGTGTCAAGATAGGGTAAAAGATGGGGTTCTAGAACTTCGTGGATATAACGCTGCGCGTTCATGTTACCTCTGATGAAGATTAAAGGTGACCTGGAACCATAAGCCAGAGCACCCCAAACCATAACTCCAACAGTGTGATGAACATGTCTTTCAACAAAATACTGTGGATTCCTCCTTTCACCACGTCGCCTTCTAACCCTGGCACAACCATCGTGCATGCCTAAACAAAATCTAGACTCGTCCCTAAAGACTGTTCCATTCCTGATCCCAGAGTGACCGTTGTCTGCACCACTCAAGGCGATTACGTCGGTGTTCTCGATTTAAAGGGAGGACCCAGTGTGGCCGGTATGAAAACAAGCCAAAACTTCTCATTCGTCGGTAAACACTTCGCATGCCAATAGGGCTTCCGTGTTCTGCAAACCATTCATTTGCAATGGACCTGGTAGTGGAGAAACGGTGCCTTAAGGGCAATAATCTTAGGCGGCGATCTTCACGGTCTGTTGTTCTACGGCGGCGTCCAGTGCCCCTTGCTCTTTGCGTACGGCCTTCTCGAAGCCATGCCTGACAACACCTAACCACAGTGTCTACACTTCTTTGCACTCTAACTGCAATTGCCCGAAAAGAAAGTCCAGCTTCCCGAAGTCCCACTATACGGCCCCTATCAAACTCACTAAGTTGACGAAATCGTACAGATCTCCGTACTCTAGGCATCGTAACCGATCGTAAAGGATGTCAAGAACCAAAATCCGCCAACGTTGATTCTTTACTGCGGCTGAAATATTCATTTTTAGAGCGTTAGTGAATTAAAAAAAAGCAGTATAAAAACCGGAATGTCCAACTGATAAGGCTGAAAATGTTTTCACTTGTTATTTACAGTAAGATAAATACATTCACCAACTTTTATTAAAATAAAACCATTTAAACTGGGTGTTCGGATTTATATGTCACTTAGTATATTTCTTCCCTCCGACTCATCACAGAGACTACGCAGGTATCCTGAATGCATACATGTAAAGTGCTGTCATCTCAAAGACTCACTGTTATCTCTTCTTTCGTCTGATCTAACAGAACACAAGCTTGCCAATTTGATACTGTTTTTGTTGATCCATCTACTCGTAATGATTTCACTGAAGGCAGGAATCCTATTCGTCAAGCTAACATATTTTGCATTGGTATTTATGAAAATGAGATTATTGCTGCATCAGAGAAACTTAAGAATAAAGTAACGGCCGGCCCGGACAACATCCTCTCGCTCATAGTCAAAGATTGTAGTCATTACGAGGGATGTCTTTTAAGTTTTGCATATGGAAATAAGACAACACGGTAGGTAGTTTTAAATGACTTTAATGTCTTTCGAAGTATTCTCCACGAAGATTAGTATACATCTGCATGCGCTCGAAACAGACAGTAACTCAGCAAGGCATTCTTGTTGCGACAATTGTCTCTGAAAGTTGTAATAAATTATGGCGCGAAAATGTTCTCGGTTGAGGTACATTTTTCTAATGACTTGGTGACACTGTAGTGAGAACACTGCACGTATCGTTGTGAAACTTTGAATTTAAGTTTACTAAAGAGTGGGGTTAAGATTCAGTACTGACGTTCGATCCGCGCGCCCTACCAAGTTTCTATATGCAAAACTTAAAAGACATCCCTCGTATTAAAAATATCCAATTTCTCCATAGCAAACCAATACGTTCTGGTAATAGATAGTGCTGCGCGCCGTGTTATTTCCATAAATCCCGTACTCTCTGATATCGTCCATTGTCCCACTGACCAAGCCTTGCTGATGAGTTTCGAAAAAGCACGAAACAGCCATCCATGGTCGTTTCGGACCAAAGCATCACGTTCAGTGACTTGATATTTCTCTTTAAAAAGAAATGAGCACCGGATTCCACAACCCGTATCCCTTCTGGTAAACAAGGCCATAACGGACATACGTAACTGATACTTAAATTCTCTTAGATCACGCAATAACGACAAATACGTATAGGGGACACGAAACAGGGCAATTCCCGATGGCCCAATCTATAACTATGCACAATATGTAGAGCACTGGCACAGATTTGGGCTTCTGGGATTGCCAGAATACTAATTATTGATTATAATCCATCCCTACATGCTAACGTCATCAGCGGGCTTTAGGGAAATTGTTCTGATGATGGATAGAATAAAGCTCAGTTAATTGTTGTCCCCATTACGAGCAGGTTAGCGTATTTACGTAACTTTTCTTTATTATACAGCAGAGTTCCCCAAACTTTTTTGTGTCGTAGACCCCTTGCCATGTTTTTCCGTATTGGGTAGACCCGCTACTTACCTGATATTGATTTCCTGAAAATTTTTAACTGTAGTGAAGGTTAGTGTTCTTAAAGTAAAAACACATGTTAATTTATACATTTATTAATTGAATTTAAATTAAAACTACTCAAAATAAAATTTTGTATCTGTTATGTAAAATATACGTAACATTAAATAAACAGGTGTCTGACCAATAAGTGCCCGCATTGGGAATAAGTGCCCGCATTGAAAAACAAATAAGGGATAAAATAAAAAAAAGTGAAAAATAATAAAAAAAAAAGTTTTTTACTTAAAATGGTTCAATAAGCGAGTTCGTTTATTAATTATAACATAAACGTATGTTCTACAATAATTTAGGCAAAAATTAACGAATTTTAGTGTGTACCTATCCTTGAATTTTCAGAATAATTGTAAAAAAATATATTTTCTATAAAAGGGGGTTCTTTGAAAAAATCAATGCGGGCACTTATTCCCAATCAGTCAGACACCAATAAACATAAAATAAACTATAAATAAAATAACATAAGCAATAAGTCAATATCTTTAGTGAGAAGGATGAACCTGATGCTTTAATAATAAATTTTCAACATTTGGCGTCAATTTTATAAGGGTTACTCTTAAATCTCCTCGGCTAATGATGTCCAGTCTGTTTCTTTTTTTCGTTAGGAGATTGGTAACAGCGCTGAACCCCCTTTCTACTAGGTATGACGATGAAAAGGAAATTAAAGATTTCCTCGCTATATTCCATAATACGGGACACGTAACGGGTATGTTGTTTTGCAGCCAGAATTGCAGATATCCGTTTTTAAACTGAACCTTGAGTTCTTCGTTTGTACTTAGTTCAGTCAGTTCCTCTTGTATTATGATATTCGTTTCTTCTATGTCACCATATGGATTAATTATCCACGGTGGTATTACCATAGTCAAGATATCCTCAAACCTAGATTCAAAATCTGAACAGTTGGCATTTAAATGTTGAACGTAAGTTGAAACGTCGTCTTCCTGGCAGCTTGTCTGTGACAAATTCTGGAACTGAGAAAATTCGCCCCGTCCAATATTTTGCTTCATTAGTTTAACTCTGGCAAGAAACGCTGATAAGATGGACTTTGTTTTAATCAAGTTTAAACTGTCGCCTTGTAATTGCAAATTAACCATATTAAATTTTGTAAACAAATCTGTTAAATAGGCGATGTTTGTTTTCCTCTTCAGTAAATTTTCTTTTAAAATTTTATCTTTAGTATCCAAAAATTCTAAAATAGTCTCAAAAAGTACAAAAACTCTTGTCAAACATAAGCCTTTCGACAGCCAGCGTACTTCAGTGTGAAGGAGTAATTGATGAAAGTGTTCGTCATTTTCTTCACACAACTACCCAAATAACCGCGTATTCAACGCGTTGCTTCGGATTCGGTTTACTGCATCAATGACTAAATGAAGTGATTCATGCAATCTAACACTCAAATTTTTAGCAACTAAATGTTGTCGATGGATGACGCAATGTATTGCTAATACCCCTGACACATTTTGTTTTAAATAGCTTATAAATCCACGATAACGTCCAACCATGGCAGGTGCTCCATCTGTAGCTACTGATATTATATTTGATAAAGGAATTGCTTTTTCAATGAAGTAATCCTTCAAAACATGAAATATAGATTCACCTTTAGTGTCGGTTATCAAAGTTCTTGCGAAGAGCAGTTCTTCGTAGATTTCTTGATTCATAATAAAACGAACATATGCCAATAATAATGCTGCATGATCAGGTAAAGTTGACTCGTCCAGTTGTATAGAGAAATGGGTCGTTTGCAAATAATTACATAAGAAGCTTTCAATATCAGAACTCATTTCATCAATACGTCTTTCAACAGTATTGTTGCTTAAGGGAATTCTTTTAATATCAGATGCAGGTTTATGTAAAACAGTTTTTAAAACCTCTTCAACGGTTTGCAAAATTAACTTTTCTCCGATAGTATGCGGTTTTCCGGATTTTGCTATAAGTAACGATATATTGTAAGATGCCCGCAAACCATCATCATTTCTTTGTGACGTCGAAGCGAACATTCTGTCCGGTGTAGGTCTCTTCTGAAATTTATCTTTGAGTGTTTGAAAGTATTTCAAATCTTTCTCTGTTTTATCAGGGTGGCATCTTCTCAGATGATCTTGCAGTTTAGATGGTTTCATAGCGTCATTGCCCAAAACTTTGTTGCATAAAAGGCACATAGGCGATTGTTTGTCCGGCAATGATGGAATGAAGCCAAATTTCAAATAATCAACACTGTACTTCTACATTTCTTTTTAGATTCGGACATGGCATCAGTCATCTGTGAGCAAAATTAAATTATTTAAATAAGACAGAAAATCCAGCAGCTGTATATTAAAAATATTTTTTGATTTTTCCAAAAACATTCCATAATTCGAACATCTTCTTGAAACAATTAGCTCGAATTACGGAGATTGCACTGTAATTATATTACCGTTTGCAAAACTTTCAAAAACAAACTATTGAGGAGTACTCGTGTAATTTTGCATGATTGAATATTTAATTACTAATAACTAAAGTCATGATTGGCGTAATTTATCTATATTTGCTAACTACGAGTACAAAACTAAAATTTAATAAAAAATAATGTACTTACTTTTCTCCAGCACTCTCAAACAAAATAACACTGACTCAATATAGTTTGTGTGATATACTATCTGTTTATAATTTTTAAAATATTTTCTTAGCACTTTCCTTTTCAAGATTCAGGAAACGAATAAACGTATTTGTCCCACATTCGTATTTATAGAGTGACGAATTGAACAAGTCAGTGCAAGGGAGCGAAGCTCTGAGACTGCGACTCTCAGGTTTTTACAAGTTCAAAATGTATTGCGACCACAAAGCGAATACCAACATCCTACAACTTACACAATTTTATAAACATATATAATAAATTTTTTACTTCATAGGTACTTTTATAAATAATGTATATGTTTTGATATTATAAGATAGTATGATGTAAGTAAATAGGTACTATCAGTGTATGTGTTGAGATCCACTATCGTGGACCCCCATATTCATTTCATGCACCCCCAATTTCTTTTTCGCTGACGTAGACACCTTGCAGGTTGTCATAGGCCCCTAGGGGTCGATATAGACCACTTTGGAAATCAATGTTATACAGGATGTATGAGTAATTGAACATAGCGAAGCGCCATCTATCACCAGAATCAATAACTGCAAACGCTCACCGAGACCGCTAGCGGCTGACGACTCTAGCGATATAACTTAAACAATGGCTAGTAGCCCACATCGCAGTGGTGACTGTTGCGTCATCAAACGCGAACCGATATCCTTACAGTTCCAACTGATAGCTCTCTCATTGGTGGATCCTGGTAATAGATGGCGCTTTGCCTCCTCTCTCACAGAACAGTTGTTATTCGTATAACAAGCTAATAATCAGATTTCAGCAGCGGATAATAAACGTGAGTTCTAAGCGTCTTGTCAGTGAAGCGATATAACTTTATATACGATAACAACGGCGCGGTAACGATGGAAATGGCGTACAAAGGACAGAGATTGATGACTGTGAGCGTGGGTATGCAGGAAATGACAGCTCGAGTCGGGCTTTCCACCAGAAATCACGTGCTAGCACAGCAAATTGTGGTGACCGTGCTTATTGGGGATGACGTCAACCCTACAAGGTATATTAATCGAGGTCCTAGTTGTGTTTAGAAATGAAAAGTGGACAAACGGATATAGTATAATGATAAGATTTATTCGACAAATACAAGTTTGCTTAAAAATAAGCGTGTATTTACGGAAAATCTACAGAAAACATTGCCTGTGTGGGGATTATATCTCTCTGCTAACAAAAAGCATACTTGTTTACGAGACAATAATACAAATCTCAGAATACATTCTCTGAAGGCAATACATTGATATCCTGCCGGAAAAAAATATTAAAAACGCCCCAGTTGCGATGACCAAGTTCAAGTCATTGATGAAATGCGTAGATTTATGGGAGAAATGCAACATTAAGATTCCAAGGAGTCGACAAAGGAGACCTTTTTGCGAAGGAAAAGAAGGAAAATTAAACGCACCCCAATTTTTTATTCGTGATATCTGGGTAGCATTATGCTGATCCAAATGATACCTTTCCTTCTTCGTCCATTGATTTATTCATCACCGTTTTAATAACTTCCCATTTTTCGCCTCTACGTAAGCCGCACGCCGCCTATAATGAGTCGAATTAGGATACGAGGGCTGATCGCTATTTGGCTCGCTGTTGTGAGTGCTCTACCTCTTCAGCTTAACATTTTTCCTTAGTTTTTATTACTACAAGCTTTTATTTCACTTGATTTCTTTGTTAGTCCGTCAGTATATCTGTTTGTAAGTATGTTAGTATGTTAGTACGTTAGTATGTTAGTACGTTAGTATGTTAGTACGTTAGTACGTTACTACGTTGGTACGTTAGGACGTCAGTACGTTAGTATGTTAGTACGTACTAACTGGGTTGATACGTTAGTATGATAGAAAGTTAGTATGTTAATATGTTAGTGTGTTAATATTTCATTGTGTTAGTAGGTTAGTATGTTAGTATGTTAGTACGTTGGTACGTTGGTACGATGGTACGTTGGTACGTTGGAGCGTTAGTACGTTAGTATGTTAGTACGTTAGTACGTTGGTACGTTGGTACGATGGTACGTTGGTACGTTGGTACGTTGGAGCGTTAGTACGTTAGTATGTTAGTATGTTAGTATGTTAGTACGTTAGTACGCTAGTACGTTAGTACGTTGGTACGTTGGTACGTTGGTACGTTAGTGCTTTAGTATGTTAGTATGTTTGTATGTTAGCATGTTATTATGTTAGTATGTTAGTATGGTAGTATGGTAGTATGTTAGTATGGTAGTATGTTAGTATGTTAGTATGTAGTACGTTGGTACGTTATTATGTTAGTGCGTTAGTATGTTTGCACGTTAGCATGTTAGTATGTTAGTATGTTAGTATGTTAGTATCTTAGTATGTTAGTATGTTCGTATGTAGTACGTTAGTACGTTAGTACGTTAGTACGTTAGTACGTCATTACGTTAGTATGATAGTACGTCAGTACGTTAGTATGTTAGTATGGTAGTATGGTAGTATGTTAGTATGGTAGTATGTTAGTATGTTAGTATGTAGTACGTTGGTACGTTATTATGTTAGTGCGTTAGTATGTTTGCACGTTAGCATGTTAGTATGTTAGTATGTTAGTATGTTAGTATGTTAGTATCTTAGTATGTTAGTATGTTCGTATGTAGTACGTTAGTACGTTAGTACGTTAGTACGTTAGTACGTTAGTACGTCATTACGTTAGTATGATAGTACGTCAGTACGTTAGTATGTTAGTATGGTAGCATGTTATCATGTCAGCATGTTAGCATGCTAATATGTCAGTATGTTAGTATGATGGTATGTTACTACATACATACATACCCTTGCGCGAAAACCATAACCGTTCTTCTAAGCCAGGCAGACTCATAACGTCAAAACGATTTGACAAAAGAACATTATATTTCGATGACATAGCCTAATACTAGGTCTTGTTGTGAAATAGCATGATACAAGTGATCTGCGAAACATGGGCTGACCATAGGGATCAACCCTCGTATATGATACGGGTGAGAGAGACAGAAATGGTTGATTGAAAATCAATTGAGCCTTTATCACAGCGACTGTGTTCGGTTCTGTGAGACGGAACGGTTCCTGGAACTATTTAATTCAGTGAATCTATCTTAAGCGGCAATTTCCGATATAGGAACTAGTCGAGAATGCATGTATTAATTTTGTAGGAACTCCGGTAATTCTGGAACTTCCTCAAAGTTTTAATTCACTTTTTGATATATTATGCGCTTGTGATCGGAGAACGCTTTCTTGGGATGAAGATGCCTTAATGTAGTGCGCCATTTGGTATTGGTTGAATACACGAGAAATTGTACGCAATATTCAGAAATAGAGGAAGTTTGAAAATATCTGGTAATTCTTAAGCACCGTAACTTAAACAAGGGTGTCTGCTAAACTTGCCCAAGAGTTCCTTGGTGAGTACTTGCGACTATACGTTCTTTTAACAGCTCCGTGCAGCGGAGCCCTGAGCAACTAATCGTAGGGATAGGTCTTAGATCAGTTTTTGAGACGAGCTGGACATGAGGAGACACTTAGGTATGAAAAAGGAATCACAGGATGTTACATTAACAGAGGTTGATGTTGTGTCGAGGTAAACATGACCGGCCACTGGAAATCAGCCGTGTTCATATCTCGTCCCGCCAGTCAGTATGGAAAGACGCGAATCGCAATCCTGCCATCGACGAATGTCGCGTTTTTAGATTTATGATGCGTTCAACATAACGTCCATTATATTTACATTGTATTCCCATAAAGGATCGGTGTAGGGGTTGGTAAAAAAGGGCCCGCCAGCTCATTTTTCAGCTTTCGGATATATGTCGGCGATTGTTTCGATCATAAAAATGAAATTAATGATGTATGTGCTCGTATATCGGAAGTCTTCCCCTGTGTGTGCCGGGCATGCAGTTTCATGGAAATAATTGATGGAGATTGGTTGGTTCCGAGTGTTTCCAGCTTAAGTAATGCGCAGAGAATTAGTCAACTTCCGTTACTAGTCCAGGTAAGTTTATACAGCTGTTTCGTCCTTGTGGGCAATCATCAGCTCGGCCTGGGTCGACAAATGTTACCGCAATGAGCTGTCTAAGAAAAATATATAACTACAAACACTAACTTCCACAGTTTTCCACTGTCGACCTCAAAGCGTTTCTTTCATAAAGCATTCTTCATAGTTCACTTGTCACATAGTTTTTATTTCATACGTGGATATTTTAATAGAAAATTCTAGCCATGGCGTATTCGTACTATCGAGTTCTTATTTATTTTATTTCTACGTTATTGCATATTATAAGCCTTCTGCCTACGTCTTTTTCTGTGATCGTTTTTATGTAAGCGCCTTCTTTGCGTTTTTTTGTAGCTCTTACGACGTTTATCTTCTATATCTGTCTATATATCTATACCCCTTATTTGCAAGAGTTCGCCTCCAGAGAATTCATTTGTATTTTCTACTAGATTCAAGCCTGTCATGTCACAAATGACTATGTAAATCTCGAAAGCACAATCGACCGTAAAAAGGAAAACAGCAGCTCAGGGAAATCCTCTTTAGTATCGTCTGAAAGATTAACCTAACGTTCTTTTTTCTTTTATGACATAATTAAATGTCTGTTTTTTGGAGGCGAATCGTCTGGTACACGACATCAGGCAATTACTTCTGATTGGAATCGGTGAAGTAAAAATGATTACCATCGATGACTACCTTATACAGAGTGTATCGAAAGAAAAGCATAAACCAGAGATTATGCGTCACAGGACTTAAATGTCATCATCAAACTATTCCGTTCAACATAGTCAAAGGCATGAATGTGATACTCTCTACAGGGTGATTCACAAGTCGTGACCAAAACTGAAGTATCATATATACGACCGTGTTTTGTTACCTAAATGTGGTTTAGGTGCCTTCTGCCTCGAGCTCTGCAAATGTCTGCAGAACAATATTCATTAGAAATTCAAGCATTTAGAAAGAGAAGATTTCTCGTTCGGTAGCCTGATTGGCCTGTCGCTCACCCGAAATTCGATTCGACTACCTATTAATTTTCCAAGCTCGCCACGTCGCACGGACTCTGATCAATTTTTATAACGGCCTTAAATGGAGAAATTCGGTAATTCCTAGCTGGAAATGACTTTTTAAGGATATCGTTAAGAGTTTGGACGTAAAGCTGCCTGAGTGATAGTTTTAAATGGGAATCGTATGAGCTTTCAATAACGTCAGAGAATTCGCTTCCATTGGGATTAGAATCGATGAATGAGGTATTCTGCAATCTTTTTATTCCGATGGAATATCGTCTTTTGCCTACAAAGTATACCTATGTTTAGAGTTTTTTCACTTTTTCTTATGAATGCAAAGTGCCAAAGCTTCTCCTTAAAAGTAAGGTGGAAATTTTAAGGGACCTGTTTTACCTCCAGCACTGTTTTGATACATACGAGGGGAATTTCAAATCTAAGGTCTCCTAAGTACGAAAAAACATTTATTTCCAATAATGAAATCATCTATGTAAAGCTTAAACATTGGCCTGTTTTTCAACATAACTGCTATTTTGATCGATTTATTTTTGTAAAAGCTGTGGCAGTTTTTGTATGTCCATTTTCTTGAAGAAGCTCCCAACCTGATCATACACGTCTACTGCCAGACAAATCCTCTTGACTTTGACCTCTCATTCTAACCGTGTAGAACTTCCCACATCCAGAACTGGCCGATATGACCGACCCTTTGTCCCGAGGATGTCGAGGTTGTAGAACAATCTACAATAGGAGGCTTTCCCCAATTACTCTAACCCTAGGCAGTTCAAAAATCGGATTAATTTTACGAATAAGGTAGTAGGAGTTATAGTGGACCACTCAAAAAATGTTGACCACAACATATGCTCACGCTTTGCCCGTCAAATGGGCGCTCTTCTGCATTAGGATCCTCATCGACCCACCCTACAGTCCGGACTTGGCACCCATTGACAACCACTTGTTCCCAAAGTTGAAAAAGCATTTGACAAGGCGATTCATTTTTGACGATTAGCTGAAAGGTTCAGTGCTTTATGACAGGAGAAAGCCTAAAGGTAAAAACAGGCAGTGGCAAAATATATAATTTTGAAGAGCTCGATCAATTTGTCTATTTGGGATCAACCTTCACAAGAAACCCGTGCACAAGGGAAGAAATCAAAGGAAGACTGGGGAAGGAAAATAGATGTTTATCTAGACTGAACCATCTCCTGAAAAGCAAGTTGATAAGTAATAAACTAAAAATTAAATTATATAAAAGAGTATCAGTTACATTTGCTTGTGAAACATGGATCTTGAGGAAGGCAGATATAAATACCCTAGAAGTGTGGGAAAGAAGGATGTTAAGGAAAATTTTTGGAGGGAAACAGAACAATGGGGTATGGGAAAGAAGAACAAACCAAGACCTTGCAGATATGTAAAAAAATCAAGTATCACAGGCTATATAAGAGCACAAAGGTTGAAATGGTTAGGGCATGTAGAAAGGATGGCAGAAAATAGGATTCCAAAAATGATTGTTAGCAGACGCATAGGAGGCAAGAAGAGGAGAGGGAGACCGAAGGAAAGATGGAAGAGCGAAGTAGAAGCTGATCTGAGAAGCTTCCTGTGTCAAAATAAGAAGAAATGGAAAGAAATTACAAATAAAGCCTTGGGCCTTTCAGGCCTGTAGAGCTATGTATATATATATTTTACACAATTGTTGCTACTGTTATCAATGTAATTGCAGCTTCTGATGATGACGGCAAAGACCATTGAATGTCAGTTCGTTCCCTAATGGCAATAAAATATTCAAAATACGTCTCTGACATTCCGAAATGACAAATGCGCTTTCATCGTAGCAATCCGTGATCAGCAATTAATTTGCTGCTAGAGTTTGTAAACGATAATTCCGCATATGTATCAGTTGCATTATATTGATAACGATAAATATTTCAGCGAGGCTGACCGGCGATTATTCGAAACTCACGAACACACTAGGCGACAGGCGTGGCGATAGCGTTTGTTTTTTACGTTGCCTGGAAATGTTACGGAATTAGTGTTACTGGCAAGGAAGTATTAAAATCGGAAAAAAATTTAAATTGTAATATCATGTGCTTTGAGTATCACGTACATATACTAAGTGACATATAAATCAGTTTAAATGGTTTTATTTTAATAAAAGTTGGTGAATGTATTTATCTTACTGTAAATATCAAGTGAAAACATTTTCAGCTTTATCAGTTGGACATTCCGGTTTTTATACTGCTTTTTTTAATTCACTAACGCTCTAAAAATGAATATTTCAACCGCAGTAAAGAATCAACCTTGGCGGATTTTGGTTCTTGACATCCTTTACGATCGGTTACGATGCCTAGAGTACGGAGACCTGTACGATTTCGTCAACTTAGTGAGTTTGATAGGGGTCGTATAGTGGGACTTCGGGAAGCTGGACTTTCTTTTCGGGCAATTGCAGTTAGAGTGCAAAGAAGTGTAGACACTGTGGTTAGGTGTTGTCAGGCATGGCTTCGAGAAGGCCGTACGCAAAGAGTAAGAGGCACTGGACGCCACCGTAGAACAACAGACCGTGAAGATCGCCGCCTAAGATTATTGGCCTTAAGGGACCGTTTCTCCACTACCAGGTCCATTGCAAATAAATTGTTTGCGGAAGACCTATTGGCACGCGAAGACTAATGAGAAGTTTTGGCTTGTTTTCATACCGGCCACACTGGGTCCTCCCTTTAACTCGAGAACACCGACGTAATCGCCTTGAGTGGTGCAGACAACGGTCACTCTGGGATCAGGACGAGTCTCGATTTTGTTTAGGCATGCACGATGGTCGTGCCAGGGTTAGAAGGCGACGTGCTGAAAGGAGGAATCCACAGTTTTTTGTTGAAAGACATGTTCATCACACTGTTGGAGTTATGGTTTGGGGTGCTGTAGCTTATGGTTCCAGGTCACCTTTAATCTTCATCAGAGGTAACACGAAGTTCTAGAACCCCATCTTTTACTCTATCTTGACACCCTGGCAGATCCAACTTTCCAACAAGATAATGCCCGACCAAATGTTGCAAGAGTCACAATAGACTTCTTTCAACATTGTTACCATGGCTACCAAGATCTCCCGACTTATCCCCAATTGAGCACGTGTGAGATATGATGGGTAGGAGATTGCTCAATTTGCAACGTCCTCCTCAGACTCTAGAAGCACTTCGAGAGGAGTTGGTGGTTGCCTGGAATGAGATACCACAGGAGGACATTGACCACCTGATCAGAAGCATGCCTAGACGCGTTGGAGAATGCGTAGCACATCAGGGTGCATCCACACATTATTAAAGGTCAAAGAGCTTTAAAGCAGTGCAATCATTTTGAAATTTTTATCATTTACTTATTATGCTTCATTAAGTACTTATACAAAATTTTATTAAAATAAAACCATTTCAACTGGGTGTTCGGATTTATATGTCACTTAGTATATTAATTCATTAATTAATTTAAAAAAGGAAAGAGGAGTCACACCACCATTTCCTCATGTTTATAAAACAAGGCGTGGCACAGCCAGAACAACAGATCGACAGACACACTGACGAAACCTCCAAAAAACATACTTTGATATCTTTTATGTTTCGCCATTACAATACTTCATTTCCAATAAGCGTGGGAAGTGAGAATATCTATGGAGACTAGTTTCTTAGATTCTAGGTGTAGCTAGCAGAAGGCTGATAAGAGGTGAAACCGACGACGCCTTAGCTCCTGACCGCACGTGTATAATTCATGAAATTACGCGACACCACCGGCTTACGTCTGAAATCCCGAAGAATGTTTAGCATTTCCTGGAAAGCCGTTACGAATTTCAAATAACAGTTAAAGCTAATTGAATTTCCTTGGCGGCTACATTAATAAGAGAAATGGAGTTGCTGCTGTTTTCAGACGAGGCTTTTCCAGGCTTCAGGCTTTTAGCGGATGCAGGCTGGGTCATCTTTTTTCACATCGTTCACTTCCATTTATTAATTTGGTGGCGCGGTCTTTGTTTTTCGAACGACAGGGGAAAATTCAGCGCAGATGGATAATGCACACACTTACTGGATTATGTTGCATTCGCAAGCGGGACTAAAAATCTGAAATTGATACATCAGAAGAGAAGTTTTTAGTAAAATGATCAAGAGAAAAACCTGGTAAATAATTTCAAGGTTCTGAAAAAAATTGGGATTTACGTATAAAATTTTCTTTGGTTATGGACAAGATATCGAAATGCGGTTTTCGCGAGCTTGCTTAGAAAATGATCTAGTTACTTCTTCATAAAAAGTATCATACGAATGCGTTTAGTTTTTTTGAGAAACTTCTCCATTTCTATCGGAATGTTGAAGAAAGCCTTCTAACGGCCACATGTGAAACTAACAAAACTTCAAATTATATAGCATTTGTAGCCCAAGAATAGCTCTTTTCGGAAACATTTGAATACCCCTCACCACTTTATTTTTATAGATACAGCAAATAAATATAGCGGAATTCATAGAAATGTTGCAGTTACGCCCCCAGCGTAATAACTGTTTTGCCGCCTCTGCGATGGATAGGTTTCCGGATATTGTACCTCGCATTCTTAGTTGGCCACCCTGTACAATAGGATTATTTAATAAACATATGTTGCAAACTTACAAGGAATTTTCCATTAATAAGATATAATAAGAATATGCCCAAGAATGTACCTAGCATTGAGTACATACGAGGAATGTCTTTTAAGTTTTGCATATGGAAATGAAACAACTCGGTAGGTAGTTTTAAACGACTTTATTGTTTTTCGAAGTATTCTCCACGAAGATTAATACACATCTGCATGCGCTCGAACGAATTTTCGAAGCACTTATTCCACTAGTTTGCTGGCAGATCCAAAACGGCATTTTTGAATGCGTCAACTGCTTCTTCTGGTGACTGGAACCTTTGACGACGCAGTCTGTTTTTAATTTTCGGGAAAGTAAAGAAATCGTTACGACTTAGATCAGGACTATATGGAGGATGGTCCAATAATTCCACGTTTTCTTCCGTTAAATACTGCCTTGTTTTTTGGGCTGTGTACGAGTTTGCGTTGTCTTGGTGGAGGATGATTCTTTTTTCGGGGTTGATTTTTCGAAGCTCACTGATGACTTTTGGCAAACAAATGGTGGTATACCAATCCGCAGTAACAGTTATTTGCTCACTAAGAGGAATTGTTGCAATATGACCCGCTTTTGACACAAATGTCGCGACCATCTTTTTCGAAACATTTCGAGAACGGATGACTTTTGTTGGCTTATCTTCACGTTGGAACACCCAAAACAGACAGTAACTCAGCGAATCATTCTTGTTGCGATAATTGTCTCTGAAAGTTGTAATAAATTACTGCACGCATTGTTGTGAAACTTTGAATTTAAGTTTACTAAAGGGTGCGGTTAAGATTCAGCACTGACGTTCGGTCCACGCGGCCTATTATGTTTCTATATGCAAAACTTAAAAGACATCCCTCGTATTTTAGACTAATGTTAAGTAAGCAGTAACCTCCGAATTTGTCTCCAATGTCAAGAATTCCTTAAGAACTTTGTGGAGGTGCGTTTTTTGTTGTTTTGAACCAAGCAGCTTAACCTCTTGGTCAAAGGTCTATTAGGACCCTAATTTGGTTACCAACTTTTGACAAACAATTCAACTCTCAAGACAGTTCAACTTTTGAGGACGGCATTCAAGGATATAATTGCCAAAATTTGACAAACAATAATAATAACAAATTTACACCATTATTTATAATGACTACGTTATAAAAGGACGAAGTTAAGCTGATGTAGATATTCTTCCACTTGATCCAAATATCGGAAAAAATATAATAGTAAAACTTTGTAAATACATTTAAATTTCGAATATACGTAACTTTTTCTTGGATGGTGGTATAAAAAAAGCTAGTTGGAGTCTTTATTTACCGTACTATGAACGTAAGCATACAATGCATCCTCTAACCGACCGAAAGAACGCGGCAGGCACTATTTCCTAGAAATCTCATTCAAACTAGGTCGGTAAATAAGCGAACTGTATTATTTGACGTTAAAGCGCGGGCGGGAAAGAGTTGAATGCGTCTCTGCGGCTTCTAAAGTTTCGCCGAAAGTGCCTCTGCATGCTTTACACGAATCGCGGCTTAAATGATGTCCTACTCCTTTTGCTTTTGCACAGTTTCCCATAGTTTGGCAAGTTATTCTTACACAAGAAGTCTCCTAAATGAATTAAGCCTTGAGGCGTGCTGCTTTGGATTCGGAATTGGATTAAAGATTCTAATTTGGGGTGGTGAAACAGCAGATTATCTCAGTTGACAGGCAGACATCGAGTTTGCAGAGGTGTGATTATTGTTTGACAACGCAAGGTTGATATATAAGTTAAATTTTAAAAAATATATAAGTTATTTATAGGGGTCCTTCAAGTATTTCGTAAGCAGATTTATTACAATTATTTACCCCCCATGCCCCTTGTCAGTAAAAGTAAACAAAGCTCTTACCCCCTTCCCCCATGCTTACGTAAAGATTTGTCAATTAATGTATAGTTTTTTTTAATATTATAATTATAACGTTATAATTATAATTTGAAAAATAAGAAAATAGATTTAGGATAGAGATTATGTTTTACTGATACGGTGTTCAACATAGAGTAAAGGACAAAAATATTATATCTTACTAACATAACAAACTTATTTTAAATTTTTGGTACATAAATTCAAATTAACAGTCCTCAGTCCATGAAACCCGAATCCGTGATTCTAAGTTTTCGATGACATTGGATTGCTTCGATTGCTGCTCAATATTGTGAGTTTGCTCGCTTTCATCGGATTTTGGAATGTCTACGTCATTCTCATCGAGCCATTCAACATCATGGTGCTTTAAATGTTGAATAATGCACATCAGTTTATTAGCACGACGAGCACAGGTCTAACTTTCCTATCAGTGTGCGTGTTTACTTTTTTATAGATATTTTCGATGTGACGATTTAGTGACTTGACGGAAGCATGATAAAGACCACACGTTTTGCATGTTCGACTTGATAGCCTCAATTTTATCGTCGGACAAAAATAATCGTAGGGCATTTGCAGGAAATCTTTGAGTGAAGCACCTAAGTGCAGAGCTAAATTGACTGGAAGATTAAGAAATTGCCCTTCTTCATCCAAAACTAAGTCATCAACTGTTTGTTTTACTTTTACAGGTGGTGGAAGAAACCTATTGTCTAGTAATCTAAATAGGACACACAAGCAAGTATTGGCTCTCACGCACATGTTTTGAATACCATTTAATGTCTGGAAAATCAGGAAGATCTTGTGCACCTGCCCCAACATATTTTGCATTAACATTATAGCCATCAATTTCCACTGAACTCCATACTTCAGCTAATACATTTCCTGCAAATTCGAAATTAGATCTTTCTAAATGTTCATCAATTATAACGCCACGTTCATCCAAATGAGACCCAAAATGGTCATGAGGCAATATTAAACCAGCCAGTTCCCGACTAAGAGGAGCCATTCTGCGCTCTATTCTGTTATACGCACTTCTTCCGGGAGCATTAGTAGCTAAAAACAATGCATCGAGATCATGTCGCTTAAAGTGTTGTATAGCAAACCTTATGACTTTTTAATAACGTGGATTTTCATCTGACCCTCCATCATCCGTCATGATTACCACTGGTTTTACTAGTCCATGGTCAGTTTTAGCTAATGATCGAAACTATTCAAGTTCGAGAAGCGTTTCGAAATCCTGAACATGAGTATTAGCAGTAGATGAACCATGCTTTCCACTTCGAATAGCGATGTATGTTGGTCCAGAATATCCAACGGCTTGCGGTTGTCCTAGCATATTGGAAGTGATTTTGATACCAGCATAAACAGATCGTATTAATTTATGACGCTCAGCGATTACCCAATCGTGATCAGGCAATTTGATTCTATATTCCATGTGCATTATAAGAGGTACTTGCTTATTTGCCGCAGTTACGTCAATAGGGACTCGAGCTTTATCATCTTGAGATATGAAAAATACTTGATCTGGTCCAAGTATGTATGCTATGTTCTCTAAATAATGGATTGATGTTTCAGCGAACTTGCTATCTAAATGGCTCTTGTGGTGATCAGTTTGAGCCCGAATGAGCCTAACAGGGACTGTCGATACATGTCTTCGTCCCTCTGCAGAATTAGATTTTCTGGGAATCAAACGAAGATATGTCCCACTGCTACTAATGCCAAATCCTATTTTACGTAATTCTTGTGTGAGTTCATCAAGAGTTTTTACGCTGCGAATTGATTCAGTTCGTCTTCTATCATCTGCTGCACTCCCAAATAAATCTATATCTGCGATTGTTTTCAATAGTGAATGTTGATTGCTTTCAAGATTAGGACGTCCCACTAAATCCCTCAGAGATAGTCTTTTTTTATTTCTGGATTTTCATGACAAATATCTTATAACTTTCTTTTCATACCATCCCTGTGTTTCTTCTGGGCAACTGCGTTTTGAACCTTCCTGTTTAAAGACTGTTTTGCTGTCTATTTATCTGTATTTTCATTAATTTCGCATTGCTGTTGTGATTCATTACCGGGTTTTACTTTATCTTCTTTCTTTTTTTTAATATTTGAAGCTGACTGTATAATTTGTGTTTTTTATGCAGCTTTACAGGTTGCCTAAAAATAAAAACTTTCTATGGCTTCTGCTAAAGATTCTCTTATTAAGCTACATAAATACAAAGTATGGCAATATATATGATAAATATAAAACCCTTTGGCTTTAAATCTAATATGTTTTAGTATAACTTGGATTTGTCTATGTGAAACGACATCTTATTTAAACATTAAACTTTGGCTAATGGAATCAATGGTAACACAAATATTAACTTGCTTTACTATGCTTACAATACGTCTACTCGCTATAGTATCCAAACGAAACAATACATTGATAGAGGAAATTTAGACAAGTGAACACCGCGCGGTAATTCCCCTACTCGGTTCTAAAGCGAGTAGGGGAATTACCGCGCGCTGTTCACTAAAAACGTATGCATTATTTGCGGGAATCACCGAAAATGCGTTTCGTTTTCAAGCAAAGACAACGTGAGGGTTGCCATTAGTGTAAAAAAGTAAATAACTACCGATGACGTAATCATCATCTAGACTCCCCTTCCCCCCATGTCATCCAAAATAAGCAAAGCAAAAACCCCCTCGCCCCCCGATAATGCTCACGTAATACTTGAACGGCCCCATATTACGCAACGGTGAAAACATTATCGGCCATGATGTGACGTCATACAAATTATAAACAAAGAAACTTCATCCGTATAAGACTCGTGGACTAACGTTGTCTTCTTTAGATGCACATTTCTAAAAAAAACTCTTAATCAACGTAAAATTCATTGTTTTCCCGTCCTGTTGAAAATAATTATTGGATTCATAAAAGCAGCACAAATTTTTACTTTATTGACATTTTAAATATTTAGTTTGTTATTACCTCGTTTTTGCAACGAAGTAATCACAGAATGAAATAATTATTACTTAAGGTTAATTTAATGCAAAAAAGCAATTTTAAAATAATTTCACATGTCACCTTTATCAACTTGTGTCTTCAATTACATTACATACGTGATAGCAACATTTTAGGAGTTTAAAAAGTGTAGACGTATACTGGGATGTTCTAATATTCTTTTCTCTGGGAGTTCTACAGTGAACATCATTATTAAATAAAAATGTTCCCCCAAGTAACACGGCTTAGACGTAAGCGGCAGTTTGCGAACAAAAACTGAATAGTGATACTTGACCAAGTCATTAATTTTTAACCAGTTTAGAACGGGATATGTCGCTGATACATGATCAAATTTACGTAAAGACGGAACGTATACAACTGTTGCGAAGAACGTTTTCGGTAAAACTGTCTAAACATGTGAAGTATTCGATATTACAATAATTGAGTATAGAAATGAACAATGCTTCACATAGTTTTTTGGTCAACTTGAAATATAGTAAATACCTGCTTGCTAGGTTTTCTGTGAAACGACACTATACTTTTTCAGACCTTAAGAAACGTAAAGCTTCAATTTGAGAATATATACTAAGTGACATATAAATCCGAACACCCAGTTTAAATGGTTTTATTTTAATAAAACTTGGTGAATGTATTTATCTTACTGTAAATAACAAGTGAAAAAATTTTCAGCCTTATCAGTTGGACATTCCGGTTTTTATACTGCTTTTTTTTAATTCACTAACGCTCTAAAAATTAATATTTCAACCGCAGTAAAGAATCAACGTTGGCGGATTTTGGTTCTTGACATCCTTTACGATCGGTTACGATGCCTAGAGTACGGAGACCTGTACGATTTCGTCAACTTAGTGAGTTTGATAAGGGCCGTATAGTGGGACTTCGGGAAGCTGGACTTTTTTTTCGGGCAATTGCAGTTAGAGTGCAAAGAAGTGTAGACACTGTGGTTAGGTGTTGTCAGGCATGCCTTCGAGAAGGCCGTACGCAAAGAGCAAGGGGCACTGGACGCCGCCGTAGAACAACAGACTGTGAAGATCGCCGCCTAAGATTATTGGCCTTGAGGGACCGTTTCTCCACTACCAGGTCCATTGCAAATAAATGGTTTGCAGAACACGGACGACCTATTGGCATGCGAAGTGTTTACCGACGAATGAAAAGTTTTGGCTTGTTTTCATACCGGCCACACTGGGTCCCCCCTTTAACTCGAGAACACCGACGTAATCGCCTTGAGTGGTGCAGACAACGGTCACTCTGGGATCAGGAATGGAACAGTATTATTGTCTTTACTGACGAGTCTCGATTTTGTTTAGGCATGCACGATGGTCGTGCCAGGGTTAGAAGGCGACGTGGTGAAAAAAGGAATCCACAGTTTTTTGTTGAAAGACATGTTCATCACACTGTTGGAGTTATGGTTTGGGATGCTATAGCTTATGGTTCCAGGTCACCTTCAATCTTCATCAGAGGTAACATGAACGCGCAGCGTTATCTCCACGAAGTTCTAGGACCCCATCTTTTACCCTATCTTGACACCCTGGCAGATCCAACTTTCCAACAAGATAATGCCCGACCACATGTTGCAAGAGTCACAATAGACTTCTTTCAACATAATGATGTCACTTGTTACCATGGCCACCAAGATCTCCCGACTTATCCCCAATTGAGCACGTGTGAGATATGACGGGTAGGAGATTGCTCAATTTGCAACGTCCTCCTCAGACTCTAGAAGCACTTCGAGAGGAGTTGGTGGTTGCCTGGAATGAGATACCACAGGAGGACATTGACCACCTGATCAGAAGCATGCCTAGGCGCGTTGGAGAATGCGTAGTACATCAGGGTGCATCCACACATTATTAAAGGTCAAAGGGCTTTAAAGCAGTGTAATCATTTTGAAATTTTTATCATTTACTTATTATGCTTCATTAAGTACTTATACAAAATTTTATTAAAATAAAACCATTTAAACTGGGTGTTTGGATTTATATGTCACTTAGTATATTTATATTTTTGGGTTTATCGATCAAAATACCAATTTTCAAAATTATCTAATTTTTCAGTATTTCCAAATATTTTAAAGCTTTCGAGATTTTCAAAAAATTCAGAATTCTCACAAATCACAAGTCTCAATTTTTCAAAAATATCCAAAACCTTCAACTTTTAGGATTATAAAATTTTTAGAAATATTCAAAATTCAAAAGTTTTCACTATTCTCAAAATTTTAAAAATCCTCGATATTTTAAAAATTTTTAAAATTACTAAAATTTTCAAAATTACCAGTAATCACAATTCTATTTTTTTAAATATCCATTATTTTCAATGGTTTCAGGATTTTAGGAATTTTAAAAAAATACAAAATTTAAAAATTTGCAATATTTTCAATATTTTCAAAATTTTAAAGATCCTCCAAATTTTCAAAATGGTTTCAATATTTAAAAAATGCCAAAAATAAACAAAACTAAAATTCTAAATATTTTAAAAAATTTAGAAAATATAGGAAATTTTAAAAATTCTAAAAATTTTCAGAATTTTCAATTTTCAAAGTGGCCGCTAGATGGCACTTTATGCTGTCTTATATTGATAGACCTCATACTCTGCTGAAGAGATGCCAAATAGTACGGAGCAGCTGTCTACCGTTAGCCGTCTATGGCTGGACAAGCGAAAACTATATCACTAGTTTGCTCAGTGGCGAGTAGACCAAACCTACTACAGCACCAGCATTAGCTACATCTATCGGCCATAGTAGTGACCCGGCTGACAATACGTCCTGGGATACAGTTACAACAAACTCGCAGTGGCAGATTCTGGTAATGGCATGTTAGCTGACCACATTTTGCATACGAATTCGTTCTAGAAAGTCCACATGTCATCATTTTCTAAATTTTGTCGTGCAAAAAAATGTTTTCATTTGCAATATATTCATGCGCTTGTTACAATTAGGTAATTTGACGCGCTAAATTCCAATATTGAAAATATCCTGACACGTGGTAAATTATAATTTGGTGTCTACTTTAAATGTGCGTATGTATGTTAGTCCACCACGTAAGTCCATATTGTGCACAAAACCAAATGTAGTCACGCGAATAACCTCATCCGGCTCAATGTGCATATTGTACCCGCATCCGCAAATAACAATATTCCCTCCCACTTTTTACTAATTTCGCGTTTCCATGAACGGAACAAGATTATAACTGAATTCGGGAAAACTTCAGTCGTTAACGTAACTGGCACAAGATACGCAGATTATAACAGAAATCTTAATTATTTTGAATGACGGACATCAAAAGTAAAGGCTGCTTGCGTTTCATCCTAATTGGGACTCATCAGCACCGTCTAAGAGGGACTACGCTTTATGTTAAAGACATGAAGATGACAGTAGATGATGTAGGGATGAGATTCGCAGTATTGTAGGTTAGTAAGCATAAATACCAGACCAAAGGAAAGGAATGAAGAAGAAAATTTTCAGAATCTTAAAAATTGACAAAATTTAAAAATTTATTAAAATCATCAAAATTTTCGAAATTTACAAATTTCTCCAAATTTGCAAATTTCAGCTTTTTTGAATTTTAAAAATTTCAAAATTTTGATTTATCAAAATCTTTAGGATACCAAAATTTCTCCAAATTTTGAGAATTTTCAAAATGTTCAAACTTTGAACATTTTTCGAATTCTTTAAAACCACTAAATTTTTTAAATCTTTTGAATCCTAAATATTTTCAAAATATTTAGAGTTTCCAAGATTTCCACAATGTTCATATTTTCAAAATTCCTTAAATCAATTTTGAAAAGTTTCTAAAACATTCAAAATCTTCAATTTGGAAAATTTCGATAACTTACAGACTTTTGTGGAAATCTTGATAGTTGTCTTCAATGCTTTCAAAGTTCTCAAAAAATATAAAATTTCAAAAAATTTAAACATATTAACAACTTAGAAAATTTTTGAGCTTTGAATAGTTTGGAAATTTAGAAGCAAGGTATTGTACATTTTATGAGAATCTCAAAACTGAGAATATAGACGATTTTGGAAACTGGAAATTTCGATAGCTTGGAAATTTTCAAAACTTAAAGAATCTTGAACGTTTTGAAATTACAAACTTTGAAGATTTAGAAAACATTGAATAGGTACTGAAAATTTGGAAAACGTTATTGCATTTGTCTCTGGCTAGCTTGAAAGGCAAATAAAAAATCTCCACCTGATGGTTACCAAAGTCGTTCACTTAAAATCTAATGCTTGACCAACCCTTAATCTATTTGTAGCTTTGTCAGTTCTGGTAGGTTAGATACTATACTAAGTGACATATAAATCCTGCGCGTTCATGTTACCTCTGATGAAGATTAAAGGTGACCTGGAACCATAAACTATAGCACCCCAAACCATAACTCCAACAGTGTGATGAACATGTCTTTCAACAAAAAACTGTGGATTCCTCCTTTCACCACGTCGCCTTCTAACCCTGGCACGACTATCGTGCATGCCTAAACAAAATCGAGACTCGTCACTAAAGACAATACTGTTTCATAACTGATCCCAGAGTGACCGTTGTCTGCACCACTCAAGGCGATTACGTCGGTGTCCTCGAGTTAAAGGGAGGACCCAGTGTGGCCGGTATGAAAACAAGCGAAAACTTCTCATTCGTCGGTAAACACTTCGCATGCCAATAGGTCTTCCGTGTTCTGCAAACCATTCATTTGCAATGGACCTGGTAGTGGAGAAACGGTCCCTCAAGGCCAATAAATTTAGGCGGCGATCTTCACGGTCTGTTGTTCTACGGCGGCGCCCAGTGCCACTTGCTCTTTGCGTACGGCCTTCTCGAAGCCATGCCGGACAACACCTAACCACAGTGTCTACACTTCTTTGCACTCTAACTGCAGTTGCCCGAAAAGAAAGTCCAGCTTCCCGAAGTCCCACTATACGGCCCCTATCAAACTCAGTAAGTTGACGAAATCGTACAGGTCTCCGTACTCTAGGCATCGTAACCGATCGTAAAGGATGTCAAGAACCAAAATCCGACAACGTTGATTCTTTACTGCGGCTGAAATATTCATTTTTAGAACGTTAGTGAATTAAAAAAAGCAGTATAAAAACCGGAATGTCCAACTGATAAGGCTGAAAATTTTTTCACTTGTTATTTACAGTAAGATAAATACATTCACCAACTTTTATTAAAATAAAACCATTTAAACTGGGTGTTCGGATTTATATGTCACTTAGTATAAATAAACCCATTGAACAACGAAGGGATGAAGAAATAAAGTTAGAACTCCTTGTACTTTAGCGTAGGTGTGCAGGTTTGTCCCTTTAGCCTTGCCCTTCACCCCCACCCATCTATTTGACGCATTAATTAACAGTTGGAATTATGTACGCGGTTAATTAAGCACGATTTCCAGCTCTAACAATATTCCACCAATAGCCACGCTCCAATTTAATTTTCTAATAATCGTAAATCATTGGTCACCGGGTAATATTTAGCTGCTGCGTGCGTGTTTTGAACCCACCTATTGTTTGAACTCAATCGACAAACATACACACCAACAGAGCGTTTGCCGCAAGCCACGTAGCAAGTAGGGTGTTTATTTTGGTGTCATTAATGCCACACTATCAGGCTCCATTGTGGAACCTGTATAACTGTGTTCTCAAGGGACCTTGAACTTTTTATCGAAAGGAGTATGACAGAACGATAGACATGCCCTAGGAGATATCGAGGTACCACCCTGTACCATTTTATTTCATTGCAAGGGAAGTACGTGAACAATTCGATATGGGTAACAATGTCAGGATAATATAAAGTTAGTTACTTGGCGATTTAACTGATTCATGATATGACATGCACAAAACTACTAATCACACAGACTAAATCATAAGCAGATCCTGGATCGCCACACCGACTGATCACTGAGTCGTCACACAGGCAGGCTATTTGGTCGCTAGGTGTTCGGACAGATATGCTGAGCTTAACGATTGCTAGGAAACCAGGATATCATATCGTAACAATACTCCGAACATATAACAACTGTACACTAAAAATCCCTACACACATCCCGCCATGAGATTCTTTCAGACTCCAGCGATTGCCGATGGAGGAAGCTAAGCGGTCATCCATCATGTCAACATCCAAGGATCTACGACGTTTCCCCTGGCAGAGGAAACCGAACTGTAATTAGTTATGTTAATTAGTTAGTAACATAACTACCTGTGTCACAGTAGCTATGTAATTAGATACACAACGCGCACTACTTGATTTCAGAAGCGACCGCTATACCCGTTTGCGTGTAAATCATGCCAGTGAAAGCTTACCCTGGGAACAAGCGCCCAAAAGGAGGACAGGATATAACATAAACATGCGTAAGTGTGGTGGCGTTGAAGTGACATTAACCAGACTTGTGGATTTTATAGAAAGAATTCGTATGCAAAATGTGGTAAGCTTACATGCCATTACCAGAATCTGCTACTGCGAGTTTGTTGTAACTGTATCCCAGGAGGTATTGTCAGCAGGGTCACCACTACGGCCGCTAGATGTTGCTAATGCTGGTGCTGCAGTAGGTTCGGTCTACTCGCCATTGAGCAAACTAGTGATATAGTTTTCGATTGTCCGGCCATAGATGGCTAACCGTAAACAGCTGCTCCGTACTATTTGGTATCTCTTCAGCAGAGTATGAGGTCTATTCTATCAAAATAACACAGCATAAAGTGCCATCTAGCGGCCACAGTGGTGAGTTATATGTGAATAGCCTAGGCAAGTATCAAGACTTTAAAACTTTAGCAAGATTTTTGAAAGCCTAATATATGATGTCTTGTATAGCTCTCTGAGAGGATCTATTTCTGTCAATCAGCATAGGTTTATGACTGGGAGGTCAACAGTTACAAGCTTGACTTGTTTGACGCTAGTCATTTCCGAGGTTTTTGATGATCAGGGTCAATTGGATGATCTGCTGGCTCGTCAGAGCCTTTACTGCTTCTCATCAACTGATATAATACTGGAAAGGAGCATGTACATAGAATATGGCGGCTATCAATCCAAGACTCGTACTGCAACATCTGGTGTACCTCAGTGGTCCAATTTAGGGCCTGTCTTGTTCATAATCTTCATCGATGATGTATCGTTATCTCTGCTATGCATGCATTTACTTTACGCTGATGATTATTATTAATCTCAATGACAGTATTCTATTGCAAAACTGCGTAAACTTGGTCTACTTATGCTGCTCTAACAATCAACTATTAATATTTTAAAATGCAAGATTATGTCATTTACTAGAAAACTACGTCCTATAATATACGTCAATAATAACATTGATGGCAACCAGCTAGAGTAGTCCTCGACCTTCAAGGATGTGGGTGTCGTTTTTGACGCTAAATTTTCATTCATTTCACTTTTATTATTAGAAAGCTGGAGCACTACTTACTTGGAAAATATGTTAATCAACTGTATAGCACAGAATGAGATTTATGTATGCTTTGAGCGTTAGAGTTCAACTAATGTGAGTCATTTAGTATTTGAAACTTACATTTTGTTTCAGGTTGGCGAAATGACCACTGCAATTGGACGGTTTTGGTGTTTACTATGCATCTGTCCTATACTTCTAGCCAATACAATGGATTATAGTAATTATGGTAAGTTTTTCATTACTTTTGTAATCTGTCTTGGGGTGGGTAGACCATGGAAGGTCACCTTAACAAATAAACAGTTATTATTAGTTAGTAGTTATATAAACAAATTAATTATCAAGTAATGCTTTGTCTTATTATACAACACATTATTTATTGAATTTAAGTTTTGTTAAACTCTTCTGTTAAGCCTTGTAAAGAACAAGGCTCCATACAAGACCAACGCAACAAATCAGTTGTTTAACTTGAAGCTAACTTTGCGAGTAAAAGTCATAATATAACCGAGATATTAGACTCCACAAAATCAGTCAAACCTAAACCAAACCATTATCTACCATCGGTTCGGAAAAAAATTACACTTGTTTGGCAATATCGAGAACTTGTTGAACTGGTTTTAATTTATGGTGATCGTCTTTAAAGTGGCTAGACAAGTACAAGTCTCCGAGGTGAAAAACGATTCGTGATTAATAGCCGAGGATTTATCTACAAGAGTGCATTTTTGTCATAATAGTGACAATAGAATCAACCTTGACGCGTCATTTTCATTTTAAAATTTTAAAAATTTCCAAAATTTTCAAAATTTTGGGGATTTTCGGAATTTCAAAAATTCTGAAAACTCACCAAATTTGGAAATTGGAATACTTGAAAAATGTTGAATATTTTGAGAAATTTTCTGAAATTTTCAAAATTTTTTAAATTTTGAGTTTTGAAAATTTAGAAAATATTGGAAATTTTAAAAATTTTGAAAATTTTGAAAATGTCGAAGATTTTGAAAAATTTGAAAATTCTGAAAATTTTGAAAATTTTGAAAATTTTGAATATTTCGAACATTTTGAAAATTTTGAAAATGTTGAAAATTTTGAAAATGTTGAAAATTTAGAAAATTTAGAAAATTTAGAAAATTTAGAAAATTCAGAAAATTTGGAAAATTTAGAAAATTTAGAAAATTTAGAAAATTTAGAAAATTTAGAAAATTTAGAAAATTTAGAAAATTTAGAAAATTTAGAAAATTTAGAAAATTTAGAAAATTTAGAAAATTTAGAAAATTTAGAAAATTTAGAAAATTTAGAAAATTTAGAAAATTTAGAAAATTTAGAAAATTTAGAAAATTTAGAAAATTTAGAAAATTTAGAAAATTTAGAAAATTTAGAAAATTTAGAAAATTTAGAAAATTTAGAAAATTTAGAAAATTTAGAAAATATAGAAAATTTAGAAAATTTAGAAAATTTAGAAAATTTAGAAAATTTAGAAAATTTAGAAAATTTAGAAAATTTAGAAAATTTAGAAAATTTAGAAAATTTAGAAAATTTAGAAAATTTGGAAAATTTAGAAAATTTAGAAAATTTAGAAAATTTAGAAAATTTAGAAAATTTTGAAATTTAGAAAATTTAGAAGATTTAGAAAATTTTGAATATTTTGAATATTTTGAAAATTTTTAAATTTTGAAAATTTTGAAAATTTAAAAAATTTAGAAATTCAGAAAATTTAGAAAATTTAGAAAATTTAGAAAATTTAGAAAATTTAGAAATTTGGAAAATTTGGAAAATTTAGAAAATTTAGAAAATTTAGAAAATTTTGGATTTGAAAATTTCGAAAATTTTTAAAATTTTGAAAATTTTTTAAATTTTGAAAATTTTGAAAATTTTGAAAATCTTGAAAATTTTGAAAATTTTGAATATTTCGAAAATTTTGAAAATTAAGAAAATTTAGAAAATTTAGAAAATTTAGAAAATTTAGAAAATTTAGAAAATTTAGAAAATTTAGAAAATTTAGAAAATTTAGAAAATTTAGAAAATTTAGAAAATTAGAAAATTTAGAAAATTTAGAAAATTTAGAAATTTAGAAAATTTAGAAAATTTAGAAAATTTAGAAAATTTAGAAAATTTAGAAAATTTTGGAAATTTGAAAATTTTGATAATTTTGAAAATTTTTAAGATTTTGAAATATTTGAAAACTGAAAATTCTTAAAATAATCTCTCATAATTCTTAAAAATTTCTAAAGTACAAAGTTGATCTACTTCACGTCTTTTCTGAAATTCAAATGAGCCCAAGAGAGAATAAAAGCAATTTTAGATTTCAGTTTTTCACGTCCACGTTTCTATTTTATTTGTCTAAACATAATTTCCACTAACACATACCCAGAGAAGTAAGTTCGCTCTCACTTGATCGACTCTTACCCAGAAACACAGGAAGAACACTGTTTTTGAACTTCTTGTTTCTATTGAACCACCCTGTACAAGTCCGCTCAATGGAAAACTACTGCATGTCAAATAATTCAGAAGGCTTTCAAGTTTAAACGGGCCGCAACCAAACCGGCTAACAAGCAACGAGCACGTTTTGAAAGGCACAAAGCGTGCTGCCTAACCAGGCAAATACTTTATGAGTTCATGCAGTCAAAGATGGAGAAATGCTGCAGGCGGAAGCATTTTAATATTATGGAGGGTAGACTTCTGTATTGGGGAGGGACAACTTCAGGTATATCGACTCAAAAAATGGATCTAAACTGAATCCAAATTCAAGATGAGATGTAAATAATAACAGTTAGCGCGTGATCTCTCGGTAACAGGTGGAGACAACGCCTCTCATTGGTCAATTCGCCATTAAATTTCAAGCGGCCGCCTGGCAGAATAATGCGTGTGGCAGGGTCAGGGCATTCAGAGTTGCACTCAGGCCACCGTCCATCGCGTGTATCACTTCGTGCTCGTGTTTTCGTATGCACCTTGCTTGGTTGTTGCTGTTGTTGTTGTTAAGTGTATTTGAGTAATTTGTTAAGTTTCTGTTAAATACTGTCATCTTTGTTTTACAACACGTTGCTGGTAGTCCAACATTCGGAGGTAGCCCTGAATGCGGCCCTGTATGCCGTCCTTGCTTTTGTCAACACGCATCCATTCTATCTTGAGTGTAAATAAACTATAGATGTCTGTATAATTGTTACGCTCAAAGGCCGAACACGTTCATTGAGCAAAAAAACAGCTCATATCGCGAAAATCATGTTATGGCTCTTTTGAAAAGGCTGAGGAGTTGAGCAGCGGAAAATGAGCGCAACTAATTGTCGAAAATGTTTGAGATGCAAGATAACTTGAAGACTTAATCTCTAATTCTTATCTTTGAAGAGTATTATAAGAAGCAATTGGTTTGGTTCAAAAACCAGCTAATAGGATTTTATGAATGGGATACGATTAAATTCAAAATCATTCCTTATTAATTTAAGAAATAGTAATTTAATTTTTGCCTATATTATTTAAGGAGGCTTGCTATACCATTTTAAATAGCACATCAAAAGTTTATATATTAGTACTATCGCTTTATAGTGATGAGGTGTTAAAGTAAAGTGAAAAATTAGTGCGATTTTGAAGAAAGTGAAATATTAAGTGATTCCCCCACTCGTCTCGCTGGTTTATCTCTTTAGGAGCATTATTAAAAGAATGTAAATGTCTGCAAGTTCACGAGTAAGAAAATGACCTAAATTTTCTTAGAAATGTTCTGAGAGATCATTAACGAAGACGCAATGAACATGTTCCTAATTTTCCAAATCCATTCATCTTAAAAGTGAGACAAAAACCGATAAAAAATCATTTGCCTATACATGACGATGCTAGTACTTAAAATAAGTAATTGTTCCATTTCCATTTAAATCATTGCCTTTTTATTATTTTTTTAAATGTTTTTGTTTATTTTATTTCGCATTAATCCCGCACCTCCTGACAAAATTTTCCACAGTGCGTTGTGGCAATCACAGAAGGCCTTCAAAACGGATCTTGGCTGTCATACAACCACGATGCATTATGCACTGTATGGAACCATATTATGATGTACGATAATCTCAGTTGGCCATGACGCTTCATCAAGCTGATTAACTTAGCGCCGTATCGCCAGCCATTCCTACAATTGTAGGATGCCTTTATAGCCTCCTTGATTTACATAGTCTTTTCTCTCCGTCAAAAAGTTTGGGGCGTTTCTAGATCTCTACAGTCCCGTGACAGTGCCAGCGCTCTCCTACTGTGAGGTTGTGTTTTGTTTTTGAATTGTAGGAAATTTCAGGCATGATATAGATCAAAAGCATGAACAATTTGATGCAAATAGGTATTTGTAGCATAACCTCAAAATAGCAGGCTGACACGGAACAGTAGAAAACAATGAAAATCAAGATAGGATCCAACACCTAAATATTTTGTTTTGTCAGCTGAATGTACGAGAGTATTTGTACTGTCATATTTAATTTGTAAAGAGGTGAATGATGGTAACTAATTTTTAAGATTGTATATTTCTGTCTAAACCGATATGAAATTAAAGTAATATCACTGAGATGTATCCCAGGAGTTGTTACTGAAATAAACTATGCATGTTATTGTGCCTTGAGACTTCAAGCCAAGTATGCTATTGACGTCGCATACCTTCAGAATGCAATAGGCGTTCCTATCCCAAATGCCAGTGTGGCTTAAAAACGAAGGCTTTTCCCTCGTCTACCGAATAAGCGAGATAATATAGAACCGACCCAGTTTCATCATCCGACATTCAACCGACGATTCGAACCCAAACGATTTATAGCATCAAAAACGAGCAAAGCTGAATTTCGTTGGCCACATTCGGCGTTCGCAGAATAAATTAATTTTGAACTGTGACACAACATCGAACGTGTCAGTTCCGAATTGCCACCGTAGAGAACAATACGAATTTATTACTCTCCATTTGTTCGTATGTCCGTCTGTCTGTCCCACCTATGGCGCTATTGGCATGTGGGATGATGGAGCGTACGTCCAGGAGGGCAAACGGGCAGACTACCCTGTCAAAAAGTTATGTAGCTTGAATTTGGGGGAAAATTCTTCGTTTTTATTAACGCGACTAGATACAGGGAGGTTTGGAGACGTATTTTCGATATACGCATGCTTGTGCACAGCACTATTTCGGTAAATAACTTATCACAACTTTTTAGTGCTACCCTGTATACAACAACTGACTAAAAAATCCTATTTACTCGTATTTCCACAGAAAAAAGGTTTAATTGTCGTGACTAAAGCTAACAGTTTTCGAGATATTTGTTTTTAAAGGTTCCAATGCATTATTTGTACCATAATGATAAAACAATTTATAACATAATAATCAAGTTGCTTTGGATAATATCTGAGTAGCGTTGCTATGGTTTATAATGTTTGTCATAATATTGCTTTGAACTTCATGAATAATTTTAAGTTGACAATAAGTTGTTAAACATCATGGAGTACACGTTTGATAAATATTGTGATATGCATAAAATGTACGGATGTGCAAGATGTGATGCTTTAAAAACAAATATCTCGAAAACTGTTAGCTTTAGACAATTGTAACAAGTAAACCTTTTTTATTGTGGAAATACGAGAAAGTAAGATTTTCTGGTCAGCTGTTGTACACAGGGTAGCACAAAAAAGTTATTTTCCGAAATAGTGTTGTTTGGCTATAAAAAATAACGGATTCTTGTTTCTCATACCTGAAATCCTCCAATACCGTGTTTTATGCCAAAATCGGAAATACTTCTCAAACAATAAGGAAAAATAGAAAATAAAGTTGTAACTTTTGACACCCTATATCTCGCAAACCATCAACTTTTGGACTCAGGTATGTTTAAGTCAACTCACATATTTTGGTCTGTAGTCTCTAATAGTAAAGTGACCTTATTCGTAATTTTTCACATCATTGCGAAGTTAAGCTTGTTGGCTACTCGTCCACTTAACCACAATATGGACAAAACATAACATAAAAGGTTATACTATTTAGCAAGCCAGAAAGAAAAGAGTAATATTAAACACATAAACAAATGTATAAGAATTAAAAAATAATAAAACAATAGCTCATCTTTGAGATGTGATGGCATCTCTAACAGCTATCTTCTAAGGCAGGTAAAGTTTTTGTTTGTTGATCGTACTCAGTGAATTGTATAACTGATCGGCATGTACGTAAAAAATGCTGGATACAATGAAGTACGGTGAACTGGTCATCAGGGCGTAACCTCCTTGTTATTAGATTTCTACAAGGAACTTCTTTGCTAGGTAAATAGGTCTTTTGGAGATGATTTTTTGAATAAAAACTAATATTAAGAACTCCAAAGGATTGTTGAGCTTCGGCCACATCAACTCACAAATTGTAGATGTAACACGGCTGTACCTACGAAGACCGAAGAAAAACGTCAGCAATAGCTTCTAATCTGGTTTTTGTGATGGAGTCAGGATAGAAATAAAATAGGATGAAACGGTAAAGCAGCTTAGATATAACCAAACTCTGATAATTTCTTGCGAGTCTCGAAATTGAGGATAGAACGATCAAAGCCTCAAGCTTGCGTATGTAGCTTTTAATATAAATATTAGTGACGTGGTGATGAAAAAAGATATACGTTTAAAATGCACCTAAACTTTTTACATGTATGACCAGTGGACCATATGTCCATATGTTTCATAACGTTGATAATTGGTTTTACGACAAAATAGCATTGCAAAGCTGTTGGTGGGATGAAGCTTCATACAGCTTCACCAGGTCTAAATAAATTTTATGCGATACTTGACTCAAAAGTGAAAGTCCATCTAGGTCTGTTAGTATTCTAAAACAGTATGCAAGCCGAAAGTATAGATTGAATATAACAAGGGCCCAAGTACGGATCCTTGTGGAACACTGGAAGCAACATCAGCACCAGCAGAAACTCTTTGGCTTGTTCTTACCAGTTGCTTGCGATTGTCTAAATAAGATTTAGAAATACAGAGAGGAACATCAGAATGTCCACAGTATTTTAATTTGGATATAGGAATGTTACTATTAGCTGTATGAAATGCTTTATGAAAATCCAACAACACTAATGCAGTATAAATATACTAAGTGACATATAAATCCGAACACCCAGTTTAAATGGTTTTATTTTAATAAAAGTTGGTGAATGTATTTATCTTACTGTAAATAACAAGTGAAAAAATGTTCAGCCTTATCAGTTGGATATTCCGGTTTTTATACTGCTTTTTTTTAATTCAATAACGCTCTAAAAATGAATATTTCAGCCGCAGTAAAGAATCAACGTTGGCGGATTTTAGTTCTTGACATCCTTTACGATCGGTTACGATGCCTAGAGTACGGAGACCTGTACGATTTCGTCAACTTAGTGAGTTTGATAGGGGCCGTATAGTGGGACTTCGGGAAGCTGGACTTTCTTTTCGGGCAATTGCAGTTAGAGTGCAAAGAAGTGTAGACACTGTGGTTAGGTGTTGTCAGGCATGGCTTCGAGAAGGCCGTACGCAAAGATCGCCGCCTAAGATTATTGGCCTTAAGGGACCGTTTTTTCACTACCAGGTCTATTGCAAATGAATGGTTTGCAGAACACGGAAGAGCTATTGGCATGCGAAGTGTTTACCGACGAATGAGAAGTTTTGGCTTGTTTTCATACCGGCCACACTGGGTCCTCCCTTTAACTCGAGAACACCGACGTAATCGCCTTGAGTGGTGCAGACAACGGTCACTCTGGGATCAGGAATGGAACAGTATTGTCTTTAGTGACGAGTCTCGATTTTGTTTAAGCATGCACGATGGTCGTGCCAGGGTTAGAAGGCGACGTGGTGAAAGGAGGAATCCACAGTTTTTTGTTGAAAGACATGTTCATCACACTGTTGGAGTTATGGTTTGGGGTGCTATAGCTTATGGTTCCAGGTCACCTTTAATCTTCATCAGAGGTAACATGAACGCGCAGCGTTATATCCACGAAGTTCTAGAACCCCATCTTTTACCCTATCTTGACACCCTGGCAGATCCAACTTTCCAACAAGATAATGCCCGACCACATGTTGCAAGAGTCACAATAGACTTCTTTCAACATAATGATATCACATTGTTACCATGGCCACCAAGATCTCCCGACTTATCCCCAATTGAGCACGGGTGGGATATGATGGGTAGGAGATTGCTCAATTTGCAACGTCCTCCTCAGACTGTAGAAGCACTTCGAGAGGAGTTGGTGGTTGCCTGGAATGAGATACCACAGGAGGACATTGACCACCTGATCAGAAGCATGCCTAGGCGCGTTGGAGAATGCGTAGCACATCAGGGTGCATCCACACATTATTAAAGGTCAAACGGCTTTAAAGCAGTGCAATCATTTTGAAATTTTTATCATTCACTTATTATGCTTCATTAAGTACTTATACAAAATTTTATTAAAATAAAACCATTTAAACTGGGTGTTCGGATTTATATGTCACTTAGTATATTTAATGTTACTAAATCTCGCGTTATTGAACTTTACCTTGAAGAACTTCTAAGGTAGGATATCATAGTTGATTATTACTTACCTATATGCTATAATTCTTATCTATGTATCTGTTTACTGTGCTTAATTGATATTTATTGATATTTCCTGTCACTGGGTGTATCTGCCTGTTGAAAATAAACATTATTATTATTATTATTATATTCATCTATTTTCGCCTGTACTCTTCATATCGTAGACTAGATATCTCTTATCATGGATAACAAAATACCATGGCGCAATTGAGCACGTGTGGGATATGATGGGTAGGAGATTGCTCAATTTGCAACGTCCTCCTCAGACTCTAGAAGCACTTCGAGAGGAGTTGGTGGTTGCCTGGAATGAGATACCACAGGAGGGCATTGACCACCTGATCAGAAGCATGCCTAGGCGAGTTGGAGAATGCGTAGCACATCAGGGTGCATCCACACATTATTAAAGGTCAAAGGGCTTTAAAGCGCTGCAATCATTTTGAAATTTGTATCATTTACTTATTATGCTTCATTAAGTACTTATACAAAATTTTATTAAAATGAAACAAAACCATTTAAACTGGGTGTTCAGATTTATATGTCACTTAGTATATTAGATTCTCCAAGATCATCTGAATTTCTAATATTTTCCAGATATTTTTTAAAAATTTCCAAGATCTTTGAGATACTCAAGATTCTTCAAATTGCAAAGTGTTCCAGTATACCAAAACGTAGAACGTTCAAAAAATTTTGAATTTCTGCATCTATCAAGATTGTCAATATTTTCAGAATTCCCTAACATTTTCAACATGTTCAGAATCCTCAAAATTAAGATTCTTCACGATTTTAAATTTTTTTAAATCCGAACCTCACATCTTTAAATTTCTAATACATATTACTAATTCTGCTAATACCCTCGAAATTTTATTAAAATAAAAACATTTAAACTGGGTGTTCGGATTTATATGTCACTTAGTATATAATTGTCCAAATTACAAATAATTTCATCAGTTACGTGCTACTACTGCAACGGAAACCAGACTGATGATTCGGAAATATTTTTCAAAACACTGTGGTTATAGCGATGATGCGTGTATTCATGTTTGCAAGTGCCGCGGCAGGCTGAGTTGCCACGTTGCTAGATGGTCGGCACTGTCGATAGGTTGTCGGCAGTGTTTTCAAATATGTGGGGATTATGGACTAATTTCATGATGAGTCTTATCGACTGACATGACTCAATAAAAGCCGTTATTCTACAAGTTCATAGAAAACCTCTTTCTAAACGTATGCCATATACAGGGTGATTCACAAGTCGTGACCAAAAATTAAACAACATACACAGGACCGCACTTTAAGGGAGGTCTTTTATATAACATTTTTTTTCTCGAAGGCTTCTTTAAAAAGATACACGGAGTGTTGAAGTTTAAAGATAAACAACATTTTTTTCAATATCGTCAAAACTGTCAACTGGAATGGACTAAACTTTGGTGTGTGAATTTACCTATGTATTGTCCAGTTGACGGTTTTGAAGATATCGAAAACAATTTTTTTGGTTTTAAACTTCTTCTTAATGAAGTCCTTGAGGAAAAAATGCTGCATTTAAGACCCCTTTAAATGCGGTCCTGCATAATCCTTTAAGAATTGACGCCTTTTTATGGCAACATTCGAACTCATCCGAATCAAGATCCCGATCCCGCGTATTATAAGCTAGCCTAGAATCGTAAACCGTGTCAGAATAAATAAATCTTTGGTAAAATGTATGCCCGAATGCGAGTTTCTCCCACTGGCATTGCGCCATTCTCAGCTTAGTTTAATTCGGCCGGAAGGACACAAAAGATTCATTGTTCTCCTCCTCTAGCCTTCTTTGAAAAGTTCAAGCGCGGATTACTTCCAACCTTTGCTATTTTGTGACCGTCCTCCGTCCACTTCAAATAAAAAGGATCTATGGATATAATCCTTTTTCGGGGAATCGTGAACTCCCGTTTGATAACGTTAATAACTTGGAGAAGACGTAAATAGAAAAGTATCGTCTAAGCAGAAAACCGTAGAAAATATAAACTTGTAGAACACTTATCGTCTTTGTTTCTTATATCTCTCATAAGAGGACCACCACAAAGATACAGTCGATGTTTTCTTTTAATTGCTAAGAGAATTTGTTTTCAATAACTGAGACGTCATTATACCCTACTACGATTGGGCCTGTTTTCATTCTATACAGGGTGTCCGCAAAGTTGGGGTTTTCCTTTACACGACGTGTAGATCTTGAAAACATAAGCAATTTTTCTTAGTACCATATACACCAATGTCTTAAGAGAACCGAGATAAAGGGCTCTGCAACATCAAAAATATCTGAATACCGTCCTGCAGCCGCGACCCTCCGCGATATCCCAGACTGGTACCGGCTACTAGCTGAACCCGACGACAGAACTGGGTCGGGGGTCGGGGTCAGTGTGTCAGGTCAGTATGCAACGTTCAACCGAGGGTAAAGGGTCACGCGTATAGAGGTAACGAACCCGTATAATCGATTGCGTTTCAAAAAAAAACAATAATAGCACACGATGCTTCTTTATCACCAAACAATACACACAGTTACCACAAAAACTTGACCATTTTATCACTTGTTGCTCATGGCAAGATAAATCGATGTGTGAAAATTCTTTAATTCTAATAAGCATACTTAGGTGTTTACCTTTTTCTTGCTCAGTATATAAGCTATTTAAGCCATACTTAAATAAGTGGCAACTAGCCTATGTCTTCTTCTGGCGGTAAGTTCTAGCAACCAATGTGGCAAGATACCATACAGGCTTAGTATAAGTACATGAATACTGGGGTGGGTCAAAATCAGCCTTGCCTAACTACTAGTGATCAACATCGTGAAGCGGCACTCCAATACAAGTATTCAGACGATATATCGGTGGAAAATGCCAGATGACCATCGGAAAGCATTCATACCATTCGTCCTTAGAGACTATATATTCTATCGTGCCTTGTACATCCTTGTGTTCTATTTACTAGAATATAAATTATGCAAGCACCGAAGCAAAATTCTTGTCCACAAATACCTCCTCGGGGGCGAGTCCTCTCCAGCAACCAATTAATTTCTAAAAGCCGGTACTTCTGTGCGGCAGCTTCTGCATTATTTCTTTATGCCACAAGAGAAACCGAGTGCGGCTGGAACGAAAGTTTTGATTCATGTAATGAGCTCCTATTATTCTTTAAAAATTCTGTGAGGATAGTTGCCGGGCTCATGCTCGAACGGACTCTTAAGGATGCGGTTAAGCTCTCTAAATAAAATGGAATTATTCGGTTTTATAGACTCCTCCATCCGGAATTATTTGGTTGGAATCGCTTTTGTTTCAGTTTATTCGTAATGCGGGTTGCTCGATATTGAGGAGCATTAGACATTGAACTTTTTGGAACTTGCTAAGTTCTAGTTATTTCCAGTATACAATGAGTAGGATATACTGGGTGTTGTTTAAAAGTAATAATGTTCCGTACGCTTCATTGGGCGACGCTTCGTTAGCCCTCCGAGTTTGAATCGGTTTATCAATCCACCGTATGAACAGATAAAAGTTTCATCAGAACTCCAACTTAGCCAAAGTTCATTGTAGCGGAAGACTTTATTATCTCAGCATTGACTTCGCGGTAAGGAAAGTCTACCCAAACCTTAATCTCAAAACAGAAATGTAGTTGAAGTTTGAATATTTTTATTGTGACTCTATTTCTGTTAATCTACCATGAAATCTCTCAATAACGATGAGACCGTTAATATGTGACGGGTACAGGGTAAAAATGATGAATGACACAAAAATAAGTTACGCGAAAAGTGGTTTTCAAAGTTTGAAGACGCCTTGACTCGTTGTACAGGGTGGGTCAAACATCTGACGGAGTACTATAGACTCTTTATTATATGAAATTGAAAAAAGCTTAATTATAAATAATAAATATTTTTGATATTCATTTGTTGCCCAAAAGTGAAGGAAAACGCTTTTTATTTTGGTATCGTGAGATTCTCTTATGATTTTTAATGTATGAGCGTCCAATGAACTTTTCGTCACCTGCGACATCCTGTAAAACCTAAGGGTTGACTAACCAGGAAGATGCCTATATGAGGTTTTACGATTTGTTCTAATGAGAACTACCTTAACAGGAAATTCATTACACAGGGCCTAGATTATGAGAAAAATGTGATATTCTAACCTCAATAGCTCAAACGCAGAATTATCTCCAATTATTTGTTCAATTGGTACAGGAAAAAACAATGAACCAAAAAAATCTTTATTCAAAAGAATATAGAACAAATAAAACAAAATTATTGATATCTGCTTAAAAATGATTAATTAACGTTTATTTAATTGTTGTAGCAGCTACTAGTTTCCCTGCACCGCAAGTTTTCATTGGGTGTCATTGTTTTTTCGTGTTTCCGATTCCTCATGGGATTGTACTTCGTTAACATGTCATCATTTATTTTTTGCTGATGATTTGAAAATTTATAATAATATCGTAACTTCCGAAGACTGTCATTTTCTTCAAAATAACTTGGAAGTTATCAATTCATGGTGTTCCAAAAACTTCCTCGCACTAAATGTGTCAAAATGTAAAGTAGTAACATATTGCAGAAAACGGAATGTTATGCTTTATGATGACTACAGTATTAATTAGGTAAGGTTAGAAAGGAGTAACAGTTATAAGGACCTAGGTGTTACATTTGATGTCAAATTCACTTTTAATGATCATATAAATAGCATTACATCGTCTGCTTTCCGAATGCTAGGGTACTGTGTTAGAAACTAGTCAGGTTTCTCAAAGGTTGAAAGACTCAAGATTCTAGATCTAGCATACGTCAGAATCAAGCTTGAATATGCATCGCTTATATCGGCAAATATTTATCAAAACTCTATTAGCAGATTGGAATCTATTCAACGAAGAGCAGTAAAGTTTATGTTCTTCAAATGCAATGGTTTCTAACCACAAAGAGGCTTCAACCATAATGTATTGCTCAAAACTTTTGATATCAAACCACTTGAAGTACGCCGAAATATTTCTGCTCTGTCTTTTTTGTTCAATTTACTCCACAATAAGGTTTACTGTCCATATATTCTAAGTAAGATACGTTTTAATGTTCCTCGCTTAGGTAACCGTTATTGTGCCACATTTTACTATGATTTCTGGCATACCAATGTTTTGTCCAAGTCTCCCGTGCATAGGACGTGTACAATATTCAATAGTATCAGTAACTGCGACGTATTTAATGTCACTAAATCTCGCGTTATTGAACTTTACCTTAAAGAACTTCTAAGGTGGGATATTATGGTTGATTATTACTTACCTATATACTATAATTCTTATCTATGTATCTGTTTACTGTGCTTAATTGATATTTCCTGTAATTGGGTATATCTGCCTGTTGGAAATAAACATTATTATTATTATAAATTGTTGCCGGTCTTGACTACAAATTTGTGACATTCATCTATTTTCGCCTGTACTCTTCATATCGTAGTCTGGATATCTCTTATCATGGATAACAAAATACCATGGCGCTTTCTAACACTCAAAATGCATATCTCATAACGAGCGCGGACTCCGTTGGAAATATCCCAGCATACATTCTACCGCTTGCTAGCGTTCCTCATAAAACTAGTGAGCTCACAGTCCTCTTACTTCGTGTCACATACAAAGAACCTCAAAACGCTCTAAACGTGAAATTGGTTTAAAATGTTGTACAACGCATAGGCGTCCCGGAGGGCTTAGAGAAAGAAAAATGGGAAAGATTCATTACGATGAGATTCTTGAATTTAGTAGTGGTGTTTGTTTGAACGACGTTGCTTTTGCTAACCAAAATAGCTATTGATTCATTTTTCTATACCTGGGCATCAGGATTGCTACAAGCAGTTCAAAGACGTCTTGTTGATCCGATTTTTGAAGACTCAGGGACTCTACAAAACTAAAACCAAGTCCAAGATAGAGTTGATGTAAACATAGTCATGCACGGCGCACACGTATCTCGAACGCTGACGGTTTGTACAGAGCCGTATTCAGAACCTTTGATTCAATGATGCCAAATGATTTATCGATTGCAGATGCGATATCTTAGAAAAAAGTCTTCATGATTGCGACAGAAGTAAAATATGGCAGATCTATAACAAGATGTGGCCACTATGTGCACTGTAAAAGACTTCCATTGGATTTTCCAAAAATCATAAACGCCATTTGAAAAGGAATGTAATCATTTTAATTCTACGTACAACTATACTAAGTGACATATAAATCCGAACACCCAGTTTAAATGGTTTTATTTTAATAAAATTTTTGTATAAGTACTTAATGAAGCATAATAAGTAAATGGGAAAAATTTCAAAATGATTGCACTGCTTTAAAGCCCTTTGACCTTTAATAATGTGTGGATGCAGCCTGATGTGCTACGCATCCTCTAACGCGCCTAGGCATGCTTCTGATCAGGTGGTCAATGTCCTCCTGTGGTATCTCATTCCAGGCAACCACCAACTCCTCTCGAAGTGCTTCTAGAGTCTGAGGAGGACGTTGCAAACTGAGCAATCTCCTACCCATCATATCCCACACGTGCTCAATTGGGGATAAGTCAGGAGATCTTGGTGGCCATGGTAACAATGTGACATCATTATGTTGAAAGAAGTCTATTGTGACTCTTGCAACATGTGGTCGGGCATTATCTTGTTGGAAAGTTGGATCTGCCAGGGTGTCAAGATAGGGTAAAAGATGGGGTTCTAGAACTTCGTGGATATAACGCTGCGCGTTCATGTTACCTCTGATGAAGATTAAACGTGACCTGGAACCATAAGCTATAGCACCCCAAACCATAACTCCAACAGTGTGATGAACATGTCTTTCAACAAAAAACTGTGGATTCCTCCTTTCACCACGTCGCCTTCTAACCCTGGCACGACCATCGTGCATGCCTAAACAAAATCGAGACTCGTCACTAAAGACAATACTGTTCCATTCCTGATCTCAGAGTGAACGTTGTCTGCACTACTCAAGGCGATTACTTCGGTGTTCTCGAGTTAAAGGGAGGACCCAGTGTGATCGGTATGAAAACAAGCCAAAACTTCTCATTTGTCGGTAAACACTTCGCATGACAATAGGTCTTCCGTGTTCTGCAAACCATTCATTTGCAATAGACCTGGTAGTGGAGAAACGGTCCCTTAAGGCCAATAATCTTAGGCGGCGATCTTCACGGTCTGTGGTTCTACGGCGGCGTCCAGTGCCCCTTGCTCTTTGCGTACGGCCTCCTCGAAGCCATGCCTGACAACACCTAACCACAGTGTCTACACTTCTTTGCACTCTAACTGCAATTGCCCAAAAAGAAAGTCCAGCTTCCCGAAGTCCCACTATACGGCCCCTATCAAACTCACTAAGTTGACGAAATCGTACAGGTTTCCGTACTCTAGGCATGGTAACCGATCGTAAAGGATGTCAAGAACCAAAATCCGCCAACGTTGATTCTTTACTGCGGCTGAAATATTCATTTTTAGAGCGTTAGTGACTTAAAGAAAGCAGTATAAAAACCGGAATGTCCAACCGATAAGGCTGAAAATTTTTTCACTTGTTACTTACATTAAGATAAATACATTCACCAACTTTTATTAAAATAAAACCATTTAAACTGCGTGTTCGGATTTATATGTCACTTAGTATATTAACATTGTTTATCAGAATGTTGAACTTGAACTGTCATCCTCATCACTTGTATCATTCTGGCCAAATTCAATTATCAGTGGTTGGACTTGTCTTTCTAAAATATTATCGAGCTCCCACATCTTTGTCTCGACTTTTGTTATAACATGCCGAACACACTTGTCCCATTTCTCGGCTCCGATTCTGCTCAGGATTTAGCTCACAGTGATATGGGGGCAGACGAAGGACTGTTTTGTTATGGCTTGCTGCCATCTCATCAACTGCATATTTTTCGTATGCAGCCTTATGCTCTTTGACAATTTTTCAATAGCTGGACTCTTGGCATTGAGTCCTCAAAGCTGATATTTTTTGCTCGCAACCAATTTTGTATTTCAACTTTTTTCGATGACGTCGTCGGGATTTTCTCTATTCGTCGAGAATGGTATGGCGCATTGTCCAGTACAATTACTGAGTTGTCTTCCAGGTATGGTAGGACATTGGAAAACCACTTTTCGAAAGATTCAAGGTTCATTTCTTCGTGGTAATCACCTGTTTTCTTTGACTCGAAACACCACAGCCCTTCAGCAACAAACCCATTCTCATTGCCAATTCGTCTTTTTCCTTTACCTGGAAGTGAGATCTGGTATGTAAGTTAATAAAACACCATAGTGATAAAATACACACTTGAAATCGGTTTTTTTGAAATTCGGAAGAATAAACTGGCCTCCGTCGAGATTTGAACTCGAGGCCTTCTGCTTTACGCGCAGATGCAGAGCTACAGATGCCTGACAGCCCAGATGGCAGAACTTCAATGTAAGATACAAGGTTCTAAGAATCTGGTTCATCAACAATACGATGTAATTCAGATACAAACATTTAAATTCGGAATTCCTGGGCAATGCGTGGGAAGTAAAATATTGTAGGAACAAAATGATTTCAATTAAAAAAATATACAACCTAAGAAAAGCTAACGTTTTCTTGATTATATCCTGAAATATAGAATTACTCTGAAAGACAAAATAATTTAAAGGATGTTCAAGTATCTTTTGTACTAGTATTTTATAAGTTACGATTAAAAGCTTACCTGATGGATTTTTCAAACCGGTGGACAGTCCATCTATACAAATGCCCTCCTAGATGAGGTCACGGTTTCATCGACCCATACCTTAGGAGTAGTATGACCAGCTTTAACCCAGGTTTCATCCAAATGATAAATTGTCCTTTTTTGCTCCCTATATTTTTTTATTTCGGTCAAATATTCCCTTCTCCAGATTATGAATTCTTCCCTATCCAACAGTAAACTACCTGTATTACGTCCTCGTTTCTTCCATTTGAAATTTGAATGTTTTAACAATTTATTAAATGTAGCCCCCTTGAAACTTGGCAACATAGCATCTTCATCTGTGTGAGTACTTTTTCCACCGTGGGTATTTCATTTCTAAAAAAGTATTCATGCACTTTCCTCCTTATTGCATGTTTATCAGCCTCATCTATCGATTTTATAATGCTTGGACGATTTTGATTTGTCTTAGGTTTGGAAAATGTATGATTAGCTTTATATTCCTTCAGAACATTAAAAATCGAAGCGCTACATACTCCAACTCTATCAGCAACTTTTGAAGCGACGTCTTCGATCGAGGATGTTCCATCTTCCTCTATCTCCTTTTTGAACACATTCAAAATAACCTCTTTCATCTCGATACTCAAATGTCTTCTTTTGGATCGTTTTCTAACTGGACTCAAGCAATAACTCACAGTCTCGTCAGCAATATCTGTACTGGACAACTTGGGTTACAGATCACAGTAATATATAACAATAACAAATGATAATAACTATAAAAAATCCAGCAAATACAATAAAAACTTAACAAAAGCAAAGGAAAACCGCGAAATGAAGGAATGAATTGCAACTCGTAGGGACGCCTATGTTTTGTGTCGTAGAATTTTTCATACGTGCTTAGCTGTGGGTATACACGAAAAACGGACTCCTTTAACAGAGATAAGCGAACTTTATGGGCTGTAATAAAAATAGCTGCTGTATGGAGAAATATTCCAATAAATCATGCGTTAAAGCCCTTATATAAAATTTGGGAATAATATTCGCTTTCGTGTGCTTGTTTCTTTATCGCCGCGCTTTTGTCTCAAGAGAATTTGCCGTTACTTTTTTTATTATTCCAAGTCGTAACCTTGGTTATGCGTACTTCGTATTCAGTCTTTCCTATAATGTTTTCGGATCGGTACATATTGTGGAATAAATATTATTGTTACTTCAGCATTTCTTTATGTCTTTTCTCGGTGTCAGAAGTAATTTCGTTTTGTTCTCGTGAGCGTCAGACTCGGCATCGGAGTTAGGAAAATGTTTGTCTATACGACGCGACGTTGCAAGAAGCACAGGAAGCAGACTGAAAAAATATGAGGAGCAAAGAGTAAGAAGTAAGAAATTAACTTATTAATTTAGAATGGCGAAAAAACATTTGGGTGGAGTATTGTTAAAATATTTCCTGCCCAAAATTACGTTTGCAAATTTGCCTAATTTAATCCCCTAAATAAGATATTTTCAGATCCCTGTGAAGGGTCTCATTTGAGACATGCCATAGAAGGTACCTTTTTACCTGTGTATGATGTTTCATGTTTGGTCAAGACTTGTGTATCACCCTGTATATCTTACGTGATACCGCGATGTATCTGAGCGGTGAAAAACTCCCAAGATCTCGGCTTCATAACATATCCAGTCAGAGGAAAGCTTTTGACCTCTCGGGAGATATTCAAAAGCGGGAAATCCGCGGGTAGGAGGATTTATAGAGGCATTAAGAAGATGCGAATAAGTAAAACGGAGTGCAAACAGCAGCATTAAAGAAAAATTATAGCGCTTCGGTACAAGAACCCCGCTTCAAATATTCCAACTTGAATATAATGGTCCAACTTAAGAGCGGCCTTCAAGCGCCAGCAGTATTGTTCTGACTTACGATCGTTTGTTTTGAGACGGATCTGTTGTTTTCTCGAATTTCCGATGTCAGGATGTTTCCAAATAGATTCGGGTACTTTTATAAAAGTTGCCCTCGAAATAACTTCAAGATGACCTCGCTAGGTGAGAACAAACGCCATCAGATTTTTAGTCAATGACCCAAAAAACTGTAATATATTTTTTTAGATGTTTTCCTAAAGTTAGCCGTGGAACGACCTTGGATGTGATGTGATAGAGGTCAATGAACCCCGAACACCCTGACATACTCCTATAGGGTACAGTGGTAGCACTTATATCAAATGTTCTTCGTCCTACTTTATTAATAAGCTCATGCCTGTTTTACTTCGGTTTTTAGCCTCAATTGATGTTGTCTGACAATCTTTTCCTCGATCGTCCCATTTGGCGATTTATCTCTTGCTATTCGTACTGTTCTATTTTCTGTCATTCTTTCTATGTGTTGATTCCATTCTATTTTTCTTCTTTTGATCTACAGGTTTATTTCCTCTATACCACATCTCTGCTGTTTCCGATAGTCTTTGTTTTCGTCGTATCTGCTCTTGTTTCTGCTGTGTACGTCATTATCTTATTTTTGATTTATTTATCCTAGTTTTCGGTTCCGTTGTGAGGTATTTGTATTGTTGGGACATCCTGCTGCTCTGTTCGCCATGTTCACTTGTGTTTGTACTTCTTCTTCCACTTTTCCATAGCTTGACAGTTTGATTCCCAAGTATTCCGCTTCCATCACTTGTTCTATTATCTTGTTATTTACGACCAGTTTACATCGTCTCGGTTCCGCTTATATCACTATCGATTTAGTTTTTTCTGTTAGATAGATAGATAGATGCTTCAATGTCTTCGGATCATAGGTATGATATAAAACTCGTTAGACATATCTCTATAAGTACGTTATTAATTAAACATATAATTAAGTACAAATACATAAATTTGTCGGTTAAAATGGAAAGAAATACAGTTAGTCGAAAAAGGGCGAAGGACGCAAGGACGAATGAAAACATACACTAAACAAGCAGATACAATAATAAACGGAACAAGGTGTAAAAGAAGTAAGTACAATGAAAACAGAAGAAAATAAAAGGTACGCATATACGAGTACATATACAGGGTGTCCGCCAAGTTGGGGTTTTCCTTTACACGACGTGTAGATCTTGAAAACATAAGCAATTTTTCTTAGTAACATATACACCAATGTCTTAAGGGAACCGAGATAAAGGGCTCTGCAACATCAAAAATATCTGAATACCGTCCTGTAGCCGCGACCCGCCGCGATATCCCAGACTGATACCGGCTACTAGCTGAACCCGACGACAGAACTGGGTCGGGGGTCGGGGTCAGTGTGTCAGGTCAGTATGCAACCTTCAACCGACGGTAAAGGGTCACGCGTATAGAGGTAACGAACCCGTATAATCGATTGCGTTTCAAAAAAAAATAATAATGGCACACTCATACACCAATAATGAACTCGTTGATATGTTGTTAAATTATGGCGAATGTCTTCAAAATGCTACAGAATCGTCGCGAGTGTATGCAGATCGTTTCCCTAGACGACATCATCCAAGGCCCCGCAGATTTGTGTACCTGGTCCAAAAGGTCAGGGATACGGGCCATTTGGAGGAATTTCGAGGTGGGCACAGTGGGAGGCCTAGACAACCACGAATGGTGCAAGTTGAGGAAGAACTACTGAATCGCGTAGACGAGAATCCCTCAACAAGCCCTAGAGACGTGGCGAGAGAAGTGCAAGTATCAAAAACTAAAGAGTGGCAACCGCTGCGTGAAGAGGGGCTGTATCCATTTCACGTCCAACGTGTACAAGCCCTTCAACCTGACGATTTTCCAGCAAGAGTGCGGTTTTGTGAGTGGACTTTTTGAAGTGCATATTGGTGACAGACGAATCTACGTTCACGCGTAATGGGGTGAATAACTTTCGCAACACTCATGTTTGGTCAGTAGAAAATCCGCACGCTGTCCGTCGGGCACATTTTCAACAAACATTTTCGGTGAATGTTTGGGCTGGCATGGTGAACGGTATGCTCATTGAACCATTTATTCTCCCAAATCGATTGGACGGGATGCAATACCTAGACTTTTTACGCAACATTTTGCCTTCCTTGTTAGAAGATGTGCCATTAAGTGTAAGACAATCAATGTGGTTTCTGCACGATGGGGCACCGCCCCATTTTAGACGCGAAGAGCGTGAGTTTTTGGATGAATTATTTCCGAATAGGTGGATCGGACGTAATGGACCCGTACCGTGGCCTCCGCGATCTCCAGACTTAACACCATGTGATTTTTTTCTTTGGGGAGAAATGAAACGCTTAGTGTACAAAACTGAAGTGCATACGGTTGACGAACTTCGTCTCAGAATTGAACAAGCTGGTGCTTTCATTCGGGGAAGGGACTCCATTCTCAAAGCCTGCACCGATGCCTGGCTACGTCGTGCACGCACCTGTGTTTTTGAATGAAACGGCGATAACTTCGAACAATACCTATAAAGTACGTTTACCGAAAAACTGAAAACGTGGCAACGCCGTCTTATTTGTTTGGTCTGCACCACCGCCGGCGTCTGCTCGGTAGCGCATGAGCTGATTTCATTTTCTGTTGGAGCGGTATGATTTCAGGCAGAGACGTACTTAGCCCTTCTCGTCAACTGGAGAGTGAGTACCTTTTCCTTTATTTTTTTTTTTACTTGGTTGCCCTCGTTTCACTACACATTACCTTTGTTATTTCAAGGGTAGTTGTTTCTGAAAAGGAAAACCCCAACTTTGCGGACACCCTGTATATACACATATATACACATACATATATACATATATATATATATACACATACACATACACACATACATATACACACATATATATATGCAGCCATAGTTTCCTATTTAATTTTTAGGTGCATCACTCTTACCCTGAAAGAAACTCAGCTACTGAGTAGTAGCATCTTTCTATACGTATTAACAGATTCCTCAGCTCTTTCTTGAAATCACCATGTTGTATATGAGCGCCGTATCTTCGAATTCTTCAATTAATCTTTGTAGGTCGTCTTCATTTTCGGCTATTATTATGGCGTCATCGGCGTAGCATACTATCTGCATTTCCTTTTCACCCATTCTATATCCTCTTCTTCTTTTAACTTTCTTTATGATTTCATCCATTATCAGATTAAATATGAGTGGGCTCATCGAATCTCCTTGTCTAATGCCAGTTTCATACTTGATAGGTTGCGAGTGTTTTCCTTTACATCTTAACATAGCTATGTTATCTTTATATACAGGGTGACTTTGAAGTTGAGTCATTAATTTTCAGATAATGATTGTAGAAGGAAGATAAACCAAAATATGTGTGTAAAAATAAAAAAAAAATTAAAAAAAAAATTTACCTTGTTTTATAAAGTATCCTCCCGACAAGTATTTCAGTGCGGACCTGTATTTGATCGTGAGGTCCCCTGTGAGGTCTTAAGTCACCTGATTCACGAGCCCGTTGTACTACATTAACAAAGGCACGAGGGGTTGGTTGCACTCGATTGGGAAACCGATCCGCATAAACATGTGCCATTTTTTATTTCACTATTCACACGCGACTGAAACTGACTGTATGTATAACTGAACTGAATTGTAATCGTAAAAACATCGTTCCAAATTCTTTCGCTTTTTTGTTTCCGATGCGATGAACCGTTGTTGCCAAACACGAACACATGATATTATTGAGACAGGGCGGTACTCAAACTTCCAAAGGGCTATAACTTTGTTACTTTAATTTTACCAGAAAAATGGTAAAGGAAAAAAACATTTCTTTTGATCAGATCTACACACTGTTAAAATAAATAACTCAACTTCGAAGTCACCCTGTATATTCTCAATAGTTTTTACTAAATCCAGTGGTATTCCCCTGTCATATACTAAGTGACATATAAATCCGAACACCCAGTTTAAATGATTTTATTTTAATAAAAGTTGGTGAATGTATTTATCTTACTGTAAATAACAAGTGAAAAAATTTTCAGCCTTATCAGTTGGACATTCCGGTTTTTATACTGCTTCTTTTTAATTCACTAACGCTCTAAAAATGAATATTTCAGCCGCAGTAAAGAATCAACGTTGGCGGATTTTGGTTCTTGACATCCTTTACGATCGGTTACGATGACTAGAGTACGGAGACCTGTACGATTTCGTTAACTTAGTAAGTTTGATAGGGGCCGTATAGTGGGACTTCGGGAAGTTGGACTTTCTTTTCGGGCAATTGCAGTTAGAGTGCAAAGAAGTGTAGAAACTGTGGTTAGGTGTTGTCAGGCATGGCTTCGAGAAGGCCGTACGCAAAGAGCAAGGGGCACTGGACGCCGCCGTAGAACAACAGACCGTGAAGATCGCCGCCTAAGATTATTGGCTTTAAGGGACCGTTTCTCCACTACCAGGTCCATTGCAAATGAATGGTTTGCAGAACACGGAAGACCTATTGGCATGCGAAGTGTTTGCCGACGAATGAGAAGTTTTGGCTTGTTTTCATACCGGACACACTGGGTCCTCCCTTTAACTCGAGAACACCGACGTAATCGCCTTGAGAGGTGCAGACAACGGTCACTCTGGGATCAGGAATGGAACAGTATTGTCTTTAGTGACGAGTCTCGATTTTGTTTAGGCATGCACGATGGTCGTGCCAGAGTTAGAAGGCGACGTGGTGAAAGGAGGAATCCGCAGTTTTTTGTTGAAAGACATGTTCATCACACTGTTGGAGTTATGGTTTGGGGTGCTATAGCTTATGGTTCCAGGTCACCTTTAATCTTCATCAGAGGTAACATGAACGCGCAGCGTTATATCCACGAAGTTCTAGAACCCCATCTTTTACCCTATCTTGACACCCTGGCAGATCCAACTTTCCAACAAGATAATGTCCGACCACACCACACCACAAGAGTCACAATAGACTTCTTTCAACATAATGATGTCACATTGTTACCATGGCCACCAAGATCTCCCGACTTATCCCCAATTTGAGCACGTGTGGGATATGATGGGTAGGAGATTGCTCAATTTGCAACGTCCTCCTCAGACTCTAGAAGCACTTCGAGAGGAGTTGGTGGTTGCCTGGAATGAGATACCACAGGAGGACATTGACCACCTGATCAGAAGCATGCCTAGGCGCGTTGGAGAATGCGTAGCACATCAGGGTGCATCCACACATTATTAAAGGTCAAAGGGCTTTAAAGCAGTGCAATCATTTTGAAATTTTTATCATTTACTTATTATGCTTCATTAAATAAAAAATTTTATTAAAATAAAACCATTTAAACTGGGTGTTCGGATTTATATGTCACTTAGTATATATTACATGTAAGTCGTCGTCCGCCATGCATCAAAATTCTTCGTCATCTTCACCATGGGCACAGCTAAGCACCTTTCTTCCGTTGCACCGTGTTCCCTATACAGATATTTTAAAATTGGTTGGTTCTGGATCTCCTACCCAATCTTGGCCTGAAAATCTTACTAAAAATGTAGATAAACTTTCTTTGAGGGATCATCATTTCTGTATAATAGTTCGGTCTTGTACAAGATTTTACCTTCACCACTATTATATGTTTGTCTTTTTATGATTATTCTTTTGGCCTCGGAAGTTCCTGTAATTTTTTTAAGTGAACCCTACCTACCGTTTGAGGTAGCATTCATTTTCCTCCCCCTGGCAACTCGATTAACATCGCCAACCACATGCTCTCCATCACTCATGTTGTTCTTTCTAACTTATTTACAGAATAATATCTTTTGCGCTATCACTACTTAACAGCACCCTCATTCGACAGCTAATACCGTTGTACTGCAGCATTGACAGACATACAAATCGCACGTTGTCTATTATATTGCTATTTGATCGTCTCTTGCCATCGGACAAAGTGCGTTTAGCTTGTCTAGGATACTTTATATCTACTGAAGATAGTGCGATTCGGGTGTCTTTCAGTTTAGAATCTTGTAGTAAGCAGTGCCATGAATCGAACGCCACCTTTGGGCAAAAAAGTTAAAATATGGACAAAGTGCGATAAGAAAGTCTGCTCCTCATATATTCTCAATAGTTTTGACTAAATCCAGTGGTATTCCCCTGTCATATAATAAATGTATCGCGTTCCGAATTTTCACTCTAACAAACGCTTTCTTCAAATCTATCAGGCACGTATATGCTGGTCTGTTGACTTTTCTTTTATTTGTCTTATTACAAAAACTGCATCCGTGCATGATCTTTCTGTCCTCCTTGCTGTTCCTTTGCAGAATTATTCGTTCATTTATTTTTGTCGCTATTATCCTTGTTGTCAATTTGAGTGTTGTATTTAACAGATTTATTGCTCGATAATTAATGGGGTCTTTCTTATCTCCTTTCTTGAAGAACATCAGCATGATCGCTCTCCTCCACTCATCTGGTATTTTGTTCGCGGTGATTATTTTTTGAATAAGGAGTTGCAGTTGTTGTACAAGATAATCACCTCCATATTTCAAGAGTTCATCTGGTCTTTGATCGTCTCCTGGTGACTTTCTATTTTTTAATTTATTCATTCCTTGATTCACATCTTCTTGGGAAATTTCGGTCTTTTCATCAGTTATTCTATTTGGCGTTTCTGGTAAAGATTCTTCGTTTTCTTTTTTAAACATTTCTATCAGGAAGGCCACCCATGTGTTCTATTTCAACTAGTTCTTTCATTCCGCTTCTTTGTTGTCTTATGAAGCGCCATACTTCCGTAGAAATCCATCTCTAGTCCTTTTGTGAATCTTTGCCAGTAATCTGTTTTTGTTTTTCTTACCAATTGATGAGTTTCAGTTCTTATTCTTTTATATTCCTCAAATGTTGCTAGTTAGGGCTTGCGAGATCTACAATTCGTTTATAACGTGATGTGTCTTGGCGTTTTTTTTTGTCAATCAGTGCGTTGCTCTTAAACCGAAATGTTAGGTCCCAATTTATTCAAGTCGATAGGCCATCAGTCGTTGTTTGTTCAAGTGCGATGAAAAAACTTCTCGAGTATCTGATCCCCGTAAAAGCTTCCATTCCGCTTGAAACTTTGTCGGTCTTAGTTTTCGATTCTTCGGGATTAGGGTTGGGAGGCTGTTTCCTTACTCAAAATCTAACGCTTGATAAATTATCAACCAGTATAATGAAGACTCACTCTTCCAGGAACTTCGGTTGAGTTGGAGTTTTGATGAAATATTTATCTGTTCCTAGTATAGAATAAGAAATCAACCCAATTTTGGATTTTGAAAGATCTATACAAGCTGATTCAGAAAAACCGCGGCAACATTCTTAGAGTGGAAAGTACTTTTAAAAAAACAAACACAGTTCCTGTAAGGACATGCCTTAAAATGCTCTGTTGCCAAACGTAGGTTGTTGTAGATTTCTGAAGTTCTTTTTTTCCAAATGAATGAATTATTTTCAATAAGGGACGTAAAGCATTAAATTACTGGTTCATAACTTCCCTCTAGTGGACAAGTACTAGCAGTTTTGTTTATAATATTCTGGAAGTGAAACTGAGAGTTTGTTACGAACTTCAGTCAATTCAAAATTGATGACAGTTTTCTTGAAGACTGTCCAACATGGCCACATAATGATTCTTTAGATCAAAAGTTTCACGGGTCAACGTTCTCCGATCGCAATAATATTTATTTTTTTGCTTATTAAAGTCAAATGGAAAAAGATTAGAGGATATGCGTATCTCAAGTCAAGTCCTCTTCGGCTGAGATACCCTAGTGAACATTGTTCAAATAACGTTAAAATGAGTTATGATTACTCTCCTAATTGTAATCAAATAATGGGTGCTAAAAAATCAGATTTAGTGAATCGTTCGAAATCAAAAAGGCATGCCACTAATGTACAAGCAATTTCGAATGTAAGAACGTTAGATAGCACTTTTCGGTCTCGGGAAGCACGTGAGTTGGAAAAACGGCAAATATTTGCTTGCTTAAGATATAGTCTTTTAGTTGTAATTCATTATATAAGTTTTAGAACTGTTGATCATATAACAGGAGTTAGTCAATTATGCAAATGCATAAGTATAATTAAAAATGTGCTGGCTCCTGTTATTAAAGACGAAATAATTTCAGAATTGGAAAATAACCATTTTCTATTTTATTGGATGAGAGTACAGACCTGAGCAATACAAGACTACTATGCATTCTTGTAAGGTATATTCATAAAAATTCAATTAAAACCCATTTATTAGATATAATTAAAATAAACGCAGATGAAGCTACCGCCAAAGGCTTATATTCTCTTTTTAAAAAATGCGTTATATCCAATCGAGTAAAAATTACCAATATTGTTGAATACTGTTCCGACAACGCTAGTGTTATGATGGGCAATAACGAATCTTTCAAAACTTATCTTTTAAAAGATAATCCTAATATAATTGTCAATGGCTGCATTTGCCACTCTGCTCATTTAGTGGCGGTGGCGGCAGCTGAAAAGATTCCAAGCAACGTTGAAGCTCTTTTACAAAACTTATATTCTTACTTCTCAAGAAGCCCAAAAAGGCAGTGTGTTCTTGAAGCATTACAGGAATATTTCAAAAAGTCAAAATTAAAAATTTTAAGCCCTAGTAAAACAAGGTGGCTTGCTTTATACAAATGTGCTGATAGAGTTTTGGATCAGTGGGACATCTTGCTTAGCCTATTTAGATTAGCTTCCATTGAAGACAAAAATCCTGTAGCAAATGTAATACTTAATGAGTTACAGAATCCATTTGTTAAGGCGTATTTAATGTTTTTTAAATTCGTGTTGCCCATTTTCAACCAATTTAATGCTCTCCTTCAATCAGAGAAAGTTATGCTCAATATCATATCAATAGAGAGTGAGCGATTTGTACGTCATCTATGTACAAACTTTATGCGACCAGAATATTTTAAAAATGAGAAATTATATAATCTAAATCCTAATGATCCCCACTGCTTATTACCAATTGAACAAGTGAATGTTGGTCCGCATACAATGGATGCAATAAAACACTGCAATAATACGGCAATCGAACAATTTAAATTAAAATGTGTCACATTTTACCAAAAATCGGTAGAAGAGTCCCTTAGCAGATTTCCTATCAAAGACAACTTCTTTTCAGAGCTAAAGTTTCTCTCACCGGTTGATGTGATGAACAATCGTCTTATTATAAGTGATACCTTTCATGACGCCGTTTTAAAAAAATTTGCCCTTCATATTAAAACCGAATAGGCAATTTTGGAACTAAAGAAAATATGTATTTATTTTAGTGATAGTGAGAAAGAGGAAATTTTAAAAACAAAAAGTGATGTCATCGAATTTTGGTCGTTTGTAAACGACCTCAAAAATTTTAATGACGAATATTTATTTCGCAATATAGGTAAACTGGCTTTAATCATTTTAACATTGCCTCGAGGAAACGCTGATGTTGAGCGAACTTTTTTTATATGCTTGATTACAAAACAAAAAAAAGAAATAAAATAATACCATCCACTTTGTCTGCACTCTCTATTAAGATTAAGATATTGGTGACAATTTCTATTTTTTTATTAGTTCCTAATTCTAAACCAAAGACAGTTTTGTTTTTTTAGAGGTATACTTTTTATGTTTTTACGAAAAATTGCAATTATATTATGTTACTGTTTGTATTTTTAGTAAGGTTTTTAGACAGTGTTTAAAAAAAAGTAAATATATAAAAAATATATTCGTTGTTTATTTTAAGCCTCCCCCCCCCCCTTAAATTTTTAGACCTTAGCGGCATGTAGCGGAATTTTGCGATACCTGTGACGGATATTTTAAACCTCGCTCTGGCAACACTGATCGTCAGTCTACAATCTATTGTACATCCATCATCGGAAATGGAAGGACCTCTGAAGAAGCTTGCCACTCGTGCTAGCGAAACGTTAGGAAGAAATTCCAACCGACGATGGCCTTTAGACCCGAATCAAGACAGCAGTTTATAAAATACTTCACTGAAAAGTGCAGTAGATGTTTCAAAACAGTCAGTGGCATAGAAAATAATGTTCTTCCTTCTTCTGTAAGAGTAAAGGTTTACCAGTTTGTACTGATGTCGTCTCAGATACCAAAGTTTTTATACGTATTGGCTAGCACGTCAGTACTAACGTAAAAAATTCAAAGACTCATCCTTTCTATTTGTAAATTACCATACCAACATCCTGCATGAACTTTCCACCTGATTTTTTATCTACTTTATGCCCTGAATCGCCCTGTATAAAACCTGAACTGCATGAATCCACCCTATATGATCTACTCATAGTATTCGCTGTATTGGAAATAACCAGAACATAAACTTTGAGAAGTTTGCCATCTAATGCTGCTCAATATCAAGCAAGCCGTCTTACAAATAAGCTGAAACAAAAGCGATTCCAGCCAAATAAGTCTAAATGAAGGAGTCTACAAAACCGAATAACCACTTTATTTATCGAGCTTAACCGCGTTCTTAGAAATAATAGAAGCTCATTACATGAATCAAAACTTTCGTACCAACGGCGCTCCGTTTCTCTTGATATAAAGAAATAATTCAGAGCTGCAGCACAGAACTACGGGCTTTTAGAAATGAATTGGTTGGTGGAGAGGACTCCTCCGAGGAAGTGTTTATGGGCAAGAAATTTGCTTCTACACCTATATAATCCGGATCTTACTTTGATAGGACACAACGATGCTCAAGACACAACGGAACATACAAATAAGAACTAAGAAACGCATTTCGATGGTAATCTTGGATGTTCAACCGACATATCAATTGAATGTTTGTTAGTAGTTAGGCATGGCGGGTCTTGGACCACTCAAGTGTGCATGTACCGTGTACTGTAGGGTAGCCTTGTTACACAGATTGCTGGAAAGAACTTGAGAAGAATTTGTGACACATATTTATTTTTCAGCTAGCATATTTCAAATCCTACTTTGATACAAAGATGCAGATGGCACAATAGAAGATATGGTCGAACACTGACTGTAAAAGTTCAGACCTATGGGTCTTTTCAAGAAAAACTCATCAAAGATTAAATATGTTTGCACGCTGAAACTATGAAGCTGTATATTTCTCGAGCCAAATGGAACTACATATGTTGAAATTACTTTTTACTGACGTCTCGGCTACAGCTTTTCCCTCTACTATACAAATTCGACCATCAAATTATATTAAGATTACATGACAATTGCACATTTTCTTAAAAAGGAAACAAATGGGTATAAACTCTGTAAATAGTTGAAAGTCATTGAAAAACAAACTATACCATACTACGTTTCCGATGACGCAATTCAACGTGTCAAAGTTCCTTCTAGAATCAATGAGGTGATCCATTTGATCGGTGTTAGATACACTGAAAGGGTTGAAGTTTGCATGAAAGAGGCTACAGTCAAGACAACAATTTATAAAAGGAAAAATCCAACATCTTGGTTTTCATGGACGTTCAAGGATACTAAACCAAAAATACACTACAGTTATAAAGTGTTTATGATTACTGGGAGTGAGAATGATTTGCTAGAATTCACAATATCAAGAAGCCAACTGTAGCAGGTCTACGAGAAGAAAAGAAAAAATATTGCAATACCAAACCTGATGACAGTAAAAGTAATAGTAAACAGATGACAAAAGAAAAAATAATAGCAGATCGAATGAATACCTATTTCTTAAAAAGTGTCAACGACATTGTAAGATCAATTATGTCCCATTAGATCAGATTATAATACATCATTCAGTGATATAAACCCTCTCAAGAAAAGTATATCAAAATTGAAATCAAATCAAGGTAAGAGTGAGATTTTGTCTAAAAGGGTGCTTAGTGAATGTTTTGCTATTACTGGAGCAAGAATATCAATCCTATAAATTACTGTTAAAAATATGGCGAATTTCTAACAAAACTGAAGTATTCTACCATAACTTCTGTTTCGAAAGTTAAGAGTTTCAAGCTGGATTCTGGAAGAAACACCTAATTGAAACGGCAATACAAATGGTTTTAGAGGACTGGAGGAGACGTATGGACAACACGAATCATACAGTGATAGTGTTTTTGGACTTGAAACTATTGACAGGGATAAATTACATACAAAATTCTACATAACTCCTTAATTGACAGAAGCCGAAAAAAACAAAATTGGATCTACATCATCAAGCTCAAAAAATATTTCTGTTGAGGTACCTCAAGGTACTATTTATTTTATACATTAATGACATTTGTGATATTTTAGATTATTGTAAAATTCGGATATTTGCAGATATATATCAGATGAAAATATAAGCACTGCTTTAAAAATGTTAAATTCTGACTTGGCAAGAATCATAAATTTGTTAAATGTAAATAAACTAAAATAAGGATAAATGGTGAAGTATTTGAAAATGTTGAATCAATTAAATATTTAGGTATATATACTAAGTGACATATAAATCCGAACACCCAGTTTAAATGGTTTTATTTTAATAAAAGTTGGTGAATGTATTTATCTTACTGTAAATAACAAGTGAAAAAATGTTCAGCCTTATCAGTTGGACATTCCGGTTTTTATACTGCTTTTTTTCAATTCACTAACGCTCTAAAAATGAATATTTCAGCCGCAGTAAAGAATCAACGTTGACGGATTTTGGTTCTTGATATCCTTTACGATCGGTTACGATGCCTAGAGTACCGAGACCTGTACGATTTCGTCAACTTAGTGAGTTTGATAGGGGCCGTATAGTGGGACTTCGGGAAGCTGGACTTTCTTTTCGGGCAATTGCAGTTAGAGTGCAAAGAAGTGTAGACACTGTGGATAGGTGTTGTCAGGCATGGCTTCGAGAAGGCCGTACGCAAAGACCAAGGGGCACTGGACGCCGCCGTAGAACAACAGACCGTGAAGATCGCCGCCTAAGATTATTGGCCTTAAGGGACCGTTTCTCCACTACCAGGTCCATTGCAAATGAATGGTTTGCAGAACACGGAAGACCTATTGGCATGCGAAGTGTTTACCGACGAATGAGAAGTTTTGGCTTGTTTTCATACCGGCCACACTGGGTCCTCCCTTTAACTCGAGAACACCGACGTAATCGCCTTGAGTGGTGCAGACAATGGTCACTCTGGGATCAGGAATGGAACAGTATTGTCTTTAGTGACGAGTCTCGATTTTGTTTAGGCATGCACGATGGTCGTGCCAGGGTTAGAAGGCGACGTGGTGAAAGGAGGAATCCACAGTTTTTTGTTGAAAGACATGTTCATCACACTGTTGGAGTTATGGTTTGGGGTGCTATAGCTTATGGTTCCAGGTCACCTTTAATCTTCATCAGAGGTAACATGAACGCGCAGCGTTATATCCACGAAGTTCTAGAACCCCATCTTTTACCCTATCTTGACACCTTGGCAGATCCAACTTTCCAACAAGATAATGCCCGACCACATGTTGCAAGAGTCACAATAGCCTTCTTTCAACATAATGATGTCACATTGTTACCATGGCCACCAAGATCTCCCGACTTATCTCCAATTGAGCACGTGTGGGATATGATGGGTAGGAGATTGCTCAATTTGCAACGTCCTCCTCAGACTCTAGAAGCACTTCGAGAGGAGTTGGTGGTTGCCTGGAATAAGATACCACAGGAGGACATTGACCACCTGATCAGAAGCATGCCTAGGCGCGTTGGAGAATGCGTAGCACATCAGGGTGCATCCACACATTATTAAAGGTCAAAGGGCTTTAAAGCAGTGCAATCATTTTGAAATTTCGAAAATCACAATTATTTCAAAAATTGACAAATAACAAATTACTTTTAGAGGGCATCCCATAGCCTACTTGTAATTTCAAGATGCTTAAAAGGAAATTAACGGAAGACTTCATGGAAAGTTTTTAGAGATGCAATTTTTTTTTTCTGAATATCTGTATGTTATGTACTTTTAAAAAAAATGCAATTGTGGAAATTATGCGAAATAAATCTTAAACAAACAAACACCCTGATGTGTTAAGAAACCAACTATATGTCTAACAATGAGCTAGTGAACAGGCTAAGACGCCATTTGTCTTCTTCCTTGGTGATAGAAGCATGGTAATCCTAAGGGACAGCATAGTCAATCAATTAAGTATTAGGTAGAGATCACTCACGGGCAGATTGCTGATTTCTCTTAGAAGTTACATTAAAAACGGATAGAAATCATGGAGATTCAGATCGATGCACTGGCTCTGAGGCTTATATGCTTAGTCTAACGCAAGGCCAGGCCCTACGACAAGACATTGAGGTACGCCTATGGGACGTGCTGCCTCATGTTGTGCTCGTCAGCACCCAATACACGTCCAAAAAGTAAAAGCATCCCCGCTCGAGGGTAACTTTGTTAATAGTTGTTTTTAAAGTTGCGAGCCTTTAGTTTCTGGAATGAAAGTAGTAAGAAGCCAATCTTCGTATTCCGCGGATGCCGCGCTGAAATCATAAAAAGATTTATAGTGGCTGACGGAATTGCACCTTTAAAAATTTCCGACGCAGCAGCTGGCCGTTGTAGTAAAAACTTGAGGGTTCGTTTCTCCTATTATTTACCATAAATTTGCATAATGGGTCGTTGGAAAAATGCTGTTATCTAGGACAGTAGCACTATGTGTATGAGCTTTAAACTGGGTACCCACTGAGTGACATTATTTTGTGTGACATTAATAGGTATAATGCCTCTGTTTCGGAATTTTGCTACTATTGCTCCTACTTCTGATCTAAAAGCATGCCTTTACTTGCACATATCTGGTATTTCATTTGTTTTGCTAGTTATAAATCTTTTTTCTTTGCCTTTACAGTTTTTTATGATACGGAATTCACAAACTACATCAACATCAAAGCGGTAACTGCGTATTTCTACGTAGATTACGTTAAACCAAAATGCCACAAGGAAAGTTACTTAACTACCTTAAACATCTACAGCTATTGCGTACATTAAAAGTTTCTTCTTCTCTCATAACCCCTGCGGATATAAAATGGTAATCTGGAACTTTTTCCATTGGAATTGTAGATAATCATAAATGCACATTTCGGAGACCAACCGGATGAAGTTCTCAAGTCCACAAAAAAGATTATGATCTGCTTCTTATGTAGCAGGGTACGAGAGAAAGAGAGAGGGGGACAGAGAGACCTATAGCTTATAAGTATATAAGAAATGCAACACCAGAGCGTTGTGGTTCGAAACTTCTTTTGGTGTCAGGTGTGGGGTGGAAACAAGAAGCGAGGTACAAGAAAAAGCTATAATTTATTAGTAAATAAAACAAACCTGTAAGTCAAAATAGTAATGTGATTTCCAAACCCTTTCTGCGACAATTTGGTGTTAGGTCGCTAATCCTTAGCTATTTCTCAACCAACATTCAAAATAAGGTAGTCAAGCATACTTTGCTAACTTAACAATGAAATACCGTAGTGACCTTTACCAGACACACAAATATTAGTTTTGTCTTTAAGACGCTCCTTCTCCAAGTTGATGAAAACCCATTGGAACAGATAACTCATTAGTAAATGGCTTTTTTATCAATTTGCTTTTGACTGATATTCGATTTGTTGTTCAAGGTGTATTAGGCAAGAAAAATTACACAGCTGAATAAAAAGGCACATTTAAGCAAATATACTAAGTGACATATAAATCCGAACACCCAGTTTAAATGGTTTTATTTTAATAAAAGTTGGTGAATGTATTTATCTTACTGTAAATAACAAGTGAAAAAATTTTCAGCCTTATCAGTTGTACTATACTGCTTTTTTTTAATTCACTAACGCTCTAAAAATGAATATTTCAGCCGCAGTAAAGAATCAACGTTGGCGGATTTTGGTTCTTGACATCCTTTACGGTCGGTTACGATGCCTAGAGTACGGAGACCTGTACGATTTTGTCAACTTAGTGAGTTTGATAGGGGCCGTATAGTGGGACTTCGGGATGCTGGACTTTCTTTTCGGGCAATTGCAGTTAGAGTGCAAAGAAGTGTAGACAGTGTGGTTAGGTGTTGTCAGGCATGGCTTCGAGAAGGCCCTACGCAACGAGCAAGGGGCACTGGACGCCGCCGTAGAACAACAGACCGTGAAGATCGCCGCCTAAGATTATTGGCCTTAAGGGACCGTTTCTCCACTACCAGGTCCATTGCAAATGAATGGTTTGCAGAACACGGAAGACCTATTGGCATGCGAAGTGTTTACCGACGAATGAGAAGTTTTGGCTTGTTTTCATACCGGCCACACTGGGTCCTCCCTTTAACTCGAGAACACCGACGTAATCGCCTTGAGTGGTGCAGACAACGGTCACTCTGGGATCAGGAATGGAACAGTATTGTCTTTAGTGATGAGTCTCGATTTTGTTTAGGCATGCACGATGGTCGTGCCAGGGTTAGAAGGCGACGTGGTGAAAGGAGGAATCCACAGTTTTTTGTTGAACGACATGTTCATCACACTGTTTGGGGTGCTATAGCTTATGGTTCCAGGTCACCTTTAATCTTCATCAGAGGTAACATGAACGCGCAGCGTTATATCCACGAAGTTCTAGAACCCCATCTTTTACCCTATCTTGACACCCTGGCAGATCCAACTTTCCAACAAGATAATGACCGACCACATGTTGCAAGAGTCACAATAGATTTCTTTCAACATAATGATGTCACATTGTTACCATGGCCACCAAGATCTCCCGACTTATCACCAATTGAGCACGTGTGGGATATGATGGGTAGGAGATTGCTCAATTTGCATCGTCCTCCTCAGACTCTAGAAGCACTTCGAGAGGAGTTGGTGGTTGCCTGGAATGAGATACCACAGGAGGACATTGACCACCTGATCAGAAGCATGCCTAGGCGCGTTGGAGAATGCGTAGCACATCAGGGTGCATCCACACATTATTAAAGGTCAAAGGGCTTTAGAGCAGTGCAAGCATTTTGAAATTTTTATCATTTACTTATTATACTTCATTAAGTACTTATACAAAATTTTATTAAAATAAAACCATTTAAACTGGGTGTTCGGATTTATATGTCACTTAGTATACATATTAGGTTTCAACCAATTTGTATGGAAACTGAATTTGATATATTTCTCATTTTTTATTTCTATCTAGGAGGCTTTAAAAGTTTTCAAAATTTCCATTACTTCCAACATTTTAAAATATTTTCAACATCGTCAACATTTCCAACATTTCAGACATTTCTGACATTTTCGACTTTGACATTTTCGACGTTTTCGACGTTTTCGCCGTTTTCGACATTCTCGACTCTTTCGACATTATCGACATTTTCTACATTTTCGACATTGTCGACACTTTCGACATTTACGACATTTACATTTTCGACATTTTTGTCATTTTCGACATATTCGACATTTTCGTCATTTTCAACATATTCAACATTTTCAACATTTTCAACAATTTCAACATTTTCAACGTTTTCAACGTTTACAACATTTACAACATTTACAACATTTACAACATTTCCAAAATTTTCAACATTATCAACATTATCAACATTTTAACATTTACATTTTCGGCATTTTCAACATTTTCAACATTTTCAACATTTTCAACATTTTCAACATTTTCAACATTTTCAACATTTTCAACATTTTCAACATTTTCAACATTTTCAACATTTTCAACATTTTCAACATTTTCAACAGTTTCAACAGTTTCAACATTTTCAACATTTTCAACATTTTCACATTTCAACATTTTCAACATTTTCAACATTTACAACATTTACAACATTTACAACATTTACAACATTTACAACATTTACAACATTTCCAAAATTTTCAACATTATCAACATTATCAACATTATCAACATTTTCAACATTTTCAACTTTTCCGACATTTTCAACATTTTCAACGTTTTCAACATTTTCAACATTTCCAACGTATTCAACATTTTCAACATTTTCAACATTTTCAACATTTTCAACGTTTTCACCATTTTCAGCATTTTCATAAATTTCAAGATTTTTTATTTTCAAAATTTTCGAAAATTGCAAAATTTCAATATTTTGGATATCTAAGGATTTTCAAGCTTGCCGAATGTTTTAAAATATGAATGTACCTCTTGTTGAGCTTTGTTATAAGATACAGTAATGCCAGAAAATACAATCTTCGAAGTTTGTGCTAAAATTGGAAGACTTCCAGAAGGTGAATGAAAAGAAGAGTCTTTATTACCCACTTTATGTGTGAAAGAACTAGAAGAACAAGTAGCACCTGTGTTAGAGAGCAGTGTTCATTTTCTAAATAAAATTCAGCGTTTGGATTTGACGACGTATGAACCAAAATCAGTGAAAAGGATAGGATTTACAAGTATAAAATTAATTTTCCTGTCGTTGTCATGTGCAAAAAACATATCTAAACTGTAATTCTTCGAAGTTCTATTAATAATGAGTGTCACTAATATTATACAGCTTCCATAAAGGATATGATTCAGAATTGTTATTCTGATCGAATATCAAAACTACCGTCAAAGGTAAATTTACATTACGTCTAACGAAATAACCTGATATTCTACTGGCTAGCTTCGCGACGGAAAATACAGATGATGTAGATGAGTTTTCTGTACGAATATCAAATCAATTTTTTCAAGACGCGTTAGAAAAATGAGAGTAAGCTGCATCATTTAAGAAAAATGATTGTAAACAAATCTGTTCGTGCTATTAAAAATACAGTTCTATCCAATTCTGTAATAAAAATCATTTTCAAATCCAAAATAACACACATGACTTCTTGCACTGGGCCCATAACCTCTCTAAAAGCAAATATTTAGCGCGTTTCCTCTCATACAACTTACGTGGCACCCTTACGAGGCGAATAAGGTCACTATTTTTATTGTTCTATGCTCAACTTGAAAGTGGCCCACCACAGTCAGTAAGCCAGCAAGTCTACCGGTTTCTGCGGTAAGCCGAATTGACGTTTATCGGCGATACAATACGTCGCAACGTACTGAAGATAATAACGTTGTGCCGCAGCATCGTGCATGTGTGAGCTGCGGGGATGTCGGCTGTATGCTTTGCGGTTATTAGTCCATTACCCTGTTTACGGATGTTGGGATTATTGGGGAACAGAGTGGAGATACCCCGTTAACAAATAGACGATCGTCTGTCGATTTGTCTGTCCCGTGAGCGCCGCCTCAAGCTATAAGAGCAAGTGTATCGAATAAAGAGAAAGAGGCTAGTATTTGGGATTGTCTAAACGTGCATTACGAAGTGTAAGGAGCTGCGACGACATTTGTCGTTCACGGGCATTTAACGGACCCGTAGGTTCGCTTTATATCACTCTGATGTGTGACAAACGACAAAAAAATAGAACAAAATGATTACAGACGAGGTAGTTTTTAGGGTGCAAATAGTTCGTTCGTCATTAGCTCGCTATGATCTGTGTGAGTGTCCATCTATGGAGGAATGGCTCAACTACACGCATCGTTGGTTGCAGGAAACAAGTATTTGTTTTGTGAAGCCGAGTAGTCTGCAGTGTTGACCTCTGAGAAGATATGGAGGAAAGTGCTTGATAATGTACAAGGTGGTCCCCGGGAGCGGGAAGTTTTAAATACTTTATGATTCTAAAGGCAATTTAATTTAAATAAAATACATTGTAATAATAACAAACTAGTAATATGCCATTTTTATTTTTTTTAAATAATATCCCTTAAGTGTCCTCCCCTTCTCTATATCCACTCTTGAATTATTTCATAACATTTTCAAAAATTTCAAAATTTTAAAATCTTTTAAACTTTCAAATTTTCCAAAACTTTCTAAATTTCCAATTTTCAATATTTTCACGTTCGAATCTTGAATAGATTTTGAAAATATTGAAAATTTCGTTAACCTGGAGAATTCGCATAATTCGAAAATTTTGAAAATTCCGGAGAATTTGGAAATTTGATAAACTTGGGAAATTTTAAAAATTTTGATTTGAGCGACTTCGTATCCCTTATTGTTTCCGAGATCCCAGTGAAAGGTGAGGGTTGAATTTGAAACAGGTATACGAGGACAAGTTTTAAAGAGATTTAAGTATCTGATAATGTACAAGATTCCATTCTAAAGTAAATAATATCTGTTTATAGTCGATAAAAACGACACCACCTCGCCTACTCTATGGATCATGGAACATGGATCAAAATCAATCTGTACAAAATTAAATCATGCAACTTTAGGTACAGCCAAAATTATTATTTTTGTTCAACAACCAATCTCTAAATTAATTTTTGGATCAATTTAAAATTGCCTAATACTAGTTAGCAATGCCAAGGCACCCCTCGAATTGACGCACTTTTTTCTTTTTTGCTCTCCCTCCTTCCTTCCTTTCTTCTTCCCTTTTTTCTCCTAGACATTGTCTGGTATATAGGCAACCAGACCTGAATATTTGATATATCTATTGTTGAGGTACCGAGACATCTATTCAAACATAAAAATCTAACGTACTGTTTCCAGAAAGTCAAAAAATGTACAAATGCAATATTACGTTCCTTTAAATCCTGATCACCATGTCCAGCAATTAGCCATAAAGCTGAAATATCTCGACCAGAGTTGTCCTCAAAATTCGTAAACGCCTCTCTACATATGTAATTTTATCCATTAAGATTAGCTTTATTATCTGCCCGGCCATTTCTGTTCTGATATATCGCCCTAATTCAGCCAAGTGCAGTTTAATCCTGGCATCCTCCATCGAACAGATAAGTTCAGCTTATCCTGAATTAACCTTATTAAATCTGTCAGCGTCGGCGTAGGCGTCGCTGCAACGTGCTTAGCTGATTATCTTAGTAGGCTATGAGAGATAGATTCAGTGACGTCATCCCTAGGTACCGGATTTCCTACGTTTATAGAAACTCTCTGCATTTTGACATGAACGCAAAACAAATGTTCTTTCTGGTCTGATATTGAATTGCGTTGTAGCTGCTCCCTCAACAATCTTGTCGACCTAAAGAGGTGTCAAATGAAAGACCGACTCGTCCGGAAATTGTCAAGGACATGGCAACACCGCGCACATAAGCGATTCAAATTCAGATTTTGTTTGCGGCGGCCGACGGCAAAGCCAGTGGGATTACCGGGAGTAATAGGGAGTATGCCTCAAGTTTTTTCAGAATGGTACGGAGCGGGAACATTCGGTGTATCCCCGAGAGGCCCGCTAACCCAAATTGTTTTGGGGGAGCAACCGGCTTAACAAAAGATTTTTGATCAGCACCGCTTACAGCATACACCAACGTTGAGGGTGTTATTCGCCCTTTGCCGTTCGTTCTTCGTTGTTTCTTTTGTTGGGTGAGGTTGCTGATTGACAGTCATTGCGTGAGCTGAATGGCGTATTCTACACCTAGAGAAACGGTATTTTGACAACTAAAACATGTACAGATTGATGTTGATCCATGTTGGGAGTAGGCGAGGTGGTGGGATAGACAGATAATATTTGCTTATTATTTGGGAATAAATCTTTTTTAGAAAGGAATCTTTTACATTATGAAGCACTTGAACCTCTTTAAAACATGTCCTCGTATACCTGTTGCAAATTTGACGCTTAAATGAAAGTTTTTCAAATTTTCAAAGTTTATCAAATTTTCAAATTCTCCGAAATTTTCGAGTTTTTCGAATTCTCCAGGTAATAGAAATTTTCAAAATTTTCAATATTTTCAAAATTTATTCAAGATTTGAACATCAAAATTTTAAATATTTTCGAAATTTCCAAAATTTTCAAAACGTCAAAACGACATTTTAAAAATTATAAAACATTTTCAAAACTTCTAGAATTTTTAAAATTTTCAATTTTTCAAAATTTTCAAAATTTTCCAAATTTTCAAACTATTCAAAATTTTCAAGATACACAAAATTTTCAAAATTTTCAAGATATTCAAGATTTTCAAAATTTTCAGAAAATTCAAAATTTTTACCATTTTCTACATTCAATATTTTCAAAGTCTTGAATATTTCCTTGATTCTCAAAGTTTCCAAAATTTACTAAAAATTTATTTTAAAAATTTGGCAAAATATGATACCCGTACGTTCATAACAGTTTACGGTGTAGTGGATATTGCCTCATAGATTACATGCAAAGAATAAATTTGTATAGAATATATACTAAGTGACATATAAAGGGTGTCCCAAAATTAACGCAAGATTTGAATTTGCCGCCATTTGTGCAGTGAAGTGTTGGCAACCCTGAAAAAAAGCAATTTGACAGCTAACAGTATAGGGTTATGAAAAATGGAGCGTTACACGATAGAACAACGTGTCTTCATTATTAAAGAATATTTCAAAAATAGTGAAAGCTTGGCGGCTGCAGTTCGAAAATTTCATACAAAATATGGCCGGAATAGTGTTTTAACTTCGTCAACTGTGAAGAGATTAATTGAAAAATTCATGGAGACTGGATCCGTTGGAGACGCCAAACACACTGGTCGTCCAAAAACAAGCCGTTCAAATGTGAATATCGAAGCAGTGCGTGAGAGTGTTGCGGACAATCCAGGAACCTCAATTCGACGTCGTGGACAAGAATTGCAAATGTCAAGAACCTCTCTACAGCGTATACTCACCAAAGATCTGTGTCTTCATGCTTACAAACTTCAATTAACACAACAATTGAAGCTTAATGACCATGCAGAGAGAAGAGAGTTTGTTGAATGGATTATTGAACATCAACAAATGGACCCTGATTTTTCAAGCAAAATCATCCTAAGCGATGAAGCACATTTTCATCTTGATGGCTTTGTCAATCGCCAAAATTGCCGCATTTGGGGTTCGGAGAACCCACGTGTGATTGTCGAAAAAGAAATGCACCCACAACGCGTGACTGTCTGGTGTGGATTTTGGGCTGGAGGCATAATTGGGCCATATTTTTTTGAAAATGATGCTGGTCAAGCAGTGACTGTTACTGGTGCTCGATATCGCGACATGATTACACAGTTCTTTCTGCCAAAATTGAATGATATTGATGTACCCAATATGTGGTTTCAACAAGACGGTGCCACATGTCATACAGCCCGTGAAACAATTCAATTACTGCATGAGACATTTCCCGGTCGTGTACTCTCTCGTTTCGGTGATCAAAATTGGCCTCCTAGATCGTGTGATTTAACACCATTAGACTTCTTTTTATGGGGTTATTTGAAATCACAAGTCTATGTCAACAAGCCCACAACCACCCGTGCATTAAAGGAGGAGATTCAACGCTGCATCAACGAAATTCAGCCACATTTATGCAGAAGGGTCATGGAAAATTTCGACAAAAGAGTGCGCATGTGCATGCAAAGCCGTGGAGGCCATTTGTCCGATGTGTTATTCCATACATAACCCTATCCTATGTACTTTATGAGTCAATAAAAATATAACTATTAAAAGACTAAAAATGGCATTTTCTATTTAATTCAAATCTTGCGTTAATTTTGGGACACCCTTTATATCCGAACACCCAGTTTAAATGGTTTTATTTTAATAAAATTTTGTATAAGTTCTTAATGAAGCATAATAAGTAAATGATAAAAATTTCAAAATGATTGCACTGCTTTAAAGCCCTTTTACCTTTAATAATGTGTGGATGCACCCTGATGTGCTACGGATTCTCCAACGCGCCTAGGCATGCTTCTGATCAGGTGGTCAATGTCCTCCTGTGGTATCTCATTCCAGGCAACCACCAACTCCTCTCGAAGTGCTTCTAGAGTCTGAGGAGGACGTTGCAAATTGAGCAATCTCCTACCTATCATATCCCACACGTGCTCAATTGGGGATAAGTCGCGAGATCTTGGTGGCCATGGTAACAATGTGACATCATTATGTTGAAAGAAGTCTATTGTGACTCTTGCAACATGTGGTCGGGCATTATCTTGTTGGAAAGTTGGATCTGCCAGGGTGTCAAGATAGGGTAAAAGATGGGGTTCTAGAACTTCGTGGATATAACGCTGCGCGTTCATGTTACCTCTGATGAAGATAAAAGGTGACCTGGAACCATAAGCTATAGCACCCCAAACCATAACTCCAACAGTGTGATGAACATGTCTTTCAACAAAAAACTGTGGATTCCTCCTTTCACCACGTCGCCTTCTAACCCTGGCACGACCATCGTGCATGCCTAAACAAAATCGAGACTCGTCACTAAAGACAATACTGTTCCATTCCTGATCCCAGAGTGACCGTTGTCTGCACCACTCGAGGCGATTACGTCGGTGTTCTCGAGTTAAAGGGAGGACCCAGTGTGGCCGGTATGAAAACAAGCTAAAACTTCTCATTCGTCGGTAAACACTTCACATGCCAATAGGTCTTCCGTGTTCTGCAAACCATTCATTTGCAATGGACCTGGTAGTGGAGAAACGGTCCCTTAAGGCCAATAATCTTGGGTCTGTTGTTCTACGGCGGCGTCCAGTGCCCCTTGCTCTTTGCGTACGGCCTTCTCGAAGCCATGCCTGACAACACCTAACCACAGTGTCTACACTTCTTTGCACTCTAACTGCAATTGCCCGAAAAGAAAGTCCAGCTTCCCGAAGTCCCACTATACGGCCCCTATCAAACTCACTAAGTTGACGAAATCGTACAGGTCTCCGTACTCTAGGCATCGTAACCGATCGTAAAGGATGTCAAGAACCAAAATCCGCCAACGTTGATTCTTTACTGCGGCTGAAATATTCATTTTTAGAGCGTTAGTGAATTAAAAAAAAGCAGTATAAAAACCGGAATGTCCAACTGATAAGGCTGAAAATTTTTTCACTTGTTATTTACAGTAAGATAAATACATTCACCAACTTTTATTAAAATAAAACCATTTAAACTGGGTGATCGGATTTATATGTCACTTAGTATATATGAGACTAGTATGAAAGAGTATAATGGGTAAATGTTATCTAAGCTGTACCAAATTACTAGACACGTTTAAACAAGGTCAAACTGAAAGATAAATTCGTACAGCATATTTAAACGAAGCACCCGAATCGTGGTCTGTATGCTAACGAAAGTACGATCCCCATCCCAAAACTTTTCCGTCATAAATTAATGAAGAACTTTTAATTAGCCTTATACAAATAAGCAAGCCTCCTTATCAAGTAACTGTTAATGAAATAACTTAGGAAATTCTAGGGATTCCTCAGCGAAAATTAGTTTCGTGGGGTTTAGTAGGTTTGGACACATTTGACTTTCCTTGTTCATAAAATACACTGCTAGCACAGCTAGGATGATTTTAGTTGAATCCGTTCTCGAAACCTGGTCCCATTGGCGCTGCATTCGCTGAATCTCTATTATTGTCGGTGTAAATAGTAGCTTAGGTCTACCAGAATGGAGCAAACGCGCATATTTTGGGATAACGTCAATTTTGATTTCTACGGGGATGTATTTTCATCTATAGCCGTACAATACAGGGTGATCCAAAAATAAAATGTTGCGTTATACTTTGGATTTTTGATTTTTTTTAATTTTCAGATTCTCCATGACGCTTTTAGTAAATTTTGTATAATAAAGCTTATACCTACATTCTATTGTTGTGAAGCTACTTGAACTTATAATAAAATTCGACTGATACTGATAATAATGGACGTTGGGCCACCCTGTATGCATGCCTTAATAGAAGAAGAGGACACCCTGTATATATTTTTTTAAATCAGCAAAATTCTACGTTCATCTTCTTGATGAAATTGGTTCTGCACACAAACCGAATCCCTTGGATAAATCTCCAGTTTCAAATTCAAAAAGGACTATGGCAAAAACCAATTGAAGATGAAAAATTCTCTTAAAACTGCTGAAGCGACTATGAGGCCAGGGAGGCGGAGACGAGGTGTACCTCTACTGTATTTTTCTATTTGCATTATTGTTCCTTCCCTCTGAGTCCCTGCTCATCAGAGATTCTACGAGCAAACTTCAATTTTCGCTGAGCCTAAACATGGATGAGGCAATGTACAGCTTAGGGATGAAATTAATTTTTTTTCAGTAACCTGAGGTGAAGGTTAAGGGGTTCCTTAAAAAGAGCTCTCAAGCAATATTTTTTCACGTTATTTGAATTACGATTATCCGTATATGGAAAAAGCCTTGATATCACCCTAGATACATTTAAAATTCAAATTTAGAAAAATACCTCACGAGACCACTGCCAACATACGACTTCTTTAGCTATTATACGCAATATTACTAATGTGCCAAAAACGGAAAAGATTAAAAATCGCTTAAACTTCGACTTTTGACGTTTCTGAGGATCCTTATCATTTTGGAAAAAATCTAGTGGTAAAAAAACTTGGGTGTGGTGATGTGGGGGCGGGGCATGGTTATATACGTCTATTTAATACAACATATATTTTAAAGAAAATTGATTAGCCTTTACGTCTTCTATTACCACCATTAATTTCAAGCGTCAACCCCAAGCATCACACGGCGACCAAAAAAAAATGCCAATTCAAGCTATACGCTTTTATAAGTTCACACTATACAGGGTGACCCAATATTCCTTGTTGACATAGACGACCCACGTATTTTTTGACTCGACTGGATATGATCTACCTCTAACCGTTTGTCGGTTATGTGGTGCAATGTGTTCTTTTTTAAACACATTTTTTCAGATATTCTTGGAACCCACAGACCGATGTAAATGGAATTTGGGACATACTGTAGAATGCAGGGCTGACATTTTTCAAGATTTATATATACTAAGTGACATATAAATCCGAATACCCAGTTTAAATGGCTTTATTTTAATAAAAGTTGGTGAATGTATTTATCTTGCTGTAAATAACAAGTGAAAAAATTTTCAGCCGTATCAGTTGGACATTCCGGTTTTCATACTGCTTTTTTTAATTCACTAACGCTCTAAAAATGAATATTTCAGCCGCAGTAAAGAATCAACGTTGGCGGATTTTGGTTCTTGACGCCTAGAGTACGGAGACCCTGTACGATTTCGTCAACTTAGTGAGTTTGATAGGGGCCGTATAGTGGGACTTCGGGAAGCTGGACTTTCTTTTCGGGCGATTGCAGTTAGAGTGCAAAGAAGTGTAGACACTGTGGTTAGGTGTTGTCAGGCATGGCTTCGAGAAGGCCGTACGCAAAGAGCAAGGGGCACTGGACGCCGCCGTAGAACAACAGACCGTGAAGATCGCCGCCTAAGATTATTGGCCTTAAGGGACCGTTTCTCCACTACCAGGTCCATTGCAAATGAATGGTTTGCAGAACACGACAGACCTATTGGCATGCGAAGTGTTTACCGACGAATGAGAAGTTTTGGCTTGTTTTCATACTGGCCACACTGGGTCCTCCCTTTAACTCGAGAATACCGACGTAATCGCCTTGAGTGGTGCAGACAACGGTCACTCTGGGATCAGGAATGGAACAGTATTGTCTTTAGTGACGAGTCTCGATTTTGCTTAGGCATGCACGATGGTCGTGCCAGGGTTAGAAGGCGACGTGGTGAAAGGAGGAATCCACAGTTTTTTGTTGAAAGACATGTTCATCACACTGTTGGAGTTATGGTTTGGGGTGCTATAGCTTATGGTTCCAGGCACCTTTAATCTTCATCAGAGGTAACATGAACGCGCAGCGTTATATCCACGAAGTTCTAGAACCCCATCTTTTACCCTATCTTGACACCCTGGCAGATCCAACTTTCCAACAAGATAATGCCCGACCACATTGTTGCAAGAGTCACAATAGACTTCTTTCAACATAATGATGTCACATTGTTACCATGGCCACCAAGATCTCCCGACTTATCCCCAATTGAGCACGTGTGGGATATGCTGGGTAGGAGATTGCTCAATTTGCAACGTCCTCCTCAGACTTTAGAAGCACTTCGAGAGGAGTTGGTGGTTGCCTGGAATGAGATACCACAGGAGGACATTGACCACCTGATCAGAAGCATGCCTAGGCGCGTTGGAGAATGCGTAGCACATCAGGGTGCATCCACACATTATTAAAGGTCAAAGGGCTTTAAAGCAGTGCAATCATTTTGATGTTTTTATCATTTACTTATTATGCTTCATTAAGTACTTATACAAAATTTTATTAAAATAAAACCATTTAAACTAGGTGTTCGGATTTATATGTCACTTAGTATATTTATATATAAAAATCTAAGAGCATACCAATTTATTGAATACAGATAATTCTAACGTTACATCTACAGAATGCATATAATACTTCTATTTTTCTTCCTGCGACTGATCTAGCTCCCTGAGTGCGTACTCTCCGACACTGATCGTCCTCCCCAACGTTCTCAATAAGCTGGATAATTCGGTACGATGTCTTCCCCAAATGCTGCATTCCCCACCTAACATGGTCATGCTTTCTATCAAAACCTATGATAAATCTTGTAAATTAACTGTTATTTATTCTCATTATAAAGGAAATTATTTTAGGTATAATTAGACGATAATTTTCAAAAATTTTGAATGTTCCAAAAATCCGATATTTCTAAATTCTTACAAATTTTCTATTCCGAGACTTTTGATACTGATAATAGATTCACCAAAATCATCTGAATTTCTAATATACTAAGTGACATATAAATCCGAACACCCAGTTTAAATGGTTTTATTTTAATAAAAGTTGGTGAATGTATTTATCTTACTGTAAATAACAAGTGAAAAAATTTTCAGTCTTATCAGTTGGACATTCCGGTTTTTATACTGCTTTTTTTTTAATTCACTAACGCTCTAAAAATGAATATTTCAGCCGCAATAAAGAATCAACGTTGGCGGATTTTGGTTCTTGACATCCTTTACGATCGGTTACCATGCCTAGAGTACGGAGACCTGTACGATTTTGTCAACTTAGTGAGTTTGATAGGGGCCGTATAGTGGGACTTCGGGAAGCTGGACTTTCTTTTCGGGCAATTGCAGTTAGAGTGCAAAGAAGTGTGGATACTGTGGTTAGGTGTTGTCAGGCATGGCTTCGAGAAGGCCGTACGCAAAGAGCAAGGGGCACTGGACGCCACCGTAGGACAACAGACCGTGAAGATCGCCGCCTAAGATTATTGGCCTTAAGGAACCGTTTCTCCACTACCAGGTCCATTGCAAATGAATGGTTTGCAGAACACGGAAGACCTATTATCATGCGAAGTGTTTACCGACGAATGAGAAGTTTTGGCTTGTTTTCATACCGGCCACACTGGGTCCTCCCTTTAACTCGAGAACACCGCCGTAATCGCCTTGAGTGGTGCAGACAACGGTCACTCTGGGATCAGGAATTTAGTGACGAGTCTCGATTTTATTTAGGCATGCACGATGGTCGTGCCAGGGTTAGAAGGCGACGTGGTGAAAGGAGGAATCCACAGTTTTTTGTTGAAAGACATGTTCATCACACTGTTGGAGTTATGGTTTGGGGTGCTAGCTTATGGTTCCAGGTCACTTTTAATCTTCATCAGAGGTAAGATGAACGCGCAGCGTTATATCCACAAAGTTCTAGAACCCCATCTTTTACCCTATCTTGACACCCTGGCAGATCCAACTTTCCAACAAGATAATGCCCGACCACATGTTGCAAGAATCACAATAGACTTCTTTCAACATAATGATGTCACATTGTTACCATGGCCACCCAGATCTCCCGACTTATCCCCAATTGAGCACGTGTGAGATATGATGGGTAGGAGATTGCTCAATTTGCAACGTCCTCCTCAGACTCTAGAAGCACTTCGAGAGGAGTTGGTGGTTGCCTGGAATGAGATACCACAGGAGGACATTGACCACCTGATCAGAAGCATGCCTAGGCGCGTTGGAGAATGCGTAGCACATCAGGGTGCATCCACACATTATTAAAGGTCAAAGGGCTTTAAAGCAGTGCAATCATTTTGAAATTTTTATCATTTACTTATTATGCTTCATTAAGTACTTATACAAAATTTTATTAAAATAAAACCATTTAAACTGGGTGTTCGGATTTATATGTCACTTAGTATATTTTCCAGATATTTTTTAAAAATTTCCAAGATTCTTCAAATTGCAAAGTGTTCTAGTATACCAAAACGTAGAACGTTCAAAAAATTTTGAATTTCTTTATCTATCAAGATTGTCAATATTTTCAAAATTCCCAACATTTTCAACACGTTCAGAATCCTCAAAATTAAGATTCTTCACAATTTTAAATTTTTTTAAATCCAAACCTCACATTTTGAAATTTCTAATATATATTACTAATTCTGCTAATGCCTCGAAATTATCGAAATTTCTGAAATATCCAATCAAACTCTAAATTTTAAAATGCAGATGTATTACTCTTTTTGAAACGTTCAGAATTTTTTAAATTTTAAAAACTTGCAATTGAATTTTTAAGGTTTTTCGAATTTTTCAAATTTTCTGCATATCTCTGAATTCGGTAAAAATTACACAATTTTCAAAGTTTTCAAAACTTTTAATTTTTCATTTTCCAGAATTTTTAAAACGTCCGGAGATCTCAAACATTTTCTAAATCTTCCCCATATACTCTCATTATCAGGAAAATATATGAAAAGGAGGTATGATCATTCAATAATTTTCAAACATTTCGAATATTCCAGAAATCCAAAGTTTCTGAATTTTCACAGATTTTCGATTTTTAAAGGGCTTCTGGAATTTCCAAAATCTTTGAGATACTCAAATTGCAAAGTGTTCTAGTATACCAAAACGTAGAACGTTCAAAAAATTTGGAATTTCTGCATCTATCAAGATTGTCAATATTTTCAGAATTCCCAACATTTTCAACATGTTCAGAATCCTCAAAATTAAGATTCTTCACGATTTTAATTTTTTTTAAATCCAAACCTCACATTTTGTAAATGTCTAATACATATTACTAATTCTGCTAATGCCTCGAAATTATCGAAATTTCTCAAATATCCAATCACTCAAAATTTTAAAATGTATTCTAGATGTATTACTCTTTTTGAAACGTACCAGAATTTTTTAAATTTTAAAAACTTGCAATTGACTTTTTAAGGTTTTTCTAATTTTCTGCATATCCGAGTTTCTCTGAATTCGGTAAAAATTACACAATTTTCAAAGTTTTCAAAACTTTTAATTTTTCATTTTCCAGAATTTTTAAAACGTCCGGAGATCTCAAACATTTTCTAAATCTTCCCCATATACTCTCATTATCAGGAAAATATATGAAAAGGAGGTATGATCATTCAATAATTTTCAAACATTTCGAATATTCCAGAAATCCAAAGTTTCTGTATTTTCACAGATTTTCGATTTTTAAAGGGCTTCTGGAATTTCCAAAATCTTTGAGATACTCAAATTGCAAAGTGTTCTAGTATACCAAAACGTAGAACGTTCAAAAAATAAGGAATTTCTGCATCTATCAAGATTGTCAATATTTTCAGAATTCCCAACATTTTCAACATGTTCAGAATCCTCAAAATTAAGATTCTTCACGATTTTAATTTTTTTTAAATCCAAACCTCACATTTTGTAAATGTCTAATACATATTACTAATTCTGCTAATGCCTCGAAATTATCGAAATTTCTCAAATATCCAATCACTCAAAATTTTAAAATGTATTCTAGATGTATTACTCTTTTTGAAACGTACCAGAATTTTTTAAATTTTAAAAACTTGCAATTGACTTTTTAAGGTTTTTCTAATTTTCTGCATATCCGAGTTTCTCTGAATTCGGTAAAAATTACACAATTTTCAAAGTTTTCAAAACTTAATTTTTCATTTTCCAGAATTTTTAAAACGTCCGGAGATCTCAAACATTTTCTAAATCTTCCCCATATACTCTCATTATCAGGAAAATATATGAAAAGGAGGTATGATCATTCAATAATTTTCAAACATTTCGAATATTCCAGAAATCCAAAGTTTCTGTATTTTCACAGATTTTCGATTTTTAAAGGGCTTCTGGAATTTCCAAAATCTTTGAGATACTCAAATTGCAAAGTGTTCTAGTATACCAAAACGTAGAACGTTCAAAAAATAAGGAATTTCTGCATCTATCAAGATTGTCAATATTTTCAGAATTCCCAACATTTTCAACATGTTCAGAATGCTCAAAATTAAGATTCTTCACGATTTTAATTTTTTTTAAATCCAAACCTCACATTTTGTAAATGTCTAATACATATTACTAATTCTGCTAATGCCTCGAAATTATCGAAATTTCTCAAATATCCAATCACTCAAAATTTTAAAATGTATTCTAGATGTATTACTCTTTTTGAAACGTACCAGAATTTTTTAAATTTTAAAAACTTGCAATTGACTTTTTAAGGTTTTTCTAATTTTCTGCATATCCGAGTTTCTCTGAATTCGGTAAAAATTACACAATTTTCAACGTTTTCAAAACTTTTAATTTTTCATTTTCCAAAATTTTTAAAATGTCCGGAGATCTCAAAATTTTCTAAATCTTCCCCATATACTCTCATTATCAGGAAAATATATAAAAAGGAGGTATGATTATTCAATGAATTTCAAACATTTCGAATATTCCAAAAATCCAAAATTTCAGAATTTTCACAGATTTTCGATTTTTAAAGGGCTTTTGGAATTCCCAAAATCTTCTAAATTTCTAATATTGTCCAGAATTATTGAAGATCTTTGAGGTACTTCAAATTCCAAGGTGTACAGAACATTAAGAATAATCAGAACATTTTGAGTTCTTGTATTTGTCAATTGTCAACGTTTTCAAAATGTTCAACATATTCAAGATGTTCAGAATCCTCAAAACTTCTAATATTCTTGACGACTTCAAAATTTTCGAAATTTTAAGCTTATAACATTTTCTCAAATATCCTAATAAATTCCAAATTTTCTAATTTCTTCATTTTTTTCGAAGCATTCAGAATTTTTAAAATTTATAAGGACTTGTATTACTTAAAATTTGGAATTTTCACTGTTTCCCTAATTTTTTAAATCTTCTTTATTTCCGAGATTCTCTGAAATCAGCAAATTTTCAATATTGTAAGTTTTCAAATTATTTTTTGAAAATTTTCAAAATTGTCCGAAGATTTCAAAATATTCAAATTTTCTGAATCTTTGCTACTTTCGGCATTTCCGAAATTCTCCAGATTCTCAAAATGTATACCTTGGTCCTTTCAGCCAGCGCACAAGGAAGCTCTTCATCCAAAACGGCTCGGCACTGTTGGAAATTCTCTAAAACTTCGTCAAACTGCTTCTTCAACTTTACCAGGGACGCTTCGCTTACGTTGATTACTTCCAAAATTATCTTGAAATTCTTTAGGGCCAAACTATAATTGTTTTTTCTCTTTTCGTATTCCTTCCGTAGCTGCCTACATCGATGGGGTTAGAAACCAAAAACGATTCAAAATAAAATCGTTGAATTGTGAGGTAGCGTTTTCATAATTATTAGGGTGTCAAATGATATAGATGTAGGGTATCATCGGCGCAGGTCATTATTTTATATTGTTGAACAACCTTGGTTAAATTTTGAGGTATATAATGTGAATAGCAGTGGCCCTGAAACAGAACCTTGTGGGACCCCAGATTTTATAAGCTCAACTGATGAAATTTTGTCGTATAGTGAAGATTTTTGACTTCAACCAATTAAATGGTGTCGAAAAAATGCACAGCCTTTAGTCCTAAATAATTCAATTTTGATAGTGGTTCATAGTTAGGTGTATCGAGAGCTGGTCGATTTTCATTCAAGACGCTGTTTGGTCATCAGTTCTCTTGCTCTGGCTGAGTGTAAAACGAGTATTAGGCATGACGCCCTGCAATAAACAAAGTTCTTTGGGCTTACCTAACTTTCTCGTGTCCATTCAAGGTCACGAAAACCTTCGCGCGGATCTCTTCCAGCAGCTCAAGCCCAGGGCTGCGGCACAAGTTGCTCAATGCAGCCGAGACGGCTTCGTTAGCGTAGTTCTCTCTAACCGCGAAGCTGTTCAGCACCAGCGCCAATCTGTTAGCTGACCGCACCTCGAGCATCAAGCACTCCGAGTGCTGCAAAACATGCTCCAAGACGACCTCCAGCAGATCGTACGTGTCACAACGAGCCTTGTGCTGATTCGAGAAGGTCGATTCCTCGATCTGAACGTTGGCCAGACGGATCTTCGTTTCGTCGTACGCGTCTTCGCTGTACAGCTCCAAGGCCTTCGTCAGGTCCAGCTTCTGGAAGCGGAGCGAAGCTTGAACCTACTTCAGGATTCACCGTGGCTCGCAACTGATGCGACTCATTTTTAGGACAAAATGAAAGAACGGGCTACCAAATGACTTGAGCGAGTTCAAATTTGTACTGAAGGCGGATCACATGTTCCCCTATCTCCCGTCCAAGCCCGGCACCTCCAGCGTTGCCAGATCGAACGCTACGTTGCCAGTCTAATCACTTAGGCTACATACCTCGGATGAAATTGTTGGTGGCACATCTCTTTGTTTTGGTTATGAAAAAATTTTTTTTTGGTAGACAACACTTATAGGTACAGAATCACCCTGCAGTCACATGCCATATCATAGATATGTACAGATATGGGGCATATTATTTAGCGGGTCTACCAGCTGACCTTGCATTATTTAGTGAATAGCTAAGGATTCTCCAACCTGTATCTCAAAAACGGTTATTTGTATGAAAAAACGTTTGAAACTAAAGCTGTGCAGAATTTTGGTCTCTACAATATTCCTCATAGGTCGCGATATCTTTGCAAAAAGCATATTTGCGACCTTTGATATCTGAAGACGCGGGCACGAGACTTTATAAGGCTTTAGCGACAACTTTTAGAATGGCAAAATGACAAAATATAATAATAATAATAATAATAATAATGTTTATTGTCACAAAGTACAGGTAAATATCAAATAAACATAAAGCTCCCAAAAAAAGTTTGCACTTGTGTTTGGGTTTGTTAAAAATAAAAACTAATAGTACAGTCAGTGTATGATAAGGAAAACAAAAAAAAACGTTAATACTGTACAGACAATTATAACTAAAGTAAAAGTATGGATGTTAGTGTAAGTAAAATATTATTGATTTTGATTATAATTTTTTAGATCTACAATTTCGTGGATGGAGTACCTTGGTTGTTGTAAAATCCATTTTTTTAGTTATTTTTTAAATGATTTATTTGATTTAATTACGTTTAATGACTCTGGGATGAAGTTATAGAATTTTGGTCCCAATAAAAACAGAGATCGTTGTGTAATGGTTTTTGATGTTTGTGGAATACACATTGAATTTTGATTGAATCTTGTTGGTTAGTTATGAATGGTACGATTCAAGTATTTCGAACATTTGAAATAATGTATTAGACCACAATAAAAATCAATTTGTCTGCAATCTGATAGCTGAGCCTCCACATACACCTTAGGAAAATCCATTGTTATACATGGGAAATCATTTCTTGGCAACAGCGCATCGGCTCGTCTACTTTCATCGCTATTCGTACATATTTCCTACCGTTAACGCGCGTGCCGTCGTTTAGTGCGATAAGGGATTCATGACTCACTCTGCGGTTGGGTTTTGTGTAGGAAAGGTGCGTGTTTATTTAATCCAAAATATATTAAAAATGTACTCGCAAGAATAAAAGTTTCAAATGATAGAATGGTACATCCAGAATAATTCAGCACGCGCGGTTGTTGAATTATTTGCGGTACGCTTCCCAGATCGGCCAATTCCGTCTCACGCAACGGTTATAAATACCTACGAAAAATTCAAGAGGGTGGGCTGCTTACATAAGTGCCATAGCTGCATGCACCCTGAAGGTTGGAAACCAAAAATTAGCGAGAAAAGGGAGGAGATCGAAACTGCTGTTTGTGCCGCTGCAGAAGTATCTGAGCCATGCTCAAGCAGAAAAATTGCTGAAATGGCACCAATAGCCGATCTCACACCCCGAACAACAAGAAATATTTTGCATCGCAACGGCTATCATAGCTTCAAGGTTGGAACGGTTCAAGAAATATTTCCTTTAGACAAATACCGTCGAATGGAGTTTTGTGAAACGGTCATGGAGAAGGCGAACAGGGATGGAAGTTTTATTGGTAACATTTTGTTTACTGATGAATCCACATTCCCTCTCCACGGTCATCACAATCCTTCAGTCGTTCGGTATTGGTCTCGGGAAAATAAACACCTCAGTATTCCCGTCCGCACGCAGTATCCACAGAAACTGAATGTATGGGCAGGAACTCTAGGTAATAACATTATCGGACCGTTCTTTATTGATGGAACTCTTACGGCCAGACGCAGAAATATGACATATTGGTATCGGCAACTCAGCGAATGGGAGAAACAAATCGCATTTGTTGACCGCATCCGTCTAAGCGGCAGGCGCCAGCGCCCGTTCCATCTCTCTTTTATCACTCTTCTACTTTACCCCATTGTCCGTCACACTCCGACGCTGCCAGATAGGATCCTACAATCGAGTGTCTTTCACGCACCTACATACTTTTGTATATTTCCATCTCTCTTCCTCATCATAATGTATAATAATGGTTTTTCCGAAGGTGTATAGAAAACCACTTGAATAAGTAATCTCCCTATGGAGGATCAATTTTAGAATTAATTTTTGGATTACATCAACCTTTTTGTAATTATTATTCATAACTCCCCCCCAAGCCAAAATTCCGTAAAGTAATAGAGGATAAACAAGAGCATAATAAAGATTATATAGATATTTCTTATCTAGAATATCTCTGAAGTACCTGAATTTTGGAATAATACATCTCAGTCTTTTCACAAGGTACTCTGTATGGGTATCCCATTTTAAGTGTTTGTCCTAAATCACACCTAAGTATTTTATTTTATCGGTTGACTGAATCTCTTTGAGACCACTGCTTGTATGAATTTCAAGTTTTTTAATTTGTGGTGAGAGCCTGTCGTTATAAGAAAATGCTATATAGTGTGTTTTGTTGTAATTAATAGTTCTTTCCGAAAAGAAATTTATAAATGTTTTGAAATCATGTTCGCTTGTGGTTTTTAGTGTATGCCACTGGTTGCTTTCATAGAGAATATCTGCATCATCCGCAAAACCGATAACTTTACCTGTACTGCTTATTTTGAACAAATCGTTAATAAATAGATTAAATAAAATGAGTCCTAATACTGAACCTTGAGGTACACCGTATGATATAATATGGGGTTCACTGAATGTGTTATTAATTTTGACGCAGTGTGTTCGATTTGACAAATAATTTTCTATAATTTTGTATGTTATTTCCCGGAAACCTAAGTTTTCTAAAGTTGTTAAAAGCGATTCATGAGTAATAGAGTCGAATGCCTTTGCCAAGTCAACAAAAACACATGCAATTGGTTTGCCAATATCGAGATTCGTGTATATTTTACTTGTTAGTTTTACAACATCATCTTGAGCAGATTTGCCTTCTTGAAAACCATATTGCTGTTCCCCTATTAAGTTATATTTTTTTGCAAATTCGGTGAATCGGTTTTTTAACACTTTTTCAAATATTTTAGAAAAATTAGTTAAGATCGAAATTGTCGATAGTTGATGGGTTTTTCTCTTTCTCCAGATTTAAATAATGGTTTTACCATGGCATGTTTTAAACATGTAGGAAATATTCCTTTATTCATACAAGAATTTATCAAATATGCCGCAGATGTTGGAATTTATTCTCTTGAGAGTATATGCTGTTATATCATCTAGACCTGGAGATTTTCTTATTTTCAATTCATCGATTATTGTCTTTATTTCATGCGTTTCATATTCCGAGGTTGACCCTCCTTAGTGACTTGTATAATTGGTCTACTGCAATATCAGAACAGTACATAGAATACGAGTTTAGAAAAAAAATACCTTGTACTCTTTTTCTTCTGTAGGATCATCAATTTCTTCGATATGCTTCACCACTTGCTGCTTCAATAATAAATTTAGACTATTGGTTTGCGCGAAAGTTATTTCTGAGGTCAGCATTTTATAAAAAACTATATTTGTCACTTTTGACCATTTGACACTATATTAAAATCTCTTGTCATATCGCTTTGAAGCCTCGTGACACGAATCGCGTGTGACCACATACAGGGTCTTCATCAAGTATGCACTAGAGGCGATTCTTGGAGTAATCTTAAGACAAAAAGTTCATATAAGCATAGATCCGCAAATTCTTCGTTCTCAAGATACAGTGTGTTAAGATTTAAAAAAATGGTTTGTCGTAATTTTTTTAAATATCCTCTAATACATAATTATTAATAAAAAATCATAAAAAAATAACTTTCGAAAGAAACTTTTCCCCATATTCCTTATGTAGTCCAGTGTTGTGCAATCAAGTGGACTTTTTTTACTAAGCAAGATAGAAAAAAATTTAGGGGACAAAAAAGTATTTCTGTTACCTTAATCCAAAATTGCACAAAATTCAATGCCGTACATTTTTTTGTCACAAATATAAATCAAATTAGTTAAATTATATTTAAGATATTTACGATTTTTTATCTTAAGAACGAAGAATTTACGGACTATGTTCTGAACTCGTTGTCTTAAAATTTCTCCAAGAATCGTCTGTCAAGTTTAAGGTACATACTCAATAATTAACACCCTGTATACCATGCGAACGTTGCAGTTGCAACTAGAAAATAAAACATGATTCTTAGAGAAGTTTTAACAGTTAGTTAAATCTTAACACCCCTGTTTAACCTAGTTTGTATCCAGGCGAAAGGTTAAACCAAGTACCACAATGTGATCCTGAGCGACGAAATGAAATTTACTTAACAAAATGAAAGCAAAGTGTAACTTTCATCCGTAAGGTATACATAAACACAAGGGACGTTCTTAGAGGGTCACTGTCTCCGAGAAACCATTTTAAAAGCATTTTAAGATCCCTTCTATCCCTAGGAACCCCTTCAAGTGAGGAAATATAAATAGAGCTCTATCGCTGGCCCGAATTGCTTGGCTGAAATAAAACCGTGAGAAGGAATTAATTTAAAGGCCCACTTTGTTTACTTGTTATGGCGCTTTAATGAGGTTTAGCTGGAAGACCTGTATGGAAAGTATATACAGGGTGATCTGTAAGTTGTATGTATATCCCTACTGACCGTGGCAAATACTTGTTCCGGAAGTTGCTGTCTTCAATATATAACTTTTTACCATTCAAGTGGTTGTGCACGAGTTAAGAAATACCTCAGTGCTGATTGCCGGGTGGCGGTACGAGTTCGCCAACGGATCACTTCAGGTCTATTAACATGCAAAAACAAGGTGGTAGGTAAGGACCAGTCGACCGAGCCGGTACCACCCACTAGCTTCTCCAAGCGTGTCTTATAAACGTTCGCATCCTTCCACGCCTAAGCTAGGCAGTCATTTATCTGCCCTAACAAAGAAACTAATGCTAATGGATCCCTCGAGTACTAAGAATTCTGGACGTAAGCTCACTCCACTCGCGGAATGTCCGAGTGGAGGGTGGACTCGAGGAAACAACATCGACGATAAAATTTGTTTCACGAACATCTGCGAGATTAACATCACCATTCTTCCTACGAGTCCCTTCCCACTTCAGTTGGCCCACTTCAAGATTTGTAGCAAAATATGCCTGTATAAACTAAACATGACGAAACTATTTACTTCTAAAACAATTTATTTTCTCAAAAACATTTTAGATACACTCTAGTCTAGTCTAGTCTAGTGCAAATTTGATTAGGGAGTGATAATGTTGGTGTTTTCTATTATATATTATCAAAATATTCATTGTTAATATTTTAAACCTATAACACGCTGCTACATTTTTATTATTTGTGTTTGATAAGAAAAAAACTAAGATTTCAATAGTTGGGCCAACTGAAATGGGAAGGGGCTCGTACAGGTTGGCATTGATATATTTTAGTCACCGGCGCGGCGTTGAGAAAGAGCATTCCACCTCTCTGTACTTTGAGTTATCAGATCTGATCTAACATAACATTGACAGAGACAAAATATTGGAGATACACCAAAATTCTTGATGGATAAACAAAAGATTCAGCTAAAACTTTAACTCCTCTACTTCCATTGTGGATCTGAAGCTCCTTAGGAAACGTCTTTCGTTTGGTGTTATAAATAGTAATATAACTTCATCTCATTTTAGTACCACGAGATTCTGTTGAGGAAGCCCTTAAAAATCTCTTATATTATGCTTAACTAGGTATCTGCTTTTAGCTAAGAACCTGCTCGAATCACAACTGTTTAGAAAAAGCGAGCAGAATACCAGTACTTTCCAGTACCAGGTATACCATTGCTCCATCTGCCTTATTTAATTTATCTCGGGTTATTATCATTAACTGAGCGATTCTCGTCACAACAAATATAATATTTAAGACCTGCCGTACGTGAGTAAATCCAGTTTGACGGGCATTTTGAACGTAGGTACTGTTTGTTAGCTAATCCATTGCAGGGAACAATTTAGTTGTTTTTAAGCTCAGTCGTACCATGTATTTACATACAATTCTATAACTTTCTAATGCCCTGATTCTTATTCGTTCAACTGTAATAAGAAGAACTATACTTCTACAATGTCGTATACTTTATCTGAAGTCACTTGAAACACTGTGAAATACCGGATGCGTTTTATATATCTATATTTAACACGCTCTGTTGCTGCAAAAATCGCCAAATTTCGCAGCAAATATATATAAGAGATCAAAGGCAGTTTCACCGGTCCACGTGGAGTAAAGCACGCCTATGAGTGGACATAGCCAATGAGAAAGCGTGTATTTCAGAGCTCCAAACAAGTGCAGGTGGCTACTGAAAATTGAAACAGTTTAGCCAGTGCCGTGTAGCGGTGAATAAACGTGTTTTCTTTAGTCTGTCTGTGTTTTTTCATAGATTTTATTAGTTTGTGTGTTTTTGACTTTTGAATACTCAGTTTACTTGTTGATTTAATTGTTGTGTTGATTGTTCTTGTGTGTCCTAAATATGGCTCTTTGGAGACCTTGGGAAAATGCTCCAAGCCACGAGGAGATGGTTGATGAACCTGTGCAGGCAGAATTCTTTCATAAAGATTTAGAGGAACAGACCCAAAGAGTAATCCTAAATATGTATGATTGTCTGAAAAACGAAAGTCCAGATTCCTCGCAAAATCAAATTTTGAACAGAATTTGTATCCTGACAAAAATCAGTCGGTCTACCATTTATCGGGTTATAAAAAGGGGAGATGTAGTCAACCATTCCTTCCACAGAAAGCGCATAGGGCAAAAATTAAAAAGAATAGACGTGGGATTTCAGGAAGATATTCGTCGTATAATATACGGATTTTATAAAGAAAATTTGGTGCCCACGTTGGAAATGATACGGGATAAATTAAAAGATTATCCTGAAGATTTTTATAATTACAAATGCTTAGACTCACTGCACTGTATTGTAAAACTGTGTGGTTTTCAATACAAAAAATTAGATAAAAGAATGGTGATTATGGAGTCGTCTCGAATCGTTGAATTGCGCTGAGAATTTTTGCACAAAGTTAAAATCTATAGAGAGCAGAAAAGAAATCTGATTTACCTGGATGAAACGTGGTATGATACCCATGATGTTGTGCAGTAAGGCTGGGTTGACGACAGAAACAAGTGCATTTTAAATGCACCATGCAACCGTGGAAAACGAATCATTATTCTCCATGCTGGCAGTGAAAATGGATTTATACCTAATGCCTTGCTGTTATCTGCCAAAAATATCAAAGAATCATGTGCCAACTATCATGAGGACATGATCTCCGACTTATTTGAAAAGTGGATAGAGCAGCAGTTAATACCAAACATTTCCCCAAATTCAGTGATTATTATGGACAATGCGCCATACCATTCCCGACAGAAAAACAAAATTCCGAATACAGGCACAAAAAAACAAGACATTATTGATTTTATGAAGGATAAGGGAATGGAAATACCACAAAAATCAACCAAAGCCATATTATTGGATCTTATTAAACGACAAAAATTTGAAAAAGAGTATGTTGTTGACAATCTGCTTCAGCAAAATGGCCATGAAGTATTACGTCTACCTCCCTATTACTGCATTTTTAACCCGATTGAGTTGGTCTGGGCTGCTTTAAAAAAAAAGTAAGAAAACATAATCAGACCCCACAATTAAGTGAATCGCTATTGGCCACAATAAGAAATGCAGTATCTCATATTGCTGCCACAGACCTATGGAAGCAGTGTTCTAGGCATATTATTGAAAAAGAAAATGAATATTGTATTTTGCCTCCTGTAAATCCCGTTGTAATTCCTCTACAAGATGACTCTAGCGACAGCTCCGAAGGCGAGGATGATATATAAATACCTATAATGTAAGTCTTTATATACCTTTTTATATACCTACCTGCTATGTAAATATTTGCCTATGTCAAACGTTGGAATTCTGTAATTTTTCCATTTCTTAACTTTCAGTCAACATAAATTAAACTCCCAATATAAGTATTTTTTATCCCAAATCAAAAAAATAAGAAGATAGTAAAATCCATTTATTGTGATATAAAAACATTATTATTATCGTTCTAAATAAATGACCGCACGCCTATGATACGTCATGAAATTACGAAGGACGCGCCGACCAAAGGTTTTTATGCTATTTCAAGTGACTTCAGATAAAGTATAGCTATAACTGACCAAAACCGAACTGAACTTGATAATTGTTCCAGAGAATCACATGGTCCGGAAATCGCATCAACAACTTCGACAACTGTGGGACCCGAATTTCGAGGACGCAATGAGGGTAGAAGCAGTGACAGGCACTGAGAACAACACTGTTACCAACATGACGGTGCAACTCGGTGCTACAGCGTACATGCACTGTCACGTGAGGAGCTCCGAGAGAGAACTTGGAGGATCAGGGGTGAGTGTGAAAGTTTGTTTAGCTATCCTATCCCACAGGCATCCCGACGCGTGTAAGAAAATGTTCGTAAAGTAAACTGTTGAGTAACGGGATTATAAGGTTTGAAAAGATTAATTTAATGGTGGCTGTACGTGACCTTGACTATGTTCTTCAAGGTCATTTGGACCTCAAGTCAATTTTCTCAAATGAAACTCCTACTTATGACACCGCATATGATGATAAAGGGCAAATATCTCGAAAACCTCTCATGAAGAAGAATGTTGTATAATAAGGTTGTAATGATTGAAAAGATCCATTTAATGGTGACCTTGAACGTGACCCTCACTGTAGTATTCAAGGTCATTTGAAGGTCAAGACATTTTTCACAAATGCATTTCCTACTTACGATATAGCAAATGTGAGTAGTGAGAGATTTCACGCTAAAAAATGCCTTCACTCATGACCTTGATCATGACCTTTATGGGTATTTTAAGGTGTCCAGAAAGTTGGAAGAATAGGGCAATTCCTTCATGAACGCGAATATTGTATAATAAAGTTGCAATGTCTGAAAAGATTCACCTAATGGTGACCTTGAACGTGACCTTCACTATGATATTCAAGATTATTTGAAGGTCAAGATAGTTTTTTCAAAAGTCCCACTTATGACATAGCAAATGTGAAGAGTGGGAGATTTCACGTTGAATAACGTCTTCGCCCATGACCTTGACCGTCCTTCGTGGGTATTTAAAGATAACCAGAACGTTGGCGAAGAGCAAAACTTCTTGAAAAATATCTTTCATAAAGAATAATGTTGTATAATGAGTTTGTAGGGCTTAAAAAGGTTCATGGTGTGGTGACCTTGTACATAACGTTGACTATGACATTTAAAGTCATTTGAAGGTCAAGACAATTTTCTCAAATAAAACTCCTACTTATGTCACCTCAAATGTGAGTAGTGGGAGATTTCAGGCTAACAAATGTCTTCACTGATGACCTTGATCATGACCTGTATGGGTATTTGAAGGTGTCCAGAAAGTTGGAAAAGGGCAAAATATATCGAAAAATACCTTTCATAAAGAAGACTGTTGTATAATAAGGTTTGAAAAGGTTCATGTTTCAGTGACCTTGAACATGACCTTGACTATGATATTCAAGGTAATTTGAAGAACAAGACAATTTTCTCTCAAGTGAAACTCCTACTTATGTCGTCACAAATGTGAGTAGTGGGAGATTTCATGCTAAAAAATTTCTTCACTCTTGACCTTGATCATGGCCTTTATGGGTATTTGAAGGTTTCCAGAAAGTTGGAAAAGGGCAAGATATCTCGAAAAATGCCTTTCATGAAGGAAAATGTTGTAAAATAAAGTTGCAATGTCTAAAAAGATTCAGCTAATGGTGACCTTGAACGTGACCTTCAGTATGATGTTCAAGATTATTTGAAGGTCAAGACAGTTTTTTCAGATTAAAGTCCAACTTATGACATAGCAAGTGTGAGCAGTGGGAGATTTTACGTTGAATAATGTCTACGCCCATCACCTTGACCATGCTTCGTGGGTATTTGAAGATAACCAGAACGTTGGCAAAGAGCAAAACTGCTCGAAAAATATCTTTCATATCTTTCATGTTGTATAATGAGTTTGTAGGCCTTAAAAAGATTCATGGTGTGGTGACCTTGTACATGACGTTGACTATGACATTTAAAGTCATTTGAAGGTCAAGACAATTTTCTCAAATAAAACTCCTACTTATGTCAATACAAGTGTGAGTAGTGGGTGATTTCACGCTAAAAAATGCCTTCACTCACGACCTTGATCATGACCTGTATGGGTATTTGAAGGTGTCCAGAAAGTTGGAAAAGGGCAAAATATCTAGAAAAATACCTTTCATAAAGAAGACTGTTATATAATAAGGTTGTAGGCTTTGAAAAGGTTCATGTTGCGGCGTCCTTGAACATGACCTTGACTATGATATATATATCTCGAAATACCTTTCATAAAGAAGACTGTTGTATAATAAAGTTGTAATGTCTGGTAAAGATTCACCTAATGGTGACCTTGAACGTGACATTCCCTATTATATTCAAGATCATTTGAAGGTCACGCTCAAATTAAACTCCTACTTATGACATAGCAAGTGTGAGTAGTGGGAGATTTCACGTTAAAAAATATCTACGCCCATGACCTTGACCATGCTTCGTGGATATTTGAAAATAACCAGAACGTTGGCAAAGAGCAAAATTTCTCGATAAATACCTTTCATAAAGAATAATGTTGTATAATAAGTTTGTAGAGCTTGAAAAGATTCATTTTGTGGTGACCGTGAACATGACCTTGACTATGATATTCAAAGTCATTTGAAGGTGTCCAGAAAGCCTTTAAAAATACGTTTCATAAAAAAATGTTATATTATAAAGTCGTAAGGTTTGAAAATATTCATCTAATGATGACCTTGAACGTGACCTTCAAGCCTCATGTTAAGGTCAAGACACTTGTCTTAAATGAAAATCCCTATTTATGACAACCGAATTAAAAATAGCAAGAAAGTTTAGGACCAAGTATGTCCATGACCTTGACTATGACCGTCAAGGTCATTTAAAGATTAGACAAGTCTTTAAGTCTACGTGTATCCTTGTTAATTGATCTGGCCATGACCTTCAAGAACATCTTAAGGTTAGATAAATTTTCAACTTAACTCCTTACTTTTTGTCGATGATAGAAGAAAGCGAAACATTAAAATTAATATATTGTTGCATTAATATGTTGGATAAGAAATGTTCATTGCCAGAATTCTTGTTTTATTATATTTTGAATATTGCATTTCTTTCTCCGAAACCAAACACAAATGCCTAATTATCTACAGGACTTAAATAAATCCTTTATCTCGATTAGTGTGAATACTTATAAAAAGTCAAAGTACGTCCAGGATGAAAGTCGTAACCCCTGAATTTAAACAGCAACCGGTGGTACACCAGTTGAAAGTATTCTATCAATGAGATTCACCGTCCTTGGGATGTATTTTTCTCAGTTTATGGGCTGCTAGCATCACCCAGGAGCATCAGAATATAATTTTTAACATGCTTTCATCAGATTGATGTGTATGTATGTCACGGGATCTTTCAACGTAATTTTCACCAATTCCAAGAAGTTTGTTAAACTTGAAAATTTGCACAGAAAAAAATTCTAATTTGAATTTTTTTTGAAAATTTGGTTGTGACATTTGGAAAAATTATCGAATTTGAGAATTTGGAAAAGAATTGTAAAATTCGAAAACTTGGAAAAAAATTTGAAGATTTGGAGGTTTGAAAAAAAATTGGAAATTTAGGAATTCGAAAAGAGAATTTACACTTATTGACAAATATAGAATGTCTAAAAAATTAAGACTCTGTCTAAGTATTTTTGTTGTCCTTTTGAGACTAGAAATTCAGAAAATAAATTATAGTTTGAAAAAACGCTCTAATAACAAATCAAACAGAAAAGTAGAAAATAATGTTCAAGTATACGGGAGTTTGTCCTAAGAAAATAATTATATTTCTAACATTTAATATCAAGCATCCCATGCATTTTTTAATGGAACAGCAGCTGGGTTTGTCGGATCTCAGGTTACCTATTTGACTTTTCTTCTTCCTATCATAAATTCTGATATGGTTCCACCGGATTAGGCGAAAAGCTAAAAACGCACATCCCCTTTTGAACCACTCCGTATACCCACGTACCTCCGTATATCAGATGACCTAATTCACAACGACTATTACATCAATACTACGTTACCGCTTATTGCACATCCAGAACAGAACATAGTTCTCTGTTTGAGCGTCCAGAGCGTGTTCATAACTCTTCAAGACAAACGACATGCATTTGTTTAGCGAATGGTGGAGGGAGGCGATCGCATGTGGACAATGGCCCAGTTCCCATTCTGACACAGATTGGGAATACATAGCGATGAGTACCAAGTTTTCAGAACTATTCAACTTCAAATTTTTAACCATTTACAACTGTTATTGCAATACTACAAATAATATTGCTACATAACTTAATTGTTTATCGATTAACAATTTTTTAAAACAGAGTTGAACGTCCTTTTATGCTCTAAAATCTCCAGTCTTACTGACTATTTATACTCAAAGCTTTCAGTGACCTCAATCGTACGTACTGTGGGTCGCTAAAACCGAATCCGAACTCATTTCACATGCATCTAAATCCGTTTATGAGTAAATTCTATTAATTTGGGAAAAAAGGAAAACTAAGCGACTTTAAGGTTCCAAAAATCTAAACTACTACCTACTAATTCCCTGCAACATAACTGAGTCCAACGTGACCGGCGTTTTCCATAATGCAACTAATCTCAGCCTTCATTATTCCACAGTACTAACCATAAACCCATTGCAGATGTTCCTTTATGAGTTTACGAGTTCGCACCAGCATCTTAGTGTAATTTTGATGCATGCATTTATCCAGAGATTATTCATATCTCCGCATCTCCGCGCCAGCCTCTACGGCTGATTTACAGGCCTTAATAAAACGACTGCGACTTGCACGGGACAATGAAACTATATTTTATAGTAGTTTAATTTCGAGCGGGTCGGTAGACTGGAAGTAATGAACATATTGTCAGCTGCAGGCTCCGCCATGCGTCCTAGAAGCAGTTTTTTCACGGCTCGGTCAAGCGGACTCCTCGTTTCGGTTAGACGCATAGGCGGTGAAGGGGGACATTGTTATGCGGCAGTTTGTTAAATTCGCTCACGTAGCTCGTCACACGTGCTAACCTCAGTTGTATACACCCAAACAATACAAGGATCTTTAAGAACGATCTGCATGAGCTCGCGAAGCCTCGGTAGCAACTTAAAATATTCACTTCAGTTTTATAGATGCAAACAAAATCCCAGAGTTTCCTTAAAAACGATCTGCATGCACTCGCGAAGCCTCGTTAGCATGCCGAAGTCACTCACCGTATTTTAAAATAACATAAACTACTCCGATAGTGCTGTAAGGGTGTGCAATTTTTGTGGAACCGATCTGCAAAGATTTTGCTTACGAACGCGACCAACGCTTGGATCGAGTATTGATCCGCATTGGTGTAGGCTTTTAGGATATACTGCTTTTACTGAATGAATGTAGCAGATTGGTAAATTCGCACACTAAGTTCGTCAAACGTGCTAACCGCAGTTTTATACACCCAAACAATACAAGAAATCACGAAGGATCTTTAAGAACGATCTGCATGACCTCGCGAAGCCTCGGTAGCATTTCGAAGACGCTCACCGCAACTTAAAATATTCACTTCAATTTTATACACGCTCTTAATAAAAAAAATCACAAAATTTCCTTAAAAACGATCTGCATGCACTCGCGAAGCCTCGTTAGCATTCCGAAGACTACTCCGGTATCGCTGTAAGAGTGTGCCATTCTTTTGGAACCGATCTGCAAAGGTTTTGTATACTAACAAGGCCAACGCCTGGGTTGAGTACTGATCCGCATCGGTGTAGGCTTTTAGGATATACTGCTTTTCCCGAATGAATGTAGCAGATTGCTAAATTCGCACACTAAGTTCGTCAAACGTGTTCACCTCAGTCCTATACACTAAACAGTTCGTTTCGCCCCTAACAAAAGGAGCTCAAGAAGGATCTGTGAAAACGATCTGCAAGCATTCGTGAAGCCTCGGTAGCATTCGGAAGACACTTACTGTAACTTAAAATAACATATTATTGTAAGAGTCATTTTTTTAGTACTGATCCGCATCGTACGAGTTCACGTTGATCTAATGGAGGTACAGGGTCGGATTAGGTTTTGTTTGCGATTCATTGGATTTGAGTAGTCTTAAGACTTGGTTGTATGTTTACCAGAAAAAATTGCTAATTTTTACAAGATCTGTACGCAATCTTGAGTTTAGAGATTTTTTCGAAATATTTGCAAATGTAGATAGAAAAATTACGAGTAACTTGGATAGACAGCATCATATACACAGTAATGCGGCTCCCAAGAAATTACGTGGATTCTGGAGCGAATTTGAATGGCGAGCTACACGTTTTAAATAATATATAGCCCATTAGGCCTAATGCAGTTTTGATCAAGTTTTAGCTGGAATTCTGAAATTCACGATGTAAGTAATCAGTAATCCATTTGTCCATATCAGGTTCAAGAATATTCCAAGGTCATTTCAATGCGAAATTGAGAGGATTACATATACAGAGCGGCATATTTTCCAAATAAGAACCTTCTAGTTGTCCATAATGTCCTGTAACTAGATTGTTTAGGTATCTTTAAAATAACGAAACTATCGGCAAATTATGTGCTAAAATGCCATCCATGTATATTAGCGGTTCTAGCCCAGTCATTGATAACCCCGTTTCGTGCAGAACCGAATGATCTACAAGAGCGTTTTCTATGTGGGAGCATGAATTGATAATTCCCGCTATTTAGTGCGATTTCAGGCTGTGCACGTTACTTAAATACGTGACTTCTTGGCTGCTTTCCTGGCTGAGATATATCTGGATTTCGATCCACAAATTGCCGGTATCGCTGAACCGAATTTTCAATACTTTTTGCCCTTACCCTCATTCCGTATAAATTTCACATTTTTATTACGTATACTAGGGCGGATTGGAAATACCGGGAGCGCTTATACATATAAATGCTCTTGGGGTAAGCCTTGCGGACGGTGGCTTACCAGAAGTGCCGATGTAACTTATAACGTACACGACTTCTTCATATGGTGGAAATGAGTGTTCCTTGTCCATTCAAAGATTTCTGGTTGCTCTGCTTATATATACTAAGTGACATATAAATCCGAACACCCAGTTTAAATGGTTTTATTTTAATAAAATTTTGTATAAATACTTAATGAAGCATAATAAGTAAATGATAAATTTAATAATGTGTGGATGCACCCTGATGTGCTACGCATTCTCCAACGCGCCTAGGCATGCTTCTGATCAGGTGGTCAATGTCCTCCTGTGGTATCTCATTCCAGGCAACCACCAACTCCTCTCGAAGTGCTTCTAGAGTCTGAGGAGGACTTTGCAAATTGAGCAATCTCCTACCCATCATATCCCACACGTGCTCAATTGGTGATAAGTCGGCAGATCTTGGTGGCCATGGTAACAATGAGACATCATTATGTTCAAAGAAGTCTATTGTGACTCTTGCAACATGTGGTCAGACATTATCTTGTTGGAAAGTTGGATCTGCCAGGGTGTCAAGATAGGGTAAAAGATGGGGTTCTAGAACTTCGTGGATATAACGCTGCGCGTTCATGTTACCTCTGATGAAGATTAAAGGTGACCTGGAACCATAAGCTATAGCACCCCAAACCATAACTCCATCAGTGTGATGAACATGTCTTTCAACAAAAAACTGTGGATCCTCTTTCACCACGTCGCCTTCTCACCCTGGCACGACCTTCGTGCATGCCTAAACAAAATCGAGACTCGTCACTAAGACAATACTGTTCCATTCCTGATCCCAAGAGTGACCGTTGTCTGCACCACTCAAGGCGATTACGTCGTTGTTCTCGAGTTAAAGGGAGGACCCAGTGTGGCCGGTATGAAACAAGCCAAAACTTCTCATTCGTCGGTAAACCTTCGCATCGCATGCCAATAGGTCTTCCGTGTTCTGCAAACCATTCATTTGCAATGGACCTGGTAGTGGAGAAACGGTCCCTTAAGGCCAATAATCTTAGGCGGCGATCTTCACGGTCTGTTGTTCTACGGCGGCGTCCAGTGCCCCTTGCTCTTTGCGTACGGCCTTCTCGAAGCCATGCCTGACAACACCTAACCACAGTGTCTACACTTCTTTGCACTCTAACTGCAAATGCCCGAAAAGAAAGTCCAGCTTCCCGAAGTCCCACTATACGGCCCCTATCAAACTCACTAAGTTGACGAAATCGTACAGGTCTCCGTACTCTAGGCATCGTAACCGATCGTAAAGGATGTCAAGAACCAGAATCCGCCAACGTTGATTATTTACTGCGGCTGAAATATTCATTTTTAGAGCGTTAGTGAATTAAAAAAAAGCAGTATAAAAACCGGAATGTCCAACTGATAAGGCTGAAAATTTTTTCACTTGTTATTTACAGTAAGATAAATACATTGGCCAACTTCTATTAAAATAAAACCATTTAAACTGGGTGTTCGGATTTATATGTCACTTATACAAATGAGTATTCATACGTCAAGTACTATAATCGCCAATAAAATTTCAAAATGAGAATACTATGTATTTTGTTTGTTGTTCCGTTACGAAAATGCTACTCAATTGCTTTGGTCTGCCTGTCCATCTTGGAGGTGAAGAAGACGTGTTTACCTTCAGTCTTTGCAGCCATGACCAATCGTAGATAGCGCTGTTTTGTGCTCATCAGCAACTCATCAGTGCGGTTTAGCTGATCTTCATCCTTGTCCTAGTGGTGCGACATCTATCTGTGCATTGCGCACAACATCGAGCCGTATGAGCGAGAGACGTAGGGGTCTCCTGTCATCTTCATCGTTTGGAACAAGGATGAAGATCCACTTGGCAAACTACTACTGACTACTACGTCAGATGTTGCTTCAGCTGAATAAAACTTAGTATACTTGGTACACAGTAGTTTGGGGCGCAGGATCTGGAGCTAAATGCCAAAAACTTGTCGTGGTGCCCAATTTAAGGCAACAATTGGGTCTAAACAAATGAGGTTTGAGGTCTCAGTGCAAAGACAGTATGATTTCAAAATTCTCTAGTTCGACTATACCATGGAAGTTTCAGCTCAGCTCCGATTGGACGTAACAGCTTCCAGGTAAGAGAGTGAATGGGCACCTAGATCCCAGTTTTCTTTGAACTATCACGAGATGGGAACAGGTGCTCAGCGAATGAGACGCGGTACACTTTTGGGCGCTGGATTTGAATGTAATCTGCAAAAAAATTTTCAAGTGCCGGGGCTCCAAATTTGCGTTTTAAGACTTGCTATATAAGGTGATAGCTTCATCTATTATACAGGTAGGATACACGAATATCGACCTGGTTAAACGCGGTTAATGCTAGAGAAGTACATTTTACATATACTAAGTGACATATAAATCCGAACACCCAGTTTAAATGGTTTTATTTTAATAAAAGTTGGTGAATGTATTTATCTTACTGTAAATAACAAGTGAATAAATGTTCAGCCTTATCAGTTGGACATTCCGGTTTTTATACTGCTTTTTTTTTAATTCACTAACGCTCTAAAAATGAATATGCATTAAAGACTCAACGTTGGCGGATTTTGGTTCTTGACATCCTTTACGATCGGTTACGATGCCTAGAGTACGGAGACCTGTACGATTTCGTCAACTTAGAGAGTTTGATAGGGGCCGTATAGTGGGACTTCGGGAAGCTGGACTTTCTTTTCGGGCATTTGCAGTTAGAGTGCAAAGAAGTGTAGACACTGTGGTTAGGTGTTGTCAGGCATAGCTTCGAGAAGGCCGTACGCAAAGAGGACGCCGCCGTAGAACAACAGACCGTGAAGATCGCCGCCTAAGATTATTGGCCTTAAGGGACCGTTTCTCCACTACCAGGTCCATTGCAAATGAATGGTTTGCAGAACACGGAAGACCTATTGGCATGCGAAGTGTTTACCGGCGAATGAGAAGTTTGGGCTTGTTTTCATACCGGTCCTCCCTTTAACTCGAAAACACCGACGAGTCTCGATTTTGTTTAGGCATGCACGATGGTCGTGCCAGGGTTAGGAGGCGACGTGGTGAAAGGAGGAATCCACAGTTTTTTGTTGAAAGACATGTTCATCATACTGTTGGAGTTATGGTTTGGGGTGCTATAGCTTATGGTTCCAGGTCACCTTTAATCTTCATCAGAGGTAACATGAACGCGCAGCGTTATATCCACGAAGTTCTAGAACCCCATCTTTTACCCTATCTTGACACCCTGGCAGATCCAACTTTCCAACAAGATAATGCCAACATAATGATGTCACATTGTTACCATGGCCACCAAGATCTCCCGACTTATCCCCAATTGAGCACGTGTGGGATATGATGGGTAGGAGATTGCTCAATTTGCAACGTCCTCCTCAGACTCTAGAAGCACTTCGAGAGGAGTTGGTGGTTGCCTGGAATGAGATACCACAGGAGGACATTGACCACCTGATCAGAAGCATGCCTAGGCGCGTTGGAGAATGCGTAGCACATCAGGGTGCATCCACACATTATTAAAGGTCAAATGGCTTTAGAGCAGTGAAATCATTTTGAAATTTTTATCATTTACTTATTATGCTTCATTAAGTACTTATACAAAATTTTATTAAAATAAAACCATTTAAACTGGGTGTTCGGATTTATATGTCACTTAGTATATTTTGAATAGTGCGACTAATATGTACCGAACGCAAAATCTGGATAAATCCAGCGAAAACCACTTACTGCAAATGGCTTGCTACGAATGAAATGCAAGAAGGAGACAGAAAAAAGATTACCAGAAGCAGACGAGATTCTTAAAAAAAAAAACAAATATACGCCTAATTGAAATCGATACTTCTACTGCGCTAGTATGTAAATATGTGTACGAGCAATTTGGAGATGTTTTAGGTAATAGCTCCGTATACCATGCGAAATGAGATGCGAAGATATCATTGGAAAAATTGGAGTAAACGTCTTATAAAGTCTATCTTACTACGAATGTTTTCATGTTTTCTAAAACGCAGTATTATTAGTCCCTAGCAGTATGTCTCTTGTAAAAAATGGTTCAATATTCACTATTGATCGCTTATGCTTGTAATATAATATACATACAGGCGTGTGTGGACTTTCTTAAAAACTCCTGTCACGCCATATTTACATCGTTATCTAACATCGGGCAATGCGATACGTTGGAAACTGTTCGTATTTCGATCGTTTCTCTTCTTAATGTGTTGCTTTACAAAGGTTCCTGACCCTATTTCGGACCCTTTGTCTTGCCCTGCAGCGGAACTTTCAGCTTCGATACTGAAGAAACTCTGGAATCATCATATGGCTATCTATCGTACTTATACCGACCAACAAACTAGTTTAAATGGTTTTATTTTAATATAAGTTGGTGAATGTATT